>CM022759.1:23506286-23878786 GCA_012411365.1 Ameiurus melas
GTGCCCTCCACTAATATTGGACAGATATCACAAAGTATTTATTAAAAGGGTGATCATTGTTGCAGACCTATATTTAAACAAAGCTATATTAAAAAAAAAATTTTTTTTTTTTTTTTTTTTTTTTTTTTTTTTTTTTTTTTTTTTATATATATATATATATATATATATATATATATATATATATATATATATATATATATATATATATAGATAGATAGATAGATAGATAGATAGATAGATAGATAGATAGATAGATAGATAGATAGATAGATAGATAGATCTCTCTCTCTCATATATATATATATATAATTTTTTTTTAATAAACCTGTGTCGTGTTTGCATTTGTTTGATATCCATGAGAGCAGAGTACTTCTGTGAATTTTCTAAACAAAATGCTGAAAAGTTTAAATAATAAACACAATTTTTTACAGCCTTCTTTGCTCATATTTACCAAGGGTGCCAATATTAGTGGAGGGCACTGTCCTTCTGTGTAACAGATTCAAAATTCAGGAATCAGATTTAAAGGAGAAAAGAAAAAAACACTACTCTGAATTTAAAAAAAAAAGGTTTAAAAACAAAAGCTCCTCTGTCATTGAAGAATAATATATTTCACATATGACCATTTAAGAGATGACGGAAGTAACTTTTTTTCATCCATCTACAGCTGTACACAAACAATTCTCGTTTTCCAGAACTGCAAATATCCTAATGTTAGATGGGAATTTACTTGGAATGCAGAGAACAGCTTCATTTTCACAAAGCTATCCTGGGCATTTTTTCTGTTTTTAAAAGTATTCATTTATATTTCACTAAAATAATCACCTAAAGAATATACTAACCAATTCTTTTTGGCTGTTTTTGTTTAGTGTAGTTGCACTAGCTTTGTTTCAACTGCTCTAAAAGGAATATAAAAGTATATATTTGGGCTGCTATATGAATAGAAGGACACAGAAACTGGAAACCAGTGGCAAAAAATATGGATGTAAACTGAAGATCTTTTAATTGAGGCAGTAACAGTGACTGAATGACACAATCGCCTGAATGATTCAGCACTGAAAAAAATGTTCATTTACAAACCTTTAGGTAAAACAAATATTCAATGTATACATACTGAAGTCTCCAGTGAGGAATAGAGCTTCAGCAGCTGGAGCCCACTCTTTAAAGACGAGGCTGTTGTCCGGCAGGCGATGCGCTCCGAAGGTCTTATAGCTGCGTGTGAACTGATCAAAGCCTCCTTCAGCCTCCTCCAGGAGCATCAACTGCTTCTGAAATAAACCATATCTGCCAAATGCAGACACAAGGGGAGATGCACATCGATAAACAAGAATCGACTAGGACATAACCTCAGTATTCCCACCTTGAATACATGAAGAGCTAAGCAAATATTGTGAAAAATTAACAGGGCTGATGGCCCCCAGGCTTCAAACAGTGAAACACATCAGAGAAAGACTGTACAGATTATAGAATTCAAGGACATAAAGAAAATCTGTTCCAGAGCATGTTGCTTGTTTCTGCAGGGAGTTCAAGCTGAATAATGAATAATCTAACTGGGTACTTTTATAGTACTGAATGAACCATGCCTGTGGCAAACCAATGAAGCAAAGAACGCCTTTTTTTTTTTCTTTCTTTTACAGCACAGCAGTACAATGTGTACACATTTTTGTGGCTGCATGTGAAAAATTATATATGGATAAAACTACAGACAACACTAAACTCTTTTGCATGGATCGCAAGAATTTTTTATTCTGGTTACCCCAAAGTGAAAATGGAGAAAATTGCATTTAGAGACTTCATGCCACCTGCGGCACAGAAGCACCGTGGACACTTTGACGGTTACGAACTCTTGTGTTCAGTCAAATTTAAGAGAATATATGACGTAAAGTTTACATAAAAATATGAAGTTTCCCATTATTCGATTGCTTATACAAAACTTCATTTCTAATTATTAGATCGAATTATGCAGAGTGAGGATGATTATTTGAGCCTCAGTCAGGGTTCGATTTTATTCAGGACTTTGAATATATATGTTCAGACCATATGGAAAGTTCAGAAACAAACCGTGTTAACGTAACTCAATTCAGTCACACGGAACCAATGTACACATTTGAATTAAGTCAATCCACCAAGCTTTTATTTTTCTTCAGTGTGACCTGAGCAGAGTGATGTATACTTTGTAACGAAATCTCATTTAACTTTTATGATTTAGACATCTTTAGGCAGACTGACTGTTTTTAGCACAAATATGATGTATGTAACCAGTATGGGTTTCTTTTTTCTGCCTATAATATACTCTGACACCCCAGTTTTATGAAATCATAAATATATGTCAACAAAAGGACATTTTCATCGTATCTTACTCTTACCCACACACACGTTATAAAATCAACCTGGATTTGTGTCTATATTGTCTCAACGCACTGAAGAGGACGGTTCGAGTGGCCAAAAAATCTCAAAGGATCACAGCTAGAGAATTGTAGAAGCGAGTTGCGCCTTGGGGTCAGAAAATCTCCAAAACTACAATCCAGAGTCACCTACATCACCACAAGTAGTTTGGAAGGGTTTAGAGAAAAAAGCCTCTACTCTCATCCAAAAACAAACTCAAGCATCTTCAGTTCGCCAGATACTACTGGAACTTCAAATGGGATCAGGTTCTATTGTCAGATGAAACCAAAATAGAGCTTTTTTGCAATAAACACCAGAGGTAGTTTTATGACTACATCTGCCAGAAAAATGGCCTTAAAATGAGCCGTGGTTGGATCTTCCAACAGGACAATGATCCAAAACATCAAAATAGACACAAAAATGGTTTACTGACCAAAAAATCAAGGTCCTGCCATGGACATCCCAGTCCCCTAGCTTGAAACCCATAGAAAACTTGTGGGGTGAACTGAAGAGGAGAGTCCTCCAGTGTGAACCTCGAAATTTGAAAAATCTGGAGAGATTCTGTATAGAGAAATGGTCTCAGATCCCTTGCCATGTATTCTCCAACCTCATCAGGCATTATAGGAGAAGGCTCAGAGCTGTTATCTTAAAAGGTGTTACACTTAAAAAGGTGTCATCTTGGCAAAGGGAGGTAACACAAAGTATTGACTAAAAGGGTGCCAATAATTGTTGCACACCTATTTAACAAATATATATATTTTTTAAATTTATTTACCAAGGGTGCCATTATTATTGGAGGGCACTGTATGTGTGGGAGTATATAAACAAATAGCCATAGCGTCATCCAACTATATTTTTTCCAGACCGCGTCATATTTTGGTACAATTATTTCTGACAGGAGAATAACTTCATGTTGGAGGAGCTTTCCAACCACAAACACTCAATTCATTGATGAGGAGTCTTTTTAATTAATTCCCAGTACTTTAGAAGTGCATGCATAATTAAATAGACTAATAAAGCTATCACAAATAAATCTCACACTTTCCATCCCCAGTGCCAGCAGTTATAAATCCAATTTCTATGTTTAAAACTTTCTTTAACAGCCTTATAGGAAGCATTAATACCAAGCCCACATCTTTTACATTTTATATTAATTAAATAGCTTTTTTTTATTATAAACAGATCGATCCGTATAGCTGATGTAGTGCATTTTCTAACTCTTTAATATCATAACTAAAGGCTGTAAAGGAAAGAAGGGGTTTAAAAGTGTAATGAATTACCTCTAATAATTTACTATAATTAGCAGCTATAAAAAAAAAAAAATTATATTGCTTATTCCAAATTGGTATATGTTTGTTGTCACACGAAAGCCATGAAAACGTATATAAAATAATGAGCCTGTTCCTTTCAGTTCTGTCGGAACTGATGCTCCTGAAAGCCTCTGCTATTATAATAACTCAGACGCTGTGAATTGGGTGGAGGACTGGCTTAGTGGCGCCCAATAAAGTGCTGATATTCTTGGCATGTCCCCCGGCTCATGTCTCAGCTGATTAGAGCCTGGAGAAGACATCCAAAACTGCATCTCAATCAGCCTGTCAAGGAGAATTCATAGGAAGCGGATTTCCAACCTAGTCATTACTGAACCGCTGCAGAATCAAAACTTGGCCAACCTTATTATTAGTTATAATGAGAGCACAATTGGTATACACTGTTGTTGTCCTTGATGTCCTCTTCAGTGCGTTTCGTATATGTCACTTCCTACAAGCTAAACCAGCATTAGCTTACCTTACTTTTTCTCTGAGGCAAACTAACTATAATGCTTGTTATTGGCAAAGTTATTTCAACACCTAGATTTTTCACAGAATGCATTATGCTCTGCTAACTTTTTGGCTTTTCCCATGGAGGGTTTTATAATTCCCTAAATATTGGGCAGTTGTGTAAGTAGTGAAATACATCCTGGATGGAACCTAGGGTGCAACTGAGTCAAGCTATCTACATGCATGTTTTTGCGAGGGTGGAGCAATCCACAGAATCCAGAGAAAGCCCAGATGGATACGAGGTCTGAGTGAAACTCCAGCTTAGGATCGAACCGAAGTATATACAACAAGCAAAGGTGTTATAATGTAGAAAATAAATGAGTGAAAGGTGAAATAATGTAGGCTTATAATGCACGATTCAAACAAAAACTGCATTTTCTGGAAATTTGAAACGATGAAGTGAAAAACGATTGTGTTCCTAAACTACAAGAAATGATTAATAATTAGAATTTCAATACTTACAATATATTTTGCCCTTTATTCTGTGGCTGATGCCTGCATGAATAAGACCCTTACTGAAATCTAGTGTTGCCAGTAGATCCTTAATGATGTTACAATTCAACATATAGTGCCCTCCACTAATATTGACACCCTTGGTAAATATGAGCAAAGAAGGCTGTGAAGAATTGTCTTTACTGTTTAACCTTCTGACCTTTTGTTTTTAAAAAATAATAATAATATTCACAAAAATACTCTGCTCTCATGGCTATCAGACACTTACAAACAACACAGGTTTTTATATTATAGATGTGCAACCATTTTTGCCACCCTTTTAGTCAATACTTTGTGCTACGTTCCTTTACCAAGATCAAAAAGATCAAAAGGTTAAACAATAAAGACATTTTTTCATAGCCTTCTTTGCTCATATTTACCAATATTAGTGGAGGGCACCGTAATGCCTCTTATTCTGTTTATTAGTTGAATAAGAAGTGTTCATTCAAGGAAAGCACAGAAATGTACAGGACAGTGGTAGGAATTCTAGATAATTGGCAATTACCGGTATATATCTCCAGCCTCAGCCAAACACACTCCGAGAAAAAAAAATGTTAATGTGGAAGAAAACTTCCCAGAATGTAGAAAGTTAAAAGAAAAGAAGTAGTCGAAATTCAGGCTGAATAAATGCAAAAGAAAAGAAAAAAAAGAAAAAAGCTCGAGTGTTCGCCAGCGGTCTTTAAATATTCAGATCATCTTCTCTCTATAATGTGCACAGGTGTTCAATGCAAGCCTGAGTGAAGAGAACAGCTGGAGCAAGTGTGAGCTCACCACAGAGAACACAGCCAGGCTGACACGGCCAACATTTTAGTCCAGTCAACACGGTGGGATTAGAGGACAGCAGAGGTGTTCAATTTTGTTCTTGGATAGAACACTGAGGAACAGTGTAACTCAGTAAGGCCAGCCGATCTTAAATATAAAAGACATGTTGCCAGGAAGTATCTAGGTTGACAATCATGACAGAAAACGAAGACCTTGCAACACAATTAGGTCAAAAAAAGTCCAGACTAAAGAAAGCATCATTTCTATTACGTGAAACCCATATGTTTAAGATGCACATCACACCTTGCGCTCTTGAAACTCACACAGCTGGGAGAAAAGCTTTTCAGACAGCCTTTGAGCAGGAAGTTGATAAGAGACACTTGTTCCACAGATCTACAGCTTCATCAGCGCCTCGGTTATTAAGAGCGAACATTTTTGAGTTGCTCATATGAACTCTCGGTACTGCAGAGAGTTTGTCTTATCCTGGCTGCACATGCATGTAGATTAGGATGCTGACATTAATAGCAAGTCCAACTTGTCCTCTTGGGGTCCGTCACACATGGCTTGATTAACAACTTACTTTTTTTTTTATGTTATAGTCCTCAGGACCCACTTTTCATCTGCTGTTATCAGAATCGCTCAGAACAACCCACTTTCTCACCAAAATCATGAGAATATTATATATGACTTCATAAGAAAAGCTATAACAGCTATATCCCCCATGTCCCTCCCAACAATGTCCCTCCCCCTAATGTCAACATCATCTGATTGGTCAGAAGTTAAGAAGTGAATTTTCTATTATAGCAGCTCTGACAATAACTCCAGTTGCATGAGAGAGAGAGACAGAGACAGAGAGCGCGAGAGAGAGCCTTTAAGAATGCCTTTGACAGAAGAAGAATGTGCTGAAATCACTCTCATGGCTAGCTCGTGAAGCTGTTGCAAGGTTGCGTTGGACTTTGACATGGCAAACACATCACACACACACACAACACAGCTGCCAAACAAATTCAAAAAGACTACAAGTGTTGCAGAGGTCCATGGACATCCACTGACGAAGGCACAACTGATGTGGGGCTTGCATGCATATTCCTCTACGTACTGAGACTTTTGGGACACCCTGTATTTTGAATGTTCATACTAAAATGTAATGATACTATGCAATATGTACTATTTCTATAGTAACAACAAACACAGGGACTTGTATGGCGGACGCTTCACATAAACGAATTAAAATAATTCAAATCTGTTGATATGGATTTAAAAATTGTTGATACAATGTTTTCTGTAAGGAGACATTTATTTTTGGAAGGAGACTCCAGTGTTTTGAAGATCTCCATTGATACAAATAGAAAATGTATGTGTCATTCCTGAATTTAAAAAACAAAAAATAAAACAAGAAAAAAACAGTTAGCATTGTTAAACTGCTGTGGTATATATAAGAGGAATACAACACTTCAGAACATGCTATTATTGGATAATTATGAACTTTGTGTTAGGTCACATCATGTCCCCACTGTTGATAAGTTCCCTACAATAGCATGAAATGGTGTGTTTTATTCCTAACTTAATGAATTTTTTTTAATTATTTTTTGTTTTTTTGTGGCTTTTTTTTTTAAATAAAAAAAAAAAAAAAAATAATAAAATTGTTTTTATTAAAAATTAATTATTTTTTTTTTTTTTTTTTTTTTTTTGTTTTGAATTGTGTGGGGAGGGAATTGAAAGTAATCTACTAATGTACTAATCAGAATTAGCTACAAACCTTCAGTCTGCTTTAATCCTTAAGGATGGACTAGGCTACACAGATACTAATCCAGTGAGATAGCTCTTGCTATCTCAAAACTGGACTACTGCATCTCACTACTCTCGAGCCTCCCAGCCAGCTCCATCAAACCCCTTCAAATGATTCAGAATGCAGCAGCACAACTCATCTTCAACCAGCCCAAGAGAACCCATGTCACACCCCTCTTCATTTCCCTCCACTGGCTTCCTGTAGCCGTCCGCATCAAATTCAAGGCCTTGATGCTCACCTACAAGACCTTGTCTGGAACAGCACCCTCCTACTTCAACTCTCTCCTGAAGGCTTACGTTTCCTCATGGAATCTGCAATCAATCAATGACCGATGCTTAGTACTACCTACTCAGCGTGGCTCAAGGTCCCTTTCAAGAACATTCAAACTAACTGTCCCTCAGTGGTGGAATGAACTTCCAACCTCATTCCAGACCACAGAATCTCTCACCATCTCCAAAACAGCTAAAGACCCACCTCTTCCGTGAACACCTTGACATATCACTTTGCCTGTATTTTCTCATTTGAAAGTTGCTTTGGATAAAAGCATCTGCTAAATGAATAAATGTAAAGATAACTGTACTTTCTGTCCTGTTCACTCAAAGTCTATGTGTCCAACTGTTAGCAAAAACGCATCTAAAACCAAATGTTAAAGAATTAAAGATTAAGCATCTTAACAAATGTAGACAAAGTTACTCCGCCTATAAAAAAAATAAAAATAAAAAATAAAAAAAAGGTCATGCAGTTTGCACATAATGATCGAATTCAAGCTTGCTTCTTTGAGTCAATGTGGGGGAAAAGGAAAGGAAATTGCGTAAGCAACAACGTACACTTTACTGCACTGGGAAACTTTCACAACTAACATTTGCACAGGAGCCTCGTGGTCGTCTCTAGTGAGTTCTGTTCTGGTGGATTACTTGTCTTTTTATTAGGTAATTTAAACATTTTAAAACATTGTTGTCTTCTGAACAGAATGTTTAAGCACTTAAGCCCCAGCACCACCAAGATGCAACTGTTGGGTCCTTGAGCCGGGCCCTTAATCCGCTCTGCTCCAGGGGCGCTGTATCTCAGTTGACCCTGTGCACTGACCCCAGCGTTATACCAAGCTGGGATTTGTGAAGAAAATAATTTTCACTGTGCTGTAATGTATATGTGACAAAATAAAGGCTACTGCTTCGATGACAGTTTGACAGTGCAGGATCATCGTAGACATTTTGATCACAAACTAAATCTATTACGCTCATGTCCAGCAACTGGACTCAAAGGCATTCAGTGTGTGAGGAAATTACACATAGCTCTCAAGGTTTTAGACATCTTTAAGCCCATCACATTATTTGGCAGAAATATGTTTATGTTGGCTGAAAGCAGAGAAGTATATTACATTATAATATAATTATAAAAGAATATTTTTTTTTCTGTTTTGCAGAATTCACCACTCATACCCCCGCCCCAGCATCTCCCCACCCCCATAGATCTAATAAAGTGTAAAAAAAAAAAAAAAAAAAAAAAATGACATATATATGATATTTTTACTTATTTCCTCTAACTTAATACAAAGAAAAGAACACTGCACTCAATTATGTCTCCAGACTCACACTCCATTCTCTTAATTATTCCATCAAGTCAAATCCTCTATATTAAATATTCATGAAAGAGCAATTGAAGAAAAACTGGTTTTGTCTCTTTTGGTTTTGTTTGGCAGTTGGCCAGCCAGGTCGGCACATTCTACAGATTCAGGGAAATGGCTAAAAATGTAGCCTTTGGTCTTGGGCAATGACCTACAGACGTCCTCATGAGCCTGCTGTATCTGTGCTACAGTAATACCAGTAATAATTAGCATTAGGTCAATGAAGAGCGATTTAACCTGAGGGGGGAGGAAGAAAAAAAAAAAAAAACTCAGATCACACTCTGGTCTCCAATATGAATCACCCTATTTAAGAATAGCAGATCATCTGTAAATAAGACGATGTTCCTTAGAGAGCCTCAGAAACACATTTCACTTGGAATGCTTTCACTATTAAAAACAGTTACCCAGAGAGAAGGGAAATTAATGACCTTTAATATTTTTAGATCCTTGAGAGACATTAGATCCTTCAAAGTTAATTAAACAAGTCTATTTCACCTTGTCACAGGTCTCTGTGGCAATAAGAGCGGAACAGTCACAGGCTCAGAAATTATTACCGATAACTGTCATCCATGAATATTAAAGATTTTTTACTCAGTCGGGTCATGTCAAATGCTGTTATGCAACATCGTTGTCATAATAATTACTGAAGAGGCGACACAGGGGCATGACTCATAGAAAATACTGCACATACAGTTGCAATCAAAATTATTCAACCCACAGTGCAAATTTGGTTTATTGTTGAAATATCTAGACTTTCAACTGTTTGCAATGAACAAATCAAACAAAAGCAATTGAAATAGATCAACCCAAAGAATGATTCAAGTAGTTTCCCCAAATTCAGCGGAAAATGCATCTTATAATGATTTCTCCAATTTCAAATTCAGCTGAAAAGTCAGCTCGAAATCATATAAATAAGCCTCAGAAGTTTGGGGATTCTGTTCTGTGGAGCGAGTAAACAAAACTGGAACTTTTTGGCACGATGGATCAGCTGTATATCTGGAGGAAAAACAATGAAGAAAGAACACTCTGTCCACAGTCAAGCATGGTGGTGATTCGGTGATGCTCTGGGGCTGCTTTGCATCCTCTGGCACTGGAAACCTGCAGTGTGTGGAAGGCAAGATGGATTCATTGAAGTATCGGGAAATCCTATGAGAAAACCTCATGCCGTCTGTGAGGAAGCTGAAGCTTGGCCATAATTGGACCTTCCAACAGGACAATGATCCCAAGCATGCCTCAAATTCCACCAAGGCTTGGTTGCAAACGCAGTCCTGGAAGATTCTACAGGGCCATCACAGTCACCTGATGTGACAGAACCCTACAGAAAATCTCTGGTGGGATTTGAAGAAGGCGGTTGCAGCATGCAAACCCAAGAATATTACTGAACTGGAGGCCATGCTCATGAGGAATGGACCAAGAGTCCTCAGGAATGCTGCCAGAAGCTGTGCATCTCATTTGCAGCAGGTCATAACAGCAAAAGGTGCTCTATTAAGTACTATAGATGCTTGCCATGAAATGGTTGAATCGTTTTGGGACTGGAAGAGTCATTAAAAGTTGGATTTTCAGTTGAATTTGGGGAAACCACTTGAATTCATTTTGTTGAACTATTTCCTCATTTATAATTGCTTTGTTTGATTTGTTCATCGCAAACAGCTGAATGTCTGTCAATTTTGACAAACTTGATTTGTAATGGGGGTTGAATAATTTTGATTGCAACTATAACTGTCAAAATGAGTTCTGCAAATTGTAGCTGCTTTTACGTGGGTGACCTTCTGCACTGTAACGTACTGTTTGAATAAGAACATGTATGGTTTGAGTATTTAAAGTTTGTATGAATAAATAAAGTATTAATATTAAATCACTGACTCAACCATGAAGTAACTTAATAAAATATCAAATTAATCAACTGAAGTATGTGCTATTTATTTTGGGTAGATACAGTACTGTGAAACAGCATTTTCTGTTCCATATTAATGTGTAAAAGACATTTAATATGCAATTTTATTTATAATGTAAATCAATGTTACAAAGAGATTTGTGTGTTTATTGAAGGAATTGACTATAATAAGTATTACGTTGTTATGTTTCTGGTAAAAAAAAATAAATACATAATTGCATCATCAAACAGTCTGAGACTAACTGTAACAATTGCAACAAGCAATCTGGAAAAACCTGAGCAAATTCCCCAAGAAAACTGCTCGACAGTGCAGGGACGTGGGAAGGCATTAAACACTGGGTACTAGAATTTTAAGCAAATCTGATTTATTTTATAATGTCTGCTTCACTGTTTAGTACAGAGTATATTAATTATTAAAGACATGAATTACTTTTTAATTTTTTTTTTTTAAAATGCTTTAAATAAAAATTTTTTAAAGTTTAATAAACTCCTTTTTTTTTGTTTTTTTTTTTTTTTTTTATAAAAATTTATTTTTTTTTTTTTTTTTTTTTTTTTTTTTTTTTAAAATAAAAAACTGCATTTATTTATTTATCCATCTAAAAATTAAGAGGTGGGTTTTTTACTTCCACATTTCACAGGCAAAGCCATGAGTACATGTCCTCCATACATCTACAACCACTTCAAAGACAGTACATCAGGTTCAAGTGGAACAATCTGCATGCTGAGAGCTACTGAACAAAATGCATTACATCCTGAGTAATGCATGTGTGTGGCTCTTCTGTAAGGGCCAAACATTGTGCAGCCTGGTAGCGCTTTAATCGAAATTAATTAATCAATTAATCAATTAATTAGAGGGTAAAAGCTCCACAGGCCCCTGACAACATAAGAACAGATTTTCTTTCAACAAAATCGTATTATTTGTGTAATGTGTAATAACACATGGCAATTTATTGGAGCCATAAAACTTATTATTCCTGAACTTTCTGATCGTTTTTTCTTTCAGAACACAGTTTTGTTAAGATTGTCATTAGATTCAAGTTGATATTCTTTAGACATCTTGATTAAACCCATTCAAGTTAAGTGACCAGTCCAACAGGCTAATAACATTAAGAACTCAATACCAAATATTAGAGGTCACTGATCCAATACCAGGTATCAGTATTGGACCGAAAACAGAAGGAAAAAAAAAGGTGGATCTGATAGAGAAAAAAAAGAATTTATTTGTGTGTGAAAATGTTTTAGTGAATACAAAAAAGCTGCGGTTTTGTACGAGTATTGTTAGACATATTTTTCCCCTGTATTTTTAAGTTCATTTTACAGATAGTTTATTTAATAAAAAAAATAAATAAAAAGTCGCTTTTAAAGAAAGAAAATATCAGATGAGTACTGATGTTGGCTAGTGGTCAAGGTTGCAGTATTGCTTTAAGTATCATACAAGAAAAAGCGATATTCTGCTAGGCGTAATAAACATAATAAAACTTTGAAAATGGTGGGTTGTGATTTCCACCACTTCAACAAAGTTGAAACAAATTGCCGATCCCCCTCGCTGTGCCTCACAGACCCCTAAGGGTCCACAGACACCACTCTGAGGAACACGGGTGCAGACAGAACAATATACAACGATACTGCACTGTGACTGAACACATTATTTAGCAGAGAGTGTAGGAGTGTCTGGTGATTTTGCTCCTTTAATACACCTACTAAACCTGCTAATGAAGTATGTATTATCAGGGGAAACAACTGCGCTAGACTCAATACCTCCAGGGGGAGTAAATAAATAGTTCCACATATTGTTAAGGAGCTGTTCTCACTAGTGTTTGTACAGATCTAGTATGGCATGTTTTTTTCTCAAAGTATAGCATTAAAACGTAAAAATAGACTCCACTGGGAAAACTTAGAGGGTGCGGGGGTTTAGTGGTTAACATGTTTGCCTCACACCTCCGGGGTTATCGGTTTGAATTCCACCTCCGACCAGTTTGTGTGGATTTGCACGTTCTCCCCGTGCTTTGGGGGATTACTCTGGTTTCCTCTCCAGTCTAAAGACATGTGACGCAGGCTGATGGCTATTTCCAAATTGTCCTTAGTGTGTGAATGTGTGTGCAACTGTGCCCTGTGATGTTTTGGCACCAGGAGCATCGCAAAACTCTTTTCACTGGGGTATGAGCCCAGTAAAAGTTTCCAACTCCCCAGTAAAATCTTCATGATAAATCATTGTCTGGTGAGGTAGATCACAGTAGATAACCTTGAAAATAGGCTTTCCTATTTGTTGGATGTTATCATTTACATCATATGAATGATTTAAAACATGAAGGCTGATAGTAACGACACTTGAAGCGAAAATTTCCTACACATCCTCTTCAATCACAGACCTTGCACCCCCCGCTCCTCCTCCCTTTACTTTGCACAGAATTGACTGATAAAGTTAGCTTATCAGCTGCTAAAAGAATGCTTGTTTATCTCTTCTAATATGGTGTTATGCCAAAGATGATGAGATTTAGTCATCATCCCTGAAAGCTTTTTGGAGCAATTTGTTCATTTAGGGCTAGTTAGTTAGTTTACTCACAAAAAATGCTAATCAAAACACCTGCCTGTAATTTTCAAGTAATCCTGAAGACGTTGGTTAGATGTTTCAGGTGTGTTTGATTGGAGATGGAGCTAAACTCTGCAGGACAGTGTAGTAGCCCTCCAGGACCAAAATTGCTCATCCTTGGTTCAGAATTTGAATAGGAATTATGTATGGATAAGAATACAAATAAAATGTAAACTTGAAATGATGAAGTTAATGTTGTTAGTAATTGTTCCATGGTATAAAAATATGAAGTTTGTCATCAAACAAACAGTAACCAGTTTTGATACCTAAAAAAAAAAAAAAGCTTATGTGGCAATTTTAGCAAAGCCCTTTACAATAGGTTAAAATGTAAAACTGAACTAATGGAATGATCTGCACATACTTACATTAAATGTTCGTAACATAACATGATTAAAGAAAAGAAAAAGAAATAAAATTATTAACTAACTACACAAATAAATAAATAGTAATCCCAAAGTCACCAGAATTGAATGCTTTGCTTAAAAAAATAATAATAATTAATAAAAATGCCCCTGGTTGAGACCCCTGCCCTAGCTCCCTCACAACTCTGGATAGGATGGGATGGGAAATGATGGGATAGGATAGGATAGGATAGGATAGGATGGGATGGGATATGATGGGATGGGATATGATGAGATAGGATATGATAGGATGGGATATGATGAGATAGGATATGATAGGATGGGATTTGATGAGATAGGATATGATAGGATGGGATTTGATGAGATAGGATATGATAGGATGGGATATGATAGGATGGGATATGATGAGATAGGATATGATAGGATGGGATATGATAGGATGGGATATAATAGGATGGGATATGATGAGATAGGATATGATAGGATGGGATACGATATAATTGGATGGTATATAATGGGATGGGATGGAATATGATAGGATGGGATGGGATAGGATATGATATGATATATGATGGGATGGGATAGGATATGATATAGGATAGGATCCGATGGGATGGAATATGATAGGATGGAATGGGATGGGATGGGATATGATAGGATGGGATTGGATATGATATATGATCGGATGGGATGGAATGTGATACGATGGGATGGGATAGGATGTATGATAGGATGGGATGTAATAGGATAGGATATGATATGATATGATCAGATGGGATGGATATGACAGGTTGGGATAGGATATGATATATGATGGGATGGGATAGGATATGATATAGGATAGGATACGATGGGATGGAATATGATAGGATAGGATGGAATGGGATAGGATATATGATAGGATGGGATAGGATAAGATAGGATAGGAAGGGATGGGATGTAGGGATAAAAAAAAATCTCAGCGCTAGACATAACGTCGGCGCTTGCCCTTTAAAACAGGCCGTGGCCTGTTAGTGTTACGTCACACCTATCAAGCTACAAGGAAGCACCGCACGTGAGAGAAGCTCACTAAATCTATAAATGGATTAAAGTACACAGACATATATAAAGATAAACAGACTGATTGCTGAGGTTGGTTCCTCTTCAAGTGTATGTAGCACGCTGAAGGTGAAGGTGAAGCACTTAGCACAGCTAGCTAACTCAAACACACGTAACCTGAGTGCGTGCAGTAGAGACGTCCCAAATTCACCCTAGTCCTCACTCAAGTGCACTACATAGGGTATGAACTAATAGGCTTATAGACAATAAGTCATGGCTGATACGGAGCAATTTGGGATTTAACCTTACGGATGTACAAACTCTCAAGCGATAACAGACTGACCTTAACAGGAAGTCCACTACAGTGTTCACAGAAGTGAGAGGGTTAGTAGTGTCTCCCTGCGTAGGCGTTAGATTCTGGGTGATAAATAAATACTTTATTTAAATACTTTATTTATTTATATACAGTCCCAGCGGTCAAAGACTAGCTGTTGTGCGCTTAGTCGGGTCTGAATGCGCCGTTACAGGGCCGTTACAAATACATAGTGCAATATGCATGTCATAATGCAAACATGACTTAAAATCACACTTTACCTCCTTTCAAAGTCCTTTTCATAAGGTTTGAGGTAAGGGTCCATTTGTAGATAGGTGCTGAAGTCGGGAATAGAAAACTGCGCTTCTATATCTGCCATTTTCGCTTCAGGCAAGAGTAATCGAGCGCCGAGTGATTCAGCAACGCGAGCGGTTGATCTCCGGTCTGGATACAGCAGAGTGGGCGGGGCTATTCGAACTCATCACAGTTCTAGTGAACTGCGGATCACGTGACTCCAACTAATAGGGGATAAAATGGACGCTAGGAAATAATAATAATAAATAATACCTCATAAATGATCATTCTGCCCCTTAAAAGTAATGCACATTTGTAACTTTTACCCTCATTAAACTTGCTGCTAAGGTACACAGGTCTTGCACATGGATTTGATCGCTCTTAATGAACTAACTTCAATGAACTAATACAAAATGTATTATTCCGGCCATTTCAAAAGTTAAGGAAGTGAGATTGGAAGGCTTTGTGGGACAGCATAAATAATTTGTAAACAGATTGTGACCGTGCATTTAAAAAAAATTCTAAATTCGGCATATTAACATGTAATATGCCGACGTCTAGTAGTTCCCACTCAGCGTGGCGCAAGGTCCCTTTCCAGAACCTTCACGCTAACCGTTCCTCAGTGGTGGAATGCACTTCCCATCTCAATCCGGACCACAGAATCTCTCACCATCTTCAAAAAAACAGCCCAAAAAAAACCCCACCTCTTCTGTGAACACCTAACCAACTCATAAAAAAAAAACACAAACGCACTTACACTTCTACTCTGTGAACTTTGCTTCCTCTGGTATACAATTAATGGATCTTGTATAGTAGCACTACTTGTATTGTTCTCTGCTTGATATATCACTTTGCTTATTTGTAAGTCGCTTTGGATAAAAGCGTCTGCCAAGTGAATAAATGTAAATGTAAATGTAAATGTAATGGTGACCAAATAAATACATAAATCAGCACTTAATGTCAAATGTTAATTTATTATAACATTAAATGCACCTTTTCCAGTTTTAAATAGCTTTAAATAAACAATAATCGGGATGAAGTCTGTGTCATCCATGTACATTTGAAAATGTACATAAGGGTTATATATTTCTTTAAATAAATAAAAGCATTGTATTAAATATCTCAAAACAGGCATTACATTTTCTTACATATTATACTAAACCTTACATATAACATTCTGCAGATACTGTATATATATATATATATATATATATATATATATATATATATATATATATATATATATATATATATTTAAACTATTCTGTAAAATAACAACAACAACAACAATAATAATAATAATAATAATAATAATAAGATATTTTGATTTACATTCTAAAAAAACAAAAACAAATCACACAGTCATGAACACAATTCTATTCTATATTCATTTTGAAATCCAAGCATCTCACTGCTGTTAATCTGCCTGCAAAACTAGTAGGTTAGTTAGCCACATGTAAAATGCCCCAACTTTAATAACACCCATGTTAACATGAGCTACAAAATGAGAAATAAATGAGAAATAATAAAAATACTAGTCCTCACAAAGCTTTATTAAATTTAATGAGTCTGAGTTGGTTTGTCAGAACAAACTGCTTAAGGACTTTCATTAATGTTAGAAAAAACATTAGTCAAATCCTTAAGCAGTTGATTTTCTTTTAGCAATTAGCCGGAATCAGATGGCTAACTTTTATGCTAATGACCCAGAGAGTAGCAGAAGAAGGGGTTAGTACAGCCAATGTCATGAACTTGAGAATATGGTATTTACTTTTTCATTTTTGTAAAAAATTATATTAATTCTAATGACCTCTCTGAACAAAGGTAAGGGTTCATGCATTTTCACACAGTCCTTTAAGTGTTTCCATGCTTATATTTACATGGAAAAAAAAATATGCAAGAAAACACGGAATGTTTAACAAATCATAGATTCAGTAAAAAATAAAAAGTGTGTTTATATTTATATATAATGTGTAGTAATTTGCAGTTTTATCTAAGACTATATTAATATTATTATTATTACTATTACTATTAGTAGTAGTAGGATTGGAAATAGAAAATAGTGGTGTATATAGTTTCAGGTTTATTGTCATGTGCACAAAGGGTACTTTAAATTATGTAGATTTGTAAGTACATAAAAGTATGGTGGATGATAAATGAAAATCAAATCTTGAATCACATACTATGATTTCCCCATGGCAACAGGGTGTAAGATACCTGCAAGCCTTTTCTGTAATCTTTTTAGAAAGCACATATGGTTTGGTTATTTTCAGAGGAAGCATTTACTTCAGAATTTAGACAGATTATTATCTGTGGGGAAACAGTGCAGCATATATTTTCCTCAGCAGGCTGCTATTATTTATGTCACAGTGCCTATGATAGTAGCAGCAACGGATGGGAAAAGAAAATAACTGTGTAAATTGAATGATTCTTTAGATCATATAAACATTTTCATAATTAAAATGTCTCTATTGATTTTAAGGGCATGTGATATGCATTGAATAAGGAAGTGTAAACTGTTCCAGATGAAATCTAACATCTGGAGAGCATGTGAATGCAGTTCTCAACCAAAAGCTGAACAAATATGCAGATAAGGATATTGCTCTTTGAACACTTGGCACTGGTCACAGTTTGTGTTAACTGTTATCTACAGATGTTGAAATAAAGTACTAAATAAATAATTTTATTCTTTTCTTATATTCCAGATGCTTTTAGCAGTCCTTTTTGGCTAATTTTGTGAAATATTTTGCGTGAAGACAGCATAGTTTATCCCAAGAAGGTGTATATCAATTACACAAGAGTTAACACTATGGACCATTGCTGGACCTATATACAGTATGTTGATTTGATTATCTAACATCAGCAGATTTGTTGTTATATATATTCATCAACTTTTAGAATGCAGCTCATTTCTGCTCTTAGAATAACAAATTGGAAACAGGTGGAATAGATTGTGAAGAAAATAATATACAGTAGAAATAGAGTGTGTTCCAAAAGTCTCCACACATAGGGGAAATTAACACTTTTTAGATAAAATGTCTTCCAAAATTCTTTATACTTAGTTTTTATTATATATATATATATATATATATATTCAGATAGCCTTTGACAAAAGAAAAAATATTTAAATCATTCTCATGACTGAATCAGGAAGGTCGCGATGGACAGGAAACATGGTAAGCACATCACATCCACACTGTCACCACGTATTAACAAAGTCAAAAATAAAGGAAGTGTTGCGGACCAACCAAGAAGAGGAAGTCGACAAACATCCACTGACGAAGGCACAACCGACGTGGTGCTGGCATACATGGTCCCCTGTGAGGAGAATTTCGGGACACCCTGTAGAGAGAATACAATCCCAGACATCATTTGAAGATCAATAAAGTATTGTATTTTTATTCCATTGTATAATATTCTTTATATCAATAATAATGTATGACAGAACTCTAAACTGACCATGTTTCTCATTGAGTAAAGTCTGGCCATGTGACTTTTTTTTAACATCTTTTTGCTGAATAAAAGCTCATCGAATTCAATTGCTTTGTATGGAAGCGGTCACCTTCCCTGGGAAAGCTCGATGGAATGAACGGCAAATTCCTCCTTCAATCACTGAAATGGCAGCGTAATAAAAAATTTATTACTCACATAGCGTATGATGTCTCACTGGTAATGTGATCAAAAGCCAGTCTGATTATTGCCAGCTGGGGTCATCTAGACCTATAAAGGAGCAATCATTTAAATATTAGCGATGGAATATTCATGAATATGGAAAGTGAAGGTCAAAGCTATGCACAAAAAGCTAAATATTCTACATATAGTCCTCATTTGCTTTGGAAGGTATTGTATGTATGATTCATGAATGAGATGAATAAGATATTTATAGAATGGGAAGAGGTTAGAAAAAAAGGTCATGGCGATAACTATTTTACAGTATGTCTGTCAGATTGTTGCTATGTGCTAGCCTTGGAGGTGAAATATTGATCTGTCTGTATTCATGACAAGACTTAAATCCTTTTTAATGACACTGTGAGAAAGAGAACTTATAGTATATAGCTTACATTTGTGCTATACAGTAGTTTCATCTCTTTACTCGTTAGTTTTTCATACACGCATATAAAAATGTTGCTAGAACACCTAGAATGTTAATATCTAATTGGCCACCATTTATTAACAAACGCCCAAGCTGACATTACAACTAATAGTTACTGTATACAACAGTATCTATCCATCCATTTTCTGTACCGCTTATCCTACACAGGGTCACGGGGAGCCTGGAGCCTATCCCAGGAGACTCGGGGCACAAGGCGGGGGACACCCTGGAGGGGGTGCCAACCCATTGCAGGGCACAATCTCACATACCCATTCACACACTACGGACAGTTTGGAAATGGTAACCAGTCTACAATGCATGTCTTTGGACTGGGGAAGGAAACTGGAGTACCCAGAGGAACAATATCCATATGATAAGACAAAATGCTTGATTCTGATTGGTCAGAAGGTGTTGATGAATTTTCTATAACAGCAGCTCTGACAATAGTGCAAGTTATATGAAAATCAAATCAAATCACACGTTTACATTATTACAGTTAATTCACATGGTCTAATATAGCAGATAAATGTTATATAGCCTTAGTTTAATAAGAAATTGAAAATATTGCTATATAACCAAGAATATATATATGAATAGGTTTTCTATAAAGAGTCTCTTTTTTTTCAACATTCATGGAAAGAGTTACCAGAGTTTTTTAATATCAGGATATTTTCCACCATGCAAGAAAGTCTGTTCTCAGAACAGAGGAGAACTGTTTATAGCGACTATAGTGTAAGTGATAACAGGAGCTAACTTGTCTCCTGGATGTTCTACAGTATTAAATGTATGTATATGCAGACAAAGAGCACAATGTGTCATTCGTTAGTAAATTACAATTTGTAATCATTGCCAAATTGCTGTGGTATAAGAGAAATTAAACACTTTTGGACAGGCTTTTATCGAATAATTCACTTTCAGGGTTGTAAGTGGAACTTTGTGTCATTGATTGTTTTCCTATAACAGTGATTAAGCTTTAACCAAGTTCAAAAATTTCACTGGTGTACTGTGATGAGTGATGTATTGTGATGTACTTTGAAAGGGGGGAGACACTCTGGTAATTATTGTCTTTACGAATTACAATTTGTGTTTTGTTTAATTAAGCCTAATCAGTGGAACTTTCCCTAACTCTGTCTGCCTCTAATTGCTGCTGATTGAAAAAGCACTGATAGGCAGAAATGAATAGATAATATAGGGGTGCATTGTTCTCGGGGGTAGGCATTTACATCCTCTGCGTTAAAGAGACGAACACAGTGAAAAGATCTAAATTTGCAGTTGGTGATGAAGGAACTGTTGGGAACGTCTGTGTAAACAAAGACTTATTGCGTTGGGCCAAAGGGAAGTTCAATGAAGTGACTTCATGATCAAAATGATAGGCAAGGTGTAAAAAGTAGAGAGAAAATCCTTTAGATAGCATAGTTGAGAGCCTGAACAAGAATCGTGACTAACAGACTCACAAGACAAACACAAGAACTCTACCTGAAGTATCTGTTCACTTTTCACAGTGCTGTGAAATTCAAACAAAATTGAAGATAAAAGAAAGGCAGCTACTTTTTCAGCAAATACTTTTTCACAGCACTGTACACTCAGGACATTTTTTAAATATTAAATACAGCAAATTCAGATATATTCGGACAGTTTTGGAATTTCCACATTGTTTAAGCTTTCATGCCATTAATAAAGCAAAAATACCCAGATATGTAATCCTATATACATTTCTGAAATCATCATTTCATGATATGAAAACCCTGAGTACCCTAAATAAAAATTTCTGCATGATCAATGGTAGGCCTAATATAAGTTTCTGCATTTGCACACACACACACACACACACACACACACACACACACACACACACACACACACACACACACACACACACACACACACACACACACACAAACACACGTGCAAGGTGGCTTAGTGGTAACACCTCCAGGGTTGGGGATTCCCGCCATGGCAAAGTTTGCAGTGTGCAGAGTTTGCTTGTTCTCCCCGTGCTGTGGGGGTGTCCTCTGTATCCTCCAGTTTCTCCCTCAGTCCAAATGGTAGGCTGATTGGCATTTCTAAAGTGTCCGTAGTGTATGAATGTGTGTGTGTGTGTGTGTGTGTGTGATTGTGCCATGCGATGGATTGGTCCAGGCTATACCCCTCCTTGTGTCCGATGCTCCCTGAGATAGGTTCTAGGTTCCAGGTTCCCCGCTACCCTGTAGGATAAGTGGTATAGAAAATAGATTTCAAGTGATCAAAAATATTGGATCATGTGACGGACAGGTGTTTCTTGTTGCCCAGGTGTGCCCTGTTAGATTGATTGTTTTATCAGTTAATATCTCTGAATGTGTACTCTTGGTCTGAGGCCTGTGAAGACTGCATTTACTGTTAAAAAGATAAACCTACATGAATACCAGAGAGCTTTCTATGGGAGAAAAGCAAGCAATTTTGAAGCTGATTAATGAAGGAAAATCGATCAAAGCCATTGCACAATCATTGGACATAGCCAATACAACAATTTGGAATGTCCTGAAAAAGAATGAAGTCACTGGTGTACTAAGAACCAGACATTGAACAGATCAAGGAAAACAACAACTGTTAATGACAAAAACAGATATCACCAACAACCTCAACCGGGCCTCAACCGGGCCTTATAAACAAAAAGCATGGCACTCCTACCCCAAAAATTTTGAGCATAATCCAGTTGGCCATGACCACACCCCCTTACATGATCCATCTATCTTCTACCGCTTATTCCTTCTTCAGGGTCGTGGGGAACCACGGGACAAGGAAGGCACAAGGAAGGGTACACCCTGGACAGGGTGTACCAATCAGTGCACAATCACATACACACTACGGACAATTTAGACACGCTAATCAGCCTTCCATGCATGCATCTGTGGGACATCCATTCCTCTGGGGGAGGAAACCCCCACAGCACGGAGAGAACATGCAAACTCCGCACACAAGGCCCCGGTGGGTATCGAATCCTGTCTTGTGAGGCAAACGTGCTAACCACTAAGCCACCATGCGCCCTGCGTTTACTTATCAGGCCAGAAAAGAAATGCTGCTAAGTTAAACTGTTCCAATATACCTGAATTCACCCTAACGAAGGTCTTAAAAATAGATAACTCAGTATTTTCATTTTCATGACAGGACAGGATGAAAAAACAGCCTTGTAAAAAGGTTACTTTCTATTGAAATTACATTGGCTGGCCGCCTGCAGTTGACTGAATGTCAGTGACCCAGGAACTGTGGTTAAAAATTATCTAAGGCATATTAACCCTCACATTTAGAGAACTGTTTAATATTTTTAACCTCTAAAGAAAATAAAGGGACCCACAGTGTCCATAGTTCAGAGGTACAGTACACAGGGCCCTCTGTGGGTTAGTCCTGGAACTGATTTATAAAGGTCAGGGTCTCATTGGCCCTAAGTGACCTGAAATCTTCTGTTGTGACTGTAAAGTAGACAGTGCTTGTAGTGCATTATGAAACTAATGCCTCAGGCGATAGGACTTTGTAAAAACGTATTTCTGTGTGTGTGTGTGTGTGTCTGTGTTATTTAACCAGCATCAGTGACCTCCTAATTTCTTAAAGCATTATATTTTTCATTTCAGTGTCATGACATCTATAGTTTTAAAATAGCAAATGGGCTTCAGTTGATCATATTCAATTAATCATTATTCAGATGGGCCATATGCTATAGGTGAGCAAAAAGGAGGAATCCAGTTCTCTGTCCTCATGTAGACTACCACTAGACAACAGCTGTGACACTGGATAAGCAATTTAACATGGACTCGCTAGCTGATTTATGCCAACATTTGCTAGCCAACTAACCATGACAACTTGTGGAGCTCAGGGACAAAGATGTGCTGCTGAGAAGGCCACAAGATTTATCAATTATGCTCTTTTTTTATCCACTTTACTTTGGAGAAGGTTGCTTTGACAAGACGAGTGAAGGATCAGTTGGCTGATGCTTCCTGATGTCAAGCTGAAGCTATTCACTTCTGCGCAGTATGACCCTTCAGTTCTATTTGAATGGTTAAGAAAGCAACAAGTCAGACTTTCTTGATCGATAATCCTATCACCTCACCTTCTACTGTTAAGTTTTTGTGTCATTAAATATACAACTTAAAATATACTGTAATATAACATTATAGTGTATAGAAGACCAGATTAGACTAAATTAAATTAATTAATATGTAAACCAAAATGATGTATGCTGCAAATATACATTAAAATCATCCATCCACCCATCTTCTACTGCTTACTCCTTTTCAGGGTCACGGGGAACCTGGAGCCTATCCCAGGAAGCATCGGGCACAAGGCAGGGTAAATGGTAAATGTGCACTTATATAGCGCTTTTATACCTTTTATATAGCTTTACACTGTGTCTCATTCACCCATTCACACACACACTCACACACCAACGATAGCAGAGTTGCCATGCAAGGCGCTAACTTGCCATTGGGAGCAACTTGGGGTTAAGTGTCTTGCCCAAGGACACTTCGGCATGTTGAGTCACCCAGGCCGGGAATCGAGGGCACAATCACACACACACACCCACTCATACACTATGGACACTTTAGATACGCCAAATCAGCCTACCATGCATGTCTTCTGAGATACTCTTCTGCTCACCACGGTTGTAAAGAATGGCTGTTGGAGGTACCATAGTCTTCCTGTCAACTTGAAGCAGTCTGATCACTCTTTTCTGACCTCTTCTATCAACAAGGTGTTTTTGCCTACATATGTGTCACTCAATGCATGTCAACCCAACTATCCTGGGTTACACTGAGTGTGAGATCGAAATTCATTCCAGATGGGGAGCGAGTTCATCACAGGACATCATTCACACACATATTCACACTACACACACTCATTCTCACGTAGGAGCAATTAATCTCAACTAAACCATGTGGAAACCCATGTAGAAATGAGAAGAATATAACACAAATAATACATACATACAGTGCCTTGCGAAAGTATGTGCCCCCTTGAACTTTTAAACCTTTTGCCACATTTCAGGCTTCAAACATAAAGATATAAAATTTTATTTTTTTGTGAAGAATCACCAACAAGTGGGACACAATTGTGAAGTGGAACGAAATCTATTGGATATTTTAAACTTTTTTAGCAAATAAAAAACTGAAAAGTGGTGCGTGCAAAATTATTCGGCCCCTTTACTTTCAGTGCAGCAAACTCACTCCAGAAGTTCAGCGAGGATCTCTGAATGATCCAATGTTGTCCTAAATGACTGATGGTGATAAATAGAATCCACCTGTGTGTAATCAAGTCTCTGTATAAATGCACCTGCTCTGTGATAGTCTCAGCGTTCTGTTGAAAGCGCAGAGAGCATCATGAAGACCAAGGAACACACCAGGCAGGTCCGTAATACTGTTGTGGAGAAGTTTAAAGATGGATTTGGATACAAAAGGATTTCCCAAGCTTTAAACATCCCAAGGAGCACTGTGCAAGCGATCATTTTGAATTGGAAGGAGTATCAGACCACTGCAAATCTACCAAGACCTGGCCGTCCCTCTAAACTTTCAGCTCAGACAAGGAGAAGACTGATCAGAGATGCAGCCAAGAGGCCCATGATCACTCTAGATGAACTGCAGAGAACTACAGCTGAGGTGGGAGAGTCTGTCCATAGGACAACAATCAGTCGTACACTGCACAAATCTGGCCTTTATTGAAGAGTGGCTATCCATAAAAAGTCTCGTCTAAAGTTTGCCACAAGCCACCTGGGAGACACACCAAACATGTGGAAGAAGGTGCTCTGGTCAGATGAAACCAAAATCGAACTTTTTGCCCACAATGCAAAACGATATGTTTGGCGTAAAAGCAACACAGCTCATCACCCTCAACACACCGTCCCCACTGTCAAACATGGTGGTGGCAGCATCATGGTTTGGGCCTGCTTTTCTTCAGCAGGGACAGGGAAGATGGTTAAAATTGAGGGGAAGATGGATGCAGCCAAATACAGGACCATTCTGGATGAAAACCTGTTGGAGTCTGCAAAAGACCTGAAACTGGGACGGAGATTTATCTTCCAACAAGACAATGATCCCAAACATACAGCAAAATCTACAAAGGAATGGTTCACAAATAAACGTATCCAGGTGTTAGAATGGCCAAGTCAAAGTCCAGACCTGAATCAAATCGAGAATCTGTGGAAAGAGCTGAAAACTGCTGTTCACAAACGCTCTCCATCCAACCTCACTGAGCTCGAGCTGTTTTGCAAGGAAGAATGGGCAATAATTTCAGTCTCTCGATGTGCAAAACTAATAGAGACATACCCCAAGCGACTTGCAGCTGTAATCGCAGCAAAAGGTGGCTCTACAAAGTATTAACGCAAGGGGGCCGAATAATTTTGCACACCCCACTTTTCATTTTTTTATTAGTTAAAAAAGTTTCAAAAATCCAATAGATTTCGTTCCACTTCACAATTGTGTCCCACTTGTTGGTGATTCTTCACAAAAAATAAAAATTTTATATCTTTATGTTTGAAGCTTGAAATGTGACTAAAGGTTGAAAAGTTCAAGGGGGCCGAATACTTTCACAAGGCACTGTACATAGATAACTAGTGATTCAGTCCAATCATAACTGATGTTTAGCTGATGTTAATTTGTGGTGTGACCTTGGGTGTTATAAATGTGCTAAATATATTTATTGAAATAAATAATTGATCAACCACACAGCAGCTACAGTGTCCTCCACTAATATTGGCATCATTGGTAAATATGAGGAAAGAAGGCTGTGAAAAATAGTCTTATTGTATAACCTTTGATATTTTTTTTTTTAAATCTGAAAAATACTCTGCTCTCAAGGATATGAAACAATTGCAAACAAAATACAGGTTGACAATAAACATCTTTGTTAAATATATGTGTGCAACAAGTATTGGCACCCTATGAATTCATATGAGAAAAATATATTTGAAGTATATTCCCATTGATATTTACATGTTTAGTACACTTGGATGACTTACTGTTTCACAGGGTTATAAATATAAGGTAACACATAGGGTAAATTCCCTTAGTCATTCATCACAATGGGTAAGAGCAAGGAGTATTGCTGTTATGTGCGGCAAAAGGTTGTTGAGCTTCACACAATGGGAAGTGGCTATAAGAAAATATCATAAAGCATTGGAAATCTCCATTTCACCACCAGGGCACAAAGTATTCACTAAAGAGGTGCCAATAATTTTTCCACACCTATATTTAACAAAGATATATATTTTTGGATAAACCTGTGCTTTGTTTGCAATTGTTTGGTATGCATGAGATCAGAGTATTTTTGTGAAATTTTTAAACAAAAGATCCAAAGTTTAAACAATAAAGATAATTTTTCACAGCCTTTTCACAGACTTCTTTACTCATATTTACCAAGGGTGCCAATAATAGTAAAGGGCACTGTATATGACAAATGGTAGCTGACAAATGTTTCATGCACATGATTCTCATGATGTAAGAGCTACAGAAATGCCCCAGGGAAACAGGGGAAACTCTCCGGGGAAGCATCTGTTCTAAGTTCTTTAACATCTCGCTCATATACTGTATACACGTTAACAAATAACCCCGCACACACATTCTTTATCTCTTGCTGTAGCCATACCACTAGGATGAGTTAATGGTGTTAAACCATGTTCTTCATATTTCACAGTTTGCATGTTCTTTTAGTTGCCTAAGGAACATGTGTATGAGCACACAAACAAATTTATCTTGGTGACTGACTCATTATAAATGCTATGTTTATTCACGCAGAAAACATTTTATAGAGCAACAGCTTTTCAAACAGACGCTGTTGCTCCTGATGGGATTGACTACTATAAGCTTTTTTGCTTGAAATAAAAAAAAAGCTTCCTGTTTGGTTATCAGAATATAATAGCCATCAGTTCCCCACAGACTTGGGGGAAATGAATGAAAAAAAAGAGAGAAAAACACTGATATGAAAGATTTTCTCATGACAATTGCAATATTTGGAATGATGCATTCAACGGTGTTAACTTAAGCCAACCCATTTCAAAGACGGTTTAGTGAACATAAAGGGCTGTTTGCTGTTCCGTTTCACAGCATTAAAAATTTCGGGGGAGGCAGGCACTTCAAAAAAACTCATATCAGGCATTAACCTCCAAAATGCAGTCAAGCATGTCTTTAAATTTCTGTCATCAAATTCTAGACCCTGAACATATTCATGATTTTATGGTTCAAGCTGAGTCCATGTGCCCGAATGTATTGTTCTAGTATTCTAAGCAAGCAGGCTTCATTTGCCAGGCATGCACACGCACACACACACACACACATGCACACACACACACCCAGAGTGTTCCATTTTGCCGTTGCCTGAGCTGAGTGCTCATCTTCAGTCCGAGCACATTCAGAGCACTGCCTGCGAATCCCATCACATGCACATAATCAAAGGCATTTTTCTGTAGGCCTGGGATGTACACCTGGTACAGACAAGGTGAAAGCACTGAGGCATGTTTTCTGTGGTGAATCGAGCATTCATTATAAGAATGATTGTGAGAGGGTTTTCGGCTCTGTAGCAATACCTGTGGGTATGTTTTGTGATTACAGAGTCCTGTTCACTTTGCACTGAGGCCCGTAGTGAGTTTGGAGGAAAGAGGCCTCTCTTCTAGAATACTTGAGTGGATTAGCAGGCTCTGAGGTGGAGTCGGTTCCTACACATGATGATAGAGAATGTACCAAAGCACAAACTATAGCTTTACTCGAGTCACTTTGTCACTTGACCTTAAAGCAGGTTCTATTAGATGTGTTATAACAGCATGTCTGGCTAACTCGTAGGAAAAAGCATAAAAATACACCCCAGTTCCTTTCACTTTTTCTAAATACTCCACAAAACCTGCTGCTCTTGTACTAAACGTTCCAATAATTGCTTAATCCAAGAGGCCGATGTTTCAGAGGGAGCCAATTCCATCTGAACTTTTAGTGCCATTTTTCTCATTAAAATAACCTCATAATAGCACCCATTTGATTGATCTGGTACTTTAAAAGCGTTTTACAAAGCCGGGATAATGGAAAACATAAACGTCCGGCGTGTATCCACACACACTCAATTCGCTCACGGTGCTAAAACACCATGGACGTGTCATCAGATAACTGGCTGCTGTTGGGAATGGAATGAGATGTCAGGGATTGACATTGGTGAAATACGACTGCCTACCCATAATTCCCTTGTAAGAGTCGACAGCATTTTTGTGCGATGTGAGAAGGTTAACGTTGAGCAATGAAAAGAGCTGAGCAGAATGGGAACAAGGCTAATGAGAGGTGATAAGATTCATTCCAGACCTCAATTTCAAGAGTAGAAGAGACAGTTGGCTTTGCGAGGACAGATGGGAGCGAACAAGAGGAGGGGTAGAGGACCTAATAGAAGCCATTAACTGGCGAGAAGAAAGGTGATGTTCCTGGATTTCATGGAGGTAAAGTGCAACTCCAAAGGATTTAGCTAGGTAACACTCTAAAATCACACCAAACTCATTTAAGTGAACATATTGTTTTCTATTTTTCTCTTGTACTCACTGGTATTTTGACATTAAATAGAATTGAGGCTACAACGATTCTGTCATTCTGGCCAATACTATTCTGCCAAATAGATTTTACACAGAATGATGCAAAAAACAAACCAACAAACAAACAAAAATTTCATCCAGAAAGCAGCAGTTCTGCAGGTGGAAATGCAGAGGAGAATGTCCAGTCTGGTTTGAGAAGGGCTACAGTGACTCAAATACGCATACATACCGAACATGGTGAACAGAAAAGCATCTCAGAACACACAACACATCAAACCTTGAGGTGGATGGGCTACAACAGTAGAAGACCACATCGGGTTACTCTCCTGTCAGCCAAGAACAGGAATCTGTGGTTATATTGGGCACAGGCTCACTAGTTCTGGACAGTTGAAGACTGGAAAAAGAAAATGTGACACATTTTTGTTCAATTAGCATGTTTTTTTTCCTGTTTTAGCAAATAATATTTGTTACTAATACCATTATTAATGTGACTACCTTGCATATGAACAGTATTTTTTTTTTTTTTTTTTACAATCTGTAGGATATTTCCTCTTCAGGGGCTCACTGAAGGAAGTCGTGCTGTCAGGCTAATTCATGTTTGCATATATAGATTACAACTGAATGTCACAGTATCCCCAAACTTTGGATGCTTTCATGTAAAATAATCATTTGGTTTAAATCTTTTAATAGGATTTACTGATTTATCTGTGATGAAAAGATAAACACTTGAGTGTCGTACAAGAAAATAATTTAACGACACTGCAAGAAGGCAAGACACAGTGTATGTCATGAGGTATGAGGTATTATATGAATGTTAGAGGTTTAATAGTAAAAGTGTCATAATTGGAATAATGTTGCTGTTTTAAAAAATTGTTACAGCCCTATCTGGGAACCAGAATATTGTGGGCTTTCCTTGAAGCACACAATTCTGGTTCGAAAAGCTAATAGATCAGTATTTGAATGTGCTGAAACAGAGACATTCTACAGTACAACAACTCCAACAACAAGAACAAAAATAAGAATGACAAAATGACTTTAGGCTCTTTAATTAAAACACTAAATACATACACACACACACACACACACACACACACACATATATATATATATATATATATATATATATATATATATATATATATATATATAGACATATATATATAACACTCCTTGAGCTCCTTGAGCTCATAAGACCAAATAGCCATGTTTCCATCCGAGTTGCAAATTTAATTTATGTGAAAAAGTGGAATATTGCATAAAAGATTTGTGATTAAACCACCGTTTCCATCCCATGTGTTCAAGAGAGCAAAATCGTAGTTATACAAATATAAGCTGTAAAAAATGGAAGCTGTTGCAACTGGGGAAGCCACTATAGCTCTTTTTTTCCAGTATAATAAATGACTTGCGTTTCAGAGTGTGCAGACCAAGCGCTATCACAAACCTCATGTTATCTTGTGATTGGAGGTGGATACCTGATATTTGTGAACGGAATCGTGTGAGACAGTTCTGGGAAATAGTTCTATCAAATCATTTCGATGACAGACTTTGGCTCAGGCATTTCACAATGACAAAAACAACATTTGAGATGTTGCGCAACCAACAGAAAAATGCAATACTGTTGCGCCGTATAAGTTGGCAACATGCGCTGAATTTCTAATCACACCAGGCAATAATTATTGCGATCACATGATCGGTTGAGCCAAAGTCACATGAAATTTTTGATGCGTATGGAGGAATTTATTCGGTGAATGTGATTCCATCGTAAATGGTAAATGGCGCACTTATATAGCGCTTTTATCCAAAACTCTTTACACTGTGTCTCATTCACCCATTCACACAGACCAATGGTAGCAGAGCTTCCATGCAAGGCGCTAACTTTCCATGGGGAGCAACTTGGGGATAAGTATCTTGCCAGGAATCGAACCATCAACCCTACAGTCAATGGATTAGTGGACAATCCACTCTACCACCTGAGCCACAGCCGCCATTGTAGTTTATGTGCCTGTCTTGTTAGCGGATAAAATAATTATTTGCCTCTATTGAGCGCATAAGATTTTTAAGTACATTTTGGACATTTTAATCGCATCTGGTGTTTCCATCCAGAGTTTTTTTTTCACATTCTAAATCACAAACTTTGCATACAAATATATGGATGGAAACATCCTAAATGAGTCACACTTACTGTACGTTTTGTGGAACATCTACATTCAAAATGCTTAGCTAATCAGTGTTGGTGAAGCTAGCTGTATATATACGATGTCTGTTTCCACTCTGAAGACATCACGTTTTCAGAGGTAAATTCAATTCAATTAAATTTTATTTGTATAGCGCTTTTTACAATAGAAATTGTCTCAAAGTAGCTTTACAGAAATATCAATACGGTATACAGATATTAAAGGTGCAAATTTATCCCAACTGAGCAAGCCACTGAGTGGCAACGGTGGCAAGGTAAAACTCTCTAAGATGTTAAGAGGAAGAAACCTTGAGAGGAACCTGACTCAGAAGGGAATCCATTCTCATCTGGGTAACAATGGATAGTGTGAAAAGCTTGCGATTAATGCATAGTCTCAGCGTCGTTAACATTGTAAGGAGGCTGCCGGTGTCAGACAACATTTTTGCCGGTAGATTTTCACAAAATACTGTACAATTACACATTTCTGTCTGCTAAGCTGCAGCAGCAAAACGGTACTGTTAACATTTGACCCTATGATGAATTGGCAAAACTGGTTTCTAGGGAACGGCTTTAACTCACAGTCAAGGCTGAAAGATAGAACGTGTTATAATACCATGTGGCTATTATGAGATTCAGCATGGGTAGAGAAAAAATACACTTCCCACTATGAAGAAAGAGAAAAAAAGATAATACTGCATTCACTTTGTGTTCACACTCACGTTTTTACTTTCCAATTGTTCTTTTTGCTTTTAATTGAGTTTTTTATATTTTTTTTAAATTTTATGGGTTCTGTTTTTTTCGGCGGAGTAAAAAAAAAAAGGGTGCGAAAAAAAAAAAAAAAAAAAAAAAAAAAAGAAAAAAAAAAAAAAAAAAAAAAAAAACAAAACAAGCCAGTAAAGGAAACTTTTATTACATATTGCATTACAGTCATTAAACAACATTAACTCAAGTGGCATTCACTCATTTAATGACGTCTTCAATTAGTAATAACAAATGCTTGAAAAAAAAATCCAATTTAGCTTTATCAGTCAAATGCAAACGAGTGTTTCTGGTAACACACACTTCATTAATTATTCATCAACTAATCAACTATCACAAATCTTGAACATGGAGCCTTATTTTTCATTTCAGTGTACTAGAGTTTCAGTTTTAGTGCAATGGTTCAGTGTAAATTATAGTTACAAGCTCAATATTGCTTCTAAACCAGTCAACATCTCTTTAACCTCTGCGTTCTCGCCACTTACATGCTATTAGCAAAACCATCGGGGCAAAGTTGGTTTATATTTCGCAAAATTATTATCTGCACATATATTTACATACTAATCCATACTCTGAGTATTCAAGATGTTTCAAAAGAGGAGAAATGAGGTCATCCTGAAGATATAGCTCAACCGGACAACTGTTTTACCTTTAAATTTCCAGTGCCTCGCTCTGAATAATGGCACTTAAAGATAAGCTCAGAGTAGAGCCCCAGGAAGCTTTCTGTTTAGCATTGACACACCTGACTATTTATAGGCTGACGAAACCAACTAATTAAGAAGGCCCCGTTTCTTCCCGCTATGACCTGTCTTGCGGTGAAAGCATAGCGGTGATGTTGCACTGCTACAGATAGTAATTAAAGGGTTTGTTGAAAATGCTCAGAAGTGGATGCAGTAAAATGCACTTGGAAGACAAAACCTGAAATACAGTGACAGTGAGCTCATTCTCCCTCTCTCTCTCTCATATCCTGCTTTTTTCTCCCCTCTCTCTCTCTCTCTCTCTCTCTCTCTCTCTCTCGCTTACTCTCTCTGTCTTTTTTTGGAGCATATCTGCACTCCAACAACCCAATCAGGCACATACACAGAAAGACCTTCTTTGTCCTCTACCCTTGTCACCTTCAGACTGTACAAGGTAGCCATTTTGGCCAGCATGTGTAATAATTGTATTTTATATGACCTCTGGGTTGCTCCCAGAGCAATGATGCATGCCCGGAGTAGGGATTTCTATTCCGACTGTGCCATTGTCTGAAATCTGCTTTAGCGAAGCATGATTGGCTCAGTGCTGTCTCAAATATAGCTAGAGTGTTAGGTTCACTTAAGTGTCCAACAGGTTCATCAATTAGTTTAGAATTCAGGGCTACAGCAGAGTCTTGAAAGCTAAAAGTACTGCTGAATAAGAAGCAAATAAGAACACTGCTGAAATATAATATGCAAACATACCTCAACATAAAGAACCAAACTTTGGAAGATGGACAACTCCTCATCACACCGGATGTGCATGTGCATAGTAAACAGTAAACTTAATAGGTAAGAGTGTAGGTGGGTGGTATGTGTGGAATACGTAAATGCCAACTATGTAGTTTTATTTCCATAGCATGCAGCTATAATTGTACTGTATTTCTCAAATGTATCAAAGTTAAGGAAGCAGGCATTTCAAAACAGGTCTTTTCAAATTGCTAGAGTGAAATGGTTTCTATGTATTCGTGTTCCTGGAACTAATTACGGAAGCAAAGGTGCTACAATATCCAGCATAAACAGATCCATATGCTACACCATTGTAATACAATGTTTGTTATTTGGTTTGGATCCCTTTCTTGTTGCACATAGTTAAACAAACCAAAAGGAAAAACATGTTGATCGATGGGCGCATAGAGCTGAAAACGTACTTGTAAAACTGTTTACAGTAACTACTTGGTCAGAAATGCAGCAATTAAAAACAACACTACAAACAATGACATCGTAATTGAAAAAAAAGTGAAAATGTAATAAGTCTTTATTGGTCACATATACAGTAGGGCACAGTGAAATTCTTTTCTTCGCGTTCCCCAGCCTGTCACAAAGCTGGGGTCAGAGCGCAGGGTCAGCCATGATACAGCACCCCTGAAGCAGAGAGGGTTAAGGGCCTTGCTCAAGGGCCCAAGAGTAACTCAGTAATCCAGAGCCTTAACCAGTAAGCCACCACTGCCCCATAGTCACATATATCAGGTAAACCTAATGTAAGTTTATTAAACCTATTTCTATATTTTTTCATTTAAAAAAAAACAAAAAACTAATTTATGCTTAAAACTGTCTTGTTCAATTGTCAGCATTGTTCATTTTAAGCATGTATTTCTAGAAAGGAACAAACTTAAATGCCAATAGAATAGGAAAATTGAAAGCTAAAAATCAGTAAAAATGTCTTGAAACACGTTTATTCATTTTATATTTAGGTTATTGCAATCTTATAATAGGAAACACTAGATAGATGTGACTATGATCAAGATATATTCACTGGCTAAGATTTCAGATTTTGCAGTGAATAAACCAAGTGCGCGAAGAGATCACAAAACTCACCCGAGCGTGTAGAACACAGAGCCACTGTTCAATAAATTACTGGATCAACCATTACGGCTCTGTCCTTTCCCTCATTTTGGGCCTCACAGCTCAGTTTAGCAGCTGTCATCTACAAAAAAGCTTCCTGCAACCCAATATACAGAGCATGAGTGGTTTAGGTCCTGCAGTTGTGCTGGTTCATGTTCAAACACACTTTTTCACTACAAAGAAACCATACTAGTACACTCACAAAGCACACTTGTTCATCACTCTAAGCTACTCTAAGAGGAAATACACAACAAGGTTCAGTTCAAATGGACTGAACGCTGCATATAAAGAAGCACTTTAACCACTGAGCTCATATGCCAGGATTGGTCACAAACCAACACATGTTAATATTTCTAAATACACACTCGCCTGTTTTTCACACACATTGGCTCATTGGCGACGCAACACAGAATCAAGCAATCAGATGGATGAGTCCTCCACCGACAAATCATAATCAACCATATTATCATGGTCAATGCAAGACATGTTTCTGATTAAAAGGCAGCTTGTGAACTAGCAGGTGCATGGCATGGAGCAGTCGATGTTCTTCCAAAGAACTGACGAGTTTACTTCCTTCGTCGTCACTTACTGGAGAAAAGCGCTTTAGATGGCAGTGGCCTTGAAGAAGCATCATTTCCTTCCTTCCAATTTTCTAGCAGCTGACTGGACACTAATGAATCTCAACCACAGTGAAGGCAACAGTGATGTGGTCAAAGCAAATTCATAATGGCACATGTGCACACATTTCCATTTATTTATTCTGCATTCATTTTCTTTCCACTTCTCCTGATGGAGGTCATAGTGGCAACAGGCTGAGAAGGTCAATCCAGACTTCTTTATATCCAGCCACAGATTCCAGCTCCTCACTAGGGATCTCAAAATCTTCCCAATCCAACTATAAAATACAATGTGTCCAGGTACAAAGATGACTAAGTGTACCATGCTCAAATGAGTGGTTAGTACAACCTACTCCTACAGCCAGGTTGCAGGGTAGTGTCTGCACTGAGTGCCTGCTGACCAGGCCACCCACAAAATCTGGTCAGGTGTAGACCAAAATGGCAAGTTCACCATCTGTAAGATGAAAGGCTGGGATCAGGTGCAATACCAGTCTGGCAGCAGGCATGTGATAGACTAGACATTTTCCCACTAAATGTGAAGTCCTAGAGACTTGACAACATAAAAGAGTGACAGATAATAAAATCCTGCACATTTCATTCAATTTTAAATTGAAATACCCCTAGCCCGTTTTAGTAAATGAATACTGAATGCTGACTGCATTGAGAGGAAGCATGTTAAAACTCTGCTTTATTCAAGGAATAACTTTGAAACTAAGCCATATAATGGATAGGATTATCAATGGTGTGCATGTGGTGTAGGAGCTGTAGGAGGGGTTGGGATTATTCTCTTTATTCATTGTGCCCCTAGCCTCCAAAATGTCCATACACAGGCCTGAACCCAGTTTTTTTTTTTTGACATACACATCACATTATTTATGCATGGTTTATTTTCCAGATAAGGTGATGGCCTGTCATTCTTTTCCCCTGTAGCTCGCTGCACAAACTTGTTTTTAGGAATCATAGCACAGATGGTGACGAGCCAATCCACTCCCTGAAGACTCCTGGGCTTTGTAATGCACAACAAACAGCGAGTGTGTTATATCTGAGGAGGCGTCTTTGAGTCAGTAGGTTTGCTGCGTGCTGCTTCGTGGCAGGGGTTATAATTATTGTCGACATGAGCAATCACAGAAAATAAAATCAATTTTATAGATTTAATTTTGAACTGATTAAGAGATACCAGCTGATGCTGATCCTGTAGCATGGCAGCCATCCTGGAATACATTGACTCTATTAGAAGATTACAGCTGCTGATGAGGTTCACATTCCATTCATTCTCAATTGGATAATGCCACAGGAAAATGGGACATGCTTTGATACTTAGATAAAATGGGATGTTGAGGCACAATCAGATTGGGGTTTATCTATCTCATTGTTTGAGGTGATAAAAATATCTCAGGCTAACCGAGGCCATTAAACTAATCAGAGTGCTAGTTTTCATCTTGTGTTACAAATTGAATAAGCTGTTGAATGCGTACTGAAAGCCACTTGGGGGAAAAAGCCAAGTCAGCTTCAACTTTTCAAATTAAAATTAGGCGAATCCTAACTTTGTTATCTTCGCAGATCCTGCAGATTGTTGAGAAACTAATTCGTATGGCCACTCTCACCTTAAATGTCCTATCATCTGCCCAAAGTCATTGTTGAACTTTCTGAAACAAACCTGCAAACCTGTCTAATGGTCTTATAAATTCTGCAGGTGCGAAAAGAGAGACAGTCTTTTGATCTACAAGCCCATATTTTTAGGCTTGAAGAAAGCGATGCTGTCAGAAATTAACCTTTGACATTTTATCTGCAAGTATCAATCATCCAACAGACACAGTGGCCCAACGTGTATGGTATTTCGTGGAGCAGAGGGATCATGGAACAGAGGGTTTGCCTGAGTTATCTCTGAAATGTCAGGGCTTAGAGTGAGTTATACTTGGTTGAAGGGTCTTAAGCTCAACACCTAATGGCAACAATAAAGTCTTGTTGCGCTACACATCATGGGTCTGTGAGAACAATAGTATGTGGCTTCATTTAATGAAACTAGATTTGCATATTTGGGATGGAGACAAGCCATTATGGCTGCAATTCCATTTCCCAAACATGACTAAATAAGAAGTTATGTAAATAAATGGCTTATACCTATTAGGAGTTTTAATACATACTCTCTATTGATTGAGTTGTATGACATCAGTTTTATTTTGGATGCATTTTTATGTCTCTTGTCAACACTACAGCAATACAGACCTGAAAGCTAATGGATTCCAGAAAGAACAGCATCATCCTTCCTGTTTGACCTTGCATTATCTACATGGGGAACATTATCTACACAGGAACAGTTCAAAATAAGCCACAAGCTGAAAACATTGCTTTTTTTTAATGACTTACTAAGTAATTTGCCGCTCTGGTGGCCTTGAGGTGGGTGTTCGGAGTGTGGCAATAATGTACTATTATATACATAATTCAACATCAACAACTCTCACAGCTGACACTGATTAGACATGATTGCCAGGTCATTATATAGCATGGAATGACAGTGACAATGTAATGGTACTGGCTGAGATGTGTGAACATGTTTCAGATATAAATGAGTCATTTTCATTATGCGAGTCGAATAAGCATAAGAGGGATTAAAGGCTGGATTGACAAGTGTTTCTTTTATTATATGCATTGTCCAACCAATCAGTCGAGACTTAATTACACATTAAAGTTTTACTGAATCTCATCAGCGGGATAAGTGGTAAGAAGTGACATTGTGGTAGTTTAAACCTTACACAAATATACTATACTTTAGCTCATATTTGAAATCGATTAGTATAAGCGTTCGTTTTACTGCAGCAACGTTGAATTTTTGAGTTCAATTTGTCAGAAAGGGTTTAATTAATTTCTGATAACAGCAGCATGGATACTAGTGCTGACTGCAGGGCAAATCACAGGTTTATATTAATGTGCTCGTTCTAATACGTTATCATTTCTATAGTAACAGCTCATTTACAGGGACTTGCATAGCAGACGCTCCAGATAATCTTAGACCAATAATAAACATATTAAAAACATCCATCATTCATTCATCTTCACTAACTGCTTTATATGCCTCATCAGGGTCGCGATGGATGCAGAGGCAATCTGGTTAACACTAGGACAAGGCAGGAGAATTCAGTCCAATCCAGGGAAGCATTCGCACCCAATAACACACATTCACACACCCATTCACACATAGGGGAAATTTAGCATAGCAAATCCAACTACTCGTATGTTTTAGGAGGAAATGGAGAAGGAGAACCAGGAGACAACTCCTACATGTAAAGAACATGTCAAACTCCACATATACAGTATCCTGAGCCCAGATCACTATTTAACAAGAAAGACACATAATTGTCGCATTTACAGCATCCTCAGTATCTGGTTGGATATTTGTAGCACTAAACAGATAAAGATATTGACAGTGTCATTGTGTTGCACTCGTTATGCACTCCTCTCTAAGTATCTATTAGTATGATTGTAGTAAATGTGGATAAATTTGATGTATACTTGATAGAACTTTTTAATTAGTGAAATCACATCAATATTCAGGGGATTTCCTTCAGGGCTTTTCTCTGGGTATTTCGGGGGTTTCCTAGGATTAAGGGGTTTCGGGGTTTGTTTCGGGGTTAGTATCGGAGGTTTCCTGCGGATACTTTGGGGGATTCCTAGGTTTAGCTGGTTTCGGGGTTTGCTTCGGGGGTTTTGGGGGTTTCCTCCGGGTACTTCGGTTTTTTCCCCCAATCCAAAGGCATGCATTGTAGGTTAATTGGCATTTCTAAATTGCATGTAGTGTGTGAATTTGTGTGTGATTGTCCCCTCTGACTGGTTGGCTCCCCATCCAACCATTGTCCACTTGATCCCTGAGTTTCCTAGGATAGGCTCCAGGTTCCCTGTGACCAGTCAGATAAGCAGTATGGAAAATGGATGGATGGATGTTCAACAATATTCATGTGAGAGATGAACCAATAAAGCTAATAATATATTAAAGCTAATAATATATTAATGACCAGTTTCTTATGTGGGAATGGAGCATGTTTTTAAGCAAGAACAGCACTTTTTTTATTTTATACAGAACACTTCCTCTAAAGATTCCCTATACACTATGCATTACACTTCCAAACACATGTCCCTTATTAAACCAGACTTAGCACAAACAATTTAAAAGTGTCATGCTGTGCAAAAAATCTAATTTGCATCACAGAGCAACTGTGAGAAAATATAATGTTCCATCTTATATAACAAGTGCCAGCTGCTGACTGATCAAAAGGCAGGTAGTGATAGGTCATGACACAGGCATGTCAGAACATCAGAGAAGATGTGTATGGGTGTATGTGTGTGAGTGTGCCTGTGCATGTGCGTGTGAATATAAAGTCAAGTCCGTTCCCTGGCAGTCCTCCATAGATGGGAACTGTCGGTGGTGTGTGTGTGTGCATGTGTGTGTGTGTGTGTGTGTGGGGGTGGGGGGCTGGGGGGGGTGCTGGTATGGGAGTACAACTCCTAAAGGGGACAACTCTTAGGAGTAGCATGTTCTTTTAAGTCCAAAGAGGACAACATGCTGAAAGTCTCACTCTACAGAAAAGAGTGTAAACCACAAATAAAAAAAAAATGTGGTTGGAAAAAAAAAAAAAATGAATTGGCATTTCCCCGGATTTAGTTATCAATATGTTTTGTGTCTATGCAGATGGTGAAGTTATTAATCAGATACTGGAGATACTTCAATTCATAAATACCTTTGCCCAGTTTCTTCTACTACTTTTAGTATTTTTGTAAAACCTTCAAGATAAGAAGAATAAAACAAACTGTGGTGTTGACTTTGAAAACAGGCAGCCTATCTTTAATTGCTGATTCAGTAACTTTCTCAGATCAAGTGCAAGGTGATTTCTTAGCATTAAAGATCTGCAGGAAAGGCAGGGGACCCTCACATACATACTAATGTATTTGAGTAAACAACCTCTTCCCATGCAAACAGTAATCACTTTTTTGAAAGAGATGATGAAAGTAAAAGACAGACATTGGCCTTTTATTTTTTTATTTTTTACTTTTCCTCCAACATAACCAGGAATGCAATCTGTACAATTTGAGAATGTATTTTTTTCTCTCTCTCCCTTTCTTCTGCTTTTTAGGGCACCATTACACCACAAACTTGTCTCTTCATTACTTATTTAAATAATTTTATCTCACTTTGATGAGAGCAAAGCCTGTAATTGCATGTACCTCATACAGTCATATTTCCCTGATTAAAATTTTACACATCTATAAATAATACATTTAATCATACATAATCCAAAACCCAAACAAAGTGTAAGCTCTTGAGAAAGTGGAAACTTTAAAAAATGCATGTTTTTTCCATGTCATTAAATGGGAAATAATTACTCGAGGTTACAGACTTACAGTAGTTTGAACCACAACCCTAGCGGTATTGCAAGGATGCAAGATGTTACGGAAGCGCCGCTGAGCTACGCAGTGAGTGTGTGGTGTCTCTATTAGCGTATGGAGAATTAAAATGGAAATGAAATCATAACATTATGGGCTTTGAAAGCTTGAGACCTTGAATGGTCTCTTTGATGTAAACCGCATGACCACGCTGTCTCAGTCATTGTCAGCAGTACAAGAGCATGTCGTTCGACAAAGAAGCACGTTTACCTCACTGCATAATGCAAGGCCCCAGTTCTCTCAGGCTTTGTTCCCCGGGATTTATTTCAGAGTTGCTGCTTCAGTCAGTTCAAGGCTGTGCCTGTCATCTGCTCACAATAGAACACCTGGACACGTTCACAACAGCATGCACACAAGCAGCTGCAAGAGTCTACGAGCGAGTAAGGTCTATTCACAATAGATGCAAGGTGAGGAACGACTCATCAAATCCAGTTGAAGAAACTGGACAAAGCTGTCAGTCATAAGCGTCACGTGAGCTCTAATTTCTCCCATTAGCTTTAATTTAACACCTCCGTAAAACATTCACCAAAGATGTATGTTTGACATCTGATGGCTCAAAATGCAGTATCCTGTAAACAAGACTAACTCGGAAGGCTGTAATCCAATGCTGGGAAGAATTATTATGTCTAAGGGTGGAGAGAATGGTGTCCTTTCTGTCACTACCTCTGCAGATAGAAGGTTCATGACAGCAGGACAGCTGAAGATTGGCAGCTGAGAACAGATGGCCAGGAGGAGGAGATGTGGACAGAGGAATGGCACTGAGAGAAGAGGACTGATGAGGCTCAGCACTGAATCAGCACAGGAGCTGGTCTTTTTAACATTTACCAAAAAAAGACAAAAAAAAACTATAAGGAGAGTTATTTCTTCTGAAGAAAGCTTCATTGATCATTGGTAACCTCCTGTAGTCACCCGAAAAAAGATGCTCCAGTGCTGCCCCTTTTGGTAAATTACTGTATATATTACTGGCTTTAGCAAACTGTTAACAAAGTAATTTTGCAGTGAAAAAGGCATTAAACTGGTCATAAAATAAATACAATAAAGAAATATATATATATATATATATATATATATATATATATATATATATATATATATATATACTGCGATGGACTGGCACCCTGGGTACCCAGGGTGTAACCCGACTTGTGCCCGATGGTCCCTGGGATAGGCTCCAGGTTCCCGCGACCCTGGAGAAGGAGTAAGCGGTGAAAGATGTATGGATGGATGGATGGACGGATGGAGATATATATATACAGTGGTGTGAAAAAGTGTTTGCCCCCTTCCTCATTTCCTGTTCCTTTGCATGTTTGTCACACTTAAGTGTTTCAGAACATCAAACCAATTTAAACAATAGTCAAGGACAACACAAGTAAACACAAAATGCAATTTGTAAATGAAGGTGTTTATTATTAAAGGTGAAAAAAAATCCAAACCATCATGGCCCTGTGTGAAAAAGTGATTGCCCCCCTTGTTAAAACATACTATAACTGTGGTTGTCCACACCTGAGTTCAATTTCTCTAGCCACACCCAGGCCTGATTATTGCCACACCTGTTCACAATCAAGGCATCACTTTAATAGGAGCTGCTTGACACAGTAGGGTCCACCAGAAGATCCTTAAAAGCTACACATCATGCCGAGACCCAAAGAAATTCAGGAACAATTGAGAAAGAAAGTAATTGAGATCTATCAGTCTGGAAAGGGTTACAAAGCCATTTCCAAAGCTTTGGGAATCCAGCGAACCACAGTGAGAGCCATTATCCACAAATGGCGAAGACATGGAACAGTGGTGAACCTTCCCAGGAGTGGCCGGCCGCCCAAAATTAACCCAAGAGTGCAGCGACGACTCATCCAAGAGGTCACAAAAGACCCCACAACAATGTCCAAAGAACTGCAGGCCTCACTTGCCTCAGTTAAGGTCAGCGTTCATGCCTCCACCATCAGGAGTTCCAAGGAGAAAACCACTGCTGAGCAAAAAGAACATCAAAGCTCGTCTCAATTTCTCCACAACACATCTTGATGATCCCCAAGACTTTTGGGACAACATTCTGTGGACCGATGAGACAAAAGTGGAACTCTTTGGAAGGTGTGTGTCCAAGTATATCTGGCATAGAAGGAACACTGCATTTCATAAAAAGAACATTATACCAACAGTAAAATATGGTGGTGGTAGTGTGATTGTCTGGGGCTGTTTTGCTGCTTCAGGACCTGGAAGACTTGCCGTGATAAAAGGAACTATGAATTCTGCTGTCTACCAAGAGATCCTGAAGGAGAATGTCCGACCATCTGTTCGTGTACTCAAGCTGAAACGAACTTGGGTTCTGCAGCAGGACAATAATCCTAAACACACCAGCAAGTTCACCACCGAATGGCTGAAGAAAAACAAAATGAAGACTTTGGAGTGGCCTAGCCAAAGTCCTGACCTGAATCCTATTGAGATGTTGTGGTATGACCTTAAAAAGGCCGTTCATGCTCGAAAACCCTCTAATGTAACTGAATTAGGACAATTCTGCAAAGATGAGTGGGCCAAAATTCCTCCAGGATGCTGTAAAAGCCTCATTGCACGTTATCGCAAACGCTTGGTTGCACTTGTTGCTGCTAAGGGTGGCCTAACCAGTTATTAGGTTTAGGGGGCAATCACTTTTTCACACAGGGCCATGATGGTTTGGATTTTTTTTCACCTTTAATAATAAACACCTTCATTTACAAATTGCATTTTGTGTTTACTTGTGTTGTCCTTGACTATTGTTTAAATTGGTTTGATGTTCCGAAACACTTAAGTGTGACAAACATGCAAAGGAACAGGAAATGAGGAAGGGGGCAAACACTTTTTCACACCACTGTATATATATATATATATATATATATATATATATATATATATATATATATATATATATATATATATATAACTTTAATAGTTTCGTTTAGTATATTAGTTTAATAAAGAAGATGTTGTGAAATATTATAATAACCATAATAATAATTTTTGGCTTAATATCCTTAAACTGTAAGATAGTGACACTGATGCTAGGCAACAATAAGAAAATAGACAAAATAGACAGCATATAGATAAAATGACAGTGGAAACAAAACAAAACCACATGTAACCTAAATATGGCGGTAAATTGCTAAGACTAAAAAAAACCCAATAGAAACTATCACAGAAATTCTAATGGTTTCCACTACAAATGAACATTACAAACCATCAGCTAAAAATGAAAAGCATTGTCATTACCAGTATTGGTCCTTAATGGTATCCGCTAGACATAATATACCACCAATAGAAGGCAACACATTACCAGTAGAGACCCAGAGGGACCATTACAGTTTCCATTAAAACCAATACATTTCACATGATAACCATTAAAAGCATTACAATTTCTATAAGGGTTTCTATTGTTTGTTTGGGGGTTTTTTTCAGCAGGGATAGCTTCTACCATAGTGACAACATTAACATTGCATTCACACATTGTGAATTTGACCACAGCAAGAGTTAGCTATTCATATAGAATATGGTGAATATGAGCTGATATGAGCTCATTAAAGTTCAGAATCATTAAAATTTTATTTTAAAAAATTAGCAGGGTTATATTAATGTTGTAGGAATTCATAAAAAAATGTGTAAAGACTGACAGCAACAAAAAAAAAACCCTTTCGAATCTAGATTAGACCCCCCCCCCAAGTGTTATTAACAGCATTACATTAAAGTGTAGAATGTAAAATAGTTTTAAGTGGAGGAATTTCACATTAAATTCATGAAGCAAATGAAAAATAATCTGGTTCACAACACAGCCAGAAACCCTCATTTAAGTTAGTTATGTGAGGCCATCATGTCTCAAAAAGGCTGATGCAGGTAAAAATAAATAATATATATATATATATATGTATATATATATATATATATATATATATATATATATATATATATATATATATATATATATATATATATATATATATGGAGTGGAGAAATTTGTTAATAACAACTGCCTTCAAGTCAAGTAGTTTTAAATAATTAAGCAATTAAAATTCAAAATTCCACAGTAAAGTAAGGAAGCGTGGGAGATCCAGTTTTCTAGCTGGTGGCATATTGTAGTGAGAAATCTGTTCCTATGAAGGATTTCATCCTGACGCTTGTGGAGGGCTACTCCTCTAAAACAGCACAGATGGCAATAGGACTAATCATCAAAACAAAACAGGTTGCAGCATTTGTCCATTAACGCTGTCACTTCAGCATCAGCAGAAGGCTGAGTGGATAAAACCGAAACCACATTAGAAGGGTAATGAGAAACAATACAAAGAATAAATACAAATTGATTTACATATAAATATGATCCTTAAAAAGGCATCAAAAGGCAGAAGAGACCAGTGAGCACTTCACTCTAGTGTACATGTGTATAATACGGCACCTGATTTCTGTTTGTACACACTTAAGAGTGTATGTATTATTCCAAGCGTTTCATACAAACATAGAGGATTTTTTGGAAACTTGAACCGTATAGCAACATCTACTTCATCTTCATCTTCATCACAGTCATCATTTCCCTAAATCATTTGGGAAATATGTTTGCAGCAGATACCCCGGTCTTTATGTGACAGTTACTGAACAGACCATAGCAACAATAAAACAACATTCTAACAGGCAAAAACATTTTTGAGTACCTGCATAAGGATTGCAGTTACTGTATGTGTTTTAATGAAGGTGCCACAATATCTTTAGTAAAGCAGTAAGAGTACATTAATAAACATCACTTAATACATTAGTTGGGATCACTAAATGGAATGGTTATGTAAGGTTATTAACCATTAGCTGATAGCAATTATGTTCTGCATTACTAAACATCTGATGTATTCATTAGGGTGCATTAATACACATCAATTAATATCAAATTAAGCCATACTAAACAGTTAAAAAATAAATAAATATATAAATAAACTGATAACCAATTATAGTAATGATAAGTAACATATTATTTTCCATGCTATCTAGGAAGTTTTTAAGTTTGAATTAATCTGACTTCAAAAATGAATGTAATCAGAACTAAGCCGTGTTTAACAACTTATTATTTGCAACTTGTATTTACAGCCTGTTAAGTAAAATCATTACCTTATTTATTAGAAAATACTAGCAAAAATTTATATTTTAGTAAAAAGTAGCATTGTGTACAGGTTATGCTAAATAAAGACAAATATAATACAATAGATACAAGAGAATAAATGCAATAAATAATGCAATAGATACAAGAGAATAAATGCTTATTAATCAAATGCATGTGTATGCATTTATTTATGATACACTGTGTAATAAAGGATACAAACGAACACAAACAGCAACACTTAGTAGACAAAGTAGATATATGGTTAAATACTCTATTATTCGACACTAGAATTATGATAATTGCATAATGGCTAATTGCATAAACACTTACCTTTGTGAAGTACATTCTTGTTATCTAATAACGACAAACACTCAAGTAATCATAAATTATCCCTAAAAGGAATTTGTGTCAGAAAGAACATCATTAATCATGGTTTAGCAATACATTTATGGTTCATTGTTGCATACTTATATTGAAAAAGGCAGACGTGAATTAAAATACAAACAAATGTACTTGAAAAATAAATGTCACTAACTCACAAGTTAATGGTTACTTAATTATTTTAACATTTAAAATATTGCTAAGTATTATTTAAAGTCAATTGAAATTTTAATTAACATAAACACAACTTGTAAATAAGTACCGTATACATCAGTGGTGTCAACACAAGACCCAAACAAAATTGCAAAAAATAATATTGAAATTGCAGAAAGATTTTCACACTAGACCAGTAATATTTAGGATTCACACGAGACCTGTAGCATAGAAGATCTATAAAGATGTTGGGGGAAAAAAGAAGTAATGAAATGCAAAGACAAAAGATCTCTCTCTCTCTCTCTCTCTCTTATATATAGTATCTCACAGAAGTGAGTACACCCCTCACATTTTTGTAAATATTTGATTATATCTGTTAATGTGACAACACTGAAGAAATGTCACTTTGCTACAATGTAAAGTAGTGAGTGTACAGCTTGTGTAACAGTGTAAATTCGCTGTCTTCTCAAAATAACTCAACACACAGCCATTAATGTCTAAAATGCTGGCAACAAAAGTGAGTACACCTCTAAGTGAAAATGTCCAAATTGGGCCCAAAGTGTCAATATTTTGTGTGCCCCACAGATGCTCAATAGGGTTTAGTCCATCACCTTCACCCTCAGCTTCTTTAGCAAGGCATTGATCATCTTGGAGGTGTGTTTGGGGTCGTTATAATGCTGGAATACTGCCCTGCGGCCCAGTCGCTGAAGGGAGGGGATCATTCCCTGCTTCAGTATGTCACAGTACATGTTGGCATTCAAGGATCCCTCAATGAACTGTAAGTCTCCAGTGCCGGCAGCACTCATGCAGCCCCAGACCATGACACTCCCACCACCAAGCTTGACTGTAGGCAAGACACACTTGTCTTTGTACTCCTCACCTGTTTGCCGCCACACACGCTCGACACCATCTGAACCAAATAAGGGCAGTATTCCAGCATGATAACGACCCTAAACATACCTTCAAGATGACCACTGCCTTGCTAAAGAAGCTGAGGGTGAAGGTGATTGACTAAACCCTATTGAGCATCTGTGGGGCACACAAAATATTGACACTTTGCGCCCAATTTGGACATTTTCATTTAGGGGTGTACTCACTTTTGTTGCCAGCATTTTAGACATTAATGGCTGTGTGTTGAGTTATTTTGAGAAGACAGCAAATTTACACTGTTACACCAGCTGTACACTCACTACTTTACATTGTAGCAAAGTGACATTTCTTCAGTGTTGTCACATTAACAGATATAATCAAATATTTACAAAAATGTGAGGGGTGTACTCACTTTTGTGAGATACTATATATAAAGAGAGAGAGAGAGAGAGAGAGAGAGAGAGATCTTTTGTCTTTGCATTTCATTACTTCTTTTTTTCCCCCAACATCTTTATAGATCTTCTATGCTACAGGTCTCGTGTGAATCCTAAATATTACTGATCTAATGTGAAAATCTTTCTGCAATTTCAATATTATTTTTTGCAATTTTGTTTGGGTCTTGTGTTGACACCACTGATGTATACAGTACTTATTTACAAATTGTGTTTATGTTAATTAAAATCTCAATTTACTTTAAATAATACTTAGCAATATTTTAAATGTTAAAATAATTAAGTAACCATTAACTTGTGAGTTAGTGACATTTATTTTTCAAGTACATTTGTTTGTATTTTAATTCACGTCTGCCTTTTTCAATATAAGTATGCAACAATGAACCATAAATGTATTGCTAAACCATGATTAATGATGTTCTTTCTGACACAAATTCCTATTAGGGATAATTTATGATTACTTAAGTGTTTGTCGTTATTAGATAACAAGAATGTACTTCACAAAGGTAAGTGTTTATGCAATTATCATAATTTTAGTGTCTAATAATAGAGTATTTAACCATATATCTACTTTAAGTGTTGCTGTTTGTGTCCGTTTGTGTCCTTTATTACACAGTGTATCATAAATAAATGCATGATGGACTGGCCAAGAATGTCTCCAGACATAAACCCTATTGAGCATCTGAGGGGCATCCTCAAATGGAAGGTGGAGGAGCACAAGGTCTCTAACATCCACCAGCTCAGTGATGTCGTCATGGAGGAGTGGAAGAGGACTCCAGTGGCAACCTGTGAAGCTCTGGTGAACTCTATACCCAAGAAGGTTAAGGCAGTGCTTGAAAATAATGGTGGCCACAAAAAAATATTGACACTTTGGGCCCAATTTGGACATTTTCACTTAGGGGTGTACTCACTTTTGCTGCTAGTGGTTTAGACATTAATGGCTGTGTGTTGAGTTATTTTGAGAGGACAGCAAATTTACACTTTTATACAAGCTGTACACTCACTACTTTACATTGTAGCAAAGTGTCCTTTCCTCAGTGTTTGCACATAAAAAGATATAATCAAATATTTACAAAAATGTGAGGGGTGTACTCACTTTTGTGAGATACTGTATATATATATATATATGTGTGTGTGTGTGTGTGTGTGTGTGTGTGTGTGTGTGTGTGTGTGTATTTGAAACCTTTAATATTTAAGTATAATGTTACTGCATAAATTTTTATAGTTTCTGTTAGCCCTTCTTTTTATCAGGACATGTTCAGGTCTGCTCCTGTTGAGAGTCTAGGTTGCTAGTGTTTGTTGATAGAGCAGATAATAATGAAACAAAAGTGGAGTTGTGGCCTGAGCAGAATTTAAGTTTGACATCAGTACACTGTTCTAAGAAAATCTGTTAAAAAAGAAAGAAAAGAAAAGAAGTTTACTGGCACCGGTGGTTGCCAACATTGTACTATAAAAATACCTTGTGTTACTGATTTTGAAATTAACAGCTAGATATTGTTTTTAGTCAGCTACAGTATTCAACCGTAATTTAGCAGCATATAGCTGTTAAGTTACATAGTATACATCAGTAAGTTGTTAGGCAGTGCTTAGTTTCTAAGTTAAGCCACATTAATTCATACTTAAAAAATTAATTCATGTGGAATATAATGTTAGTCATCATTACTTTTATTAGTGAGTGGTTAATAGACTAGAATAAGGCTTACTACTGTGTTATGTTTATGAATGTAGACATATTGTACAATTTTACCATCATTTTTTAAATGTAGAAGAAAAAAATTAAACAACTGCTGCAGATAAAGTATGAGCTGTCTTTGTTCCAAAACGCAAATAGTTAGCTATGCTAATGACACAGCACAAATTAAGCACATGGACCCCAGTCATAAATGCATGTGAAAGTTTGTATGGACCAATGCTTCTGTCATTTCTCTTATCTCGGTTCGGTTCTAACTGAGAGAGAGAGGAGAGAGAGAGAGAGAGAGAGAGAGAGAGAGAGAGAGAATTAAATCCATTGTGGATAATTAAATCAGGAAATCGCTCCATTTTGCATGCAGTGGTCTGTAAGAAAGCCAGCTGCCATGGGCTATCACTAGTGCATGTTAGCAAACGCGAAGTAATCATCTCTCCACACATAAAGTGCCAGTAACTTTGTCCATACTCCTTCTTTCCACTGACCCAGTGGGGAGGGCAGACCATCTGAGGAGCATTCTGGGAGATTCTGTTTCAGATAATGCAGATCCCGAGATTCAAATTGTGTGATTAGAACATTGGCAGGGGAGCCAATTAGTACTGGGTGTTGGATTTTGTATTCTGTCCCAGTCTATTGACTTCAAGTCTGTTTCTCTATCTCACATTTTCTGTCGTATTGATAAAAAGGAGGAAAAAATAGCACCCCAAGCTTGAAGGCTTTTTAGATTAGCCTATTTTTCACACTGAAATTATTAACATAATTCATGTTTTATTGTTGTCTGCTATTTTAATGTTTTTTTTCATCTGTCTGATTAGCATTGCAAATATGATAACACATTATACCTCATAACCAGTAGTGAAACTGTCAGAGTTTTAGATATACATGTAAAATTAATCCCCTTAAGCTCATATGCGAGGCCAGATAAAACTCCTCTCTGAATGCTGAAGTACATGGGTGACAAGTTCACTAGATACATTTAACCACTTGAGGGAACTACATCTCAAATGAAATATTTCAGAGTGTTGGTATCTCAGAGATTCAGACTGTGCAGTTCATGCTAACTAATGACACAACATTTTTTTTTTTCATACTAACAGGGTGAAGATAAAGCTCTTCATATTTAATCTTGTACTGAGAACACCAGGGCAGATATGACAAGATCCATTTCCTGTCTGGAATCTTATCCTTCATATGTGCAATAGTCTTTTTTTTCGAAAGTTCTATGCTAAGATAGAGATATACCGAACAAAACACATCCAGGATGACAGAATATTATATGTTACACTAGAGGTGTAACACAATGACACAACTGCATCTGTATCTGTTTAATGCTCCAAATATCTATGTCTGTATTTGGCTTTATATCCGAAGTGGGCATGGTCTTTTTTGTGAATTCTACGATGTTTCTGGAAACACTGGGAAAGCCAGACATAGACATGCCAGTAGTGTATGCGTGCTGTGTGAATTCTGGCTTTGACAGTTCCTCAACCTCAGCTACATCACTTGAGTTCATAAGTGGTAAACAAAAATAAAATTCAACTGGAGTTTTTCGTTCAGTTAGTACTGTATATATACAAATATAAATAAACTAGTAGACTAATTTAAGCTACCATGGCCCTGACCAAGCAGTTACCAAGGATGAATGGATGAACACTGTGAAAGAATCTCTGTAAATATTCCTGTTCATGTTAATGAGTATAGTTTTACATCTGACCACGGTCAGATAAACTCAGTCAACAAACTCGATTTCCCAAAACACACAACATGGCGCCCCGGACTACACTCCCCATAGTACACGCACCATGTCACATTCACAGTAACCAAACTTTTAATCATGCACACCTGTCACTAATCACCACCAGCACTATATATCGGGCATGCATGCACATGCTACAAAGTAAATGCTCAGTTTGTTTTGTCCATCTGACTTTACCAAGCCTGCTATTTCTGTCATCGCTAGTTTTCTGGTTTACGTGTTCTGGCTCTGTCTCGTTTTCTATGTTTACTAATCGCCTGACCTAAGCCTGCTTTTGACCCTGAAATTTGCTTCACGTTTTGGACTTGTCTGCCTGCCTTTCATTAAAAACATTTAACTGCAATTGCATCTGTCTCAGCCTTCTCTCATATGACACCCACTCTCACTTCAAAGTAAAAACCTTTCAAAAACGTTTGCTCAACTTTTTTTTCCCTTCCCTTTGGATCCCACTCCTGATGCACACTGCACGTCTCAAAAAGATGCCTAGTGAAACTTTCTGGCAAGCTTTATAAAATAAAGAAATACTTTCAAAAATGGTTTAATAATAAGCAAAAAATTATAATAAAATATATAATTAAATAGTGTGCTTCTGTATTTGTTTGTAATCTGTATTTGTTTTCTTTTCACATTATCTGTTGAATAATACATTCATATTTGATTGCAAAGTAGGGCTTTAACTTTACCATGTGTGACTCATTTGATAGTTTATATTTATCTATCTATATCTATATCTATGTATCCATCTCTCACCCTATATATATATATATATATATATATATATATATATATATATATATATATATATATATATATATATATATATATATATATATATATATATATATATATATATATATATATATATATATATATAAATCCAAGCTATTCAAATGCTCTCCAAATTCAGCTTTTGGGAACCAGTGTGTGAAGCTTTCCTTCTTCCATTGGCCTGAAAACATGGCATGCTGTCAATCCGCAATGCCTGTGGGGTTTGTTGGAGTACTGTCCGGTTGTGTCTGACAAACATGCTACATTATACCCCATCCTCTCAGCCAGCCACTGTCACAGTTGTCAGCATGGTACAGCTTTTCACCGCAGAAAAACCCTCGAGATTTCTCTGTTTCTCAGCCCCCCTCCTTATTCTTCTTTCTGTCTCTGTCTCACCACCCATCTCAGCTAGCACTGATTTTTTTAATGTATCCCTTACACCGAAGCTAAGCTTGATTCTCAAGCAGATGTATTACTCCTTAGTGGTTCTAAACAGCCACATTATAGCAGCGTTACTGGCGTCTTTTCCTCCCTGATGTCAGAAGTGAAGTAAATTTGGTATGTTTAGGAATCAAAAAACATATTCACAATGCTTTGCTTCAGCCGAAGCATCATTATTCATACGGGAAGATGCTGCAAAGCTGGGAATCCATTTATTGCTCTTATAGAAACAGTCCAGGGCATATCTCAGCTGTCAGCATCTGCAAGCAGGAACCTATTACTTGCAGCATTTTAAAAGCATTCTACATTTTAAAAGTATTCCGAAGGTCACGGGATATAAAATCAGAAAACGTGAGTGTTATTTCACCCTCACGAGGCAAAAGTAATGATGTGCCCAAGAGCATTAGAACACTGAATATGAATTTTGATATTTCAGAAATGCAGAATGTCTTACTATTGACTCGTCAGATTTATCTAAGATTTATCGAAGTCAAAATAACTTGAAATACGAAGTATGAATGTTCAGAAAAGAAGAGAACATCAGAAAGAAGGCATCATTTATATGTACTGAATTATTGCTTGGTTAACTGATGAAATGATCACCATGGTTTGATCACCGTGCTTTGATCACAGAGTGATCAGATTATTATATTTTATTAAGTTTCATAGTTTGTATTCATTATTCATATCACACCATTATTATTTATTTATTTATTTATTTTTACTATTCCTCATATTTCAGTTTAGGGAAAAAGAGTGAGAGCAGTATAGTTTGTCTATGCGACATTCATCTAAATGAGGTCTTGCATATTCATGAGATGTGTTTTATGAGATCTGTGGATATGCACTTTGATCAGGTTCTCATACAGCACCAGCACATATCCAACAGCATAACATTTTGTAATGTGTACAACACACAGAACAAGGCTGCGATAATTTGTCACAGTAAATGCTTAAAACATGAAGGTGAAATAAAAACATGCGTATGATTGTTAAGGGTATACATAATTTAAATATGTTGAAGGTGTCCTTAAAGTCAAGCCCCATTTTTCACTCATAATAGAGTGACCCACTATCCTGTTGCAAAGTCATTTTATTTGAACATTCATCACCAATTTCACTGGAAAGACTTAATGATATTGAGAGAATATACATCCCCTACATGCTTATGCTTAATGACTAATTTGTGAGGAATGGGGCCTTTGACTATCCAGCTACACCAATCAGGTGAAGTGAATAACAATGATTATCTTGTTACAAGGGGTGGGACCTGTCATGGGGTGGCATATATTAGGCAGCAAATGAACACTGACAGGGGTCAAAATGTGACGACTAGATGACTGGGTCAGCACATCTCCAGAAAAACAGGTCTTGTGGGATGTTCCTGGTATACAGTGGTTAATACCTACTAAAACTTGTCCAAGGACGGAAAGAAATTAACTCTTCTTATTGAGAGTACACACAGTATATTTAAGAATTTGAATATTTTAGGTTTTTAGATCAGTTTATTAGTTGCTGAACATGCTGTCTTGAACTCGATAACTTTACAAAGAAGAAATTAACTCTTTTTATTAAGAGACTTCAAGATGCATGCTGGCGATGATAGGAAGGAGCCAGAACACACAGTGCATCGCAGCTTGCGGTGTATGGGGCTGTATAGCAGCAGATTGGTCAGAGTGCCCATACTGACCCCTGTCCACCGTCAGAAGCACCTACAATGGGCATGTGAGCATCAGAACTGGACCATGGATCAGTGGAAGAAGGTGGCCTGGTCTGATAAATCATGTTTTCTTTTACATCATGTGGACGGCCAGGTATGTGTGCATCGCTTACCTGGGGAAGTGATGTCACCAGGATGCACTATGCGAAGAAGGCAAGCCGGCAGAGGCAGTGTGGTGCTCTTGGAAATGTTCTGCTGGGAAACCAGTCATTCATATGGATGTTACTTTGATATGTACCACCTACCTAAACACTGTTACAGACCAAGAACACCAGTTAATGCCAATGATATTTTCTAAAGCCAGTGGCCTTTTTGAGCAGCATAATGGGCCCTGTCACACTGCAAAAATTGTGCAGGAATAATTAGAGGAACATGAAAAAGGGTTCATGGTGTTGACTTGGCCTCCAAATTCCCCAGATCTTAATCTGACCAAGCATGTGTAGGATGCACTGGACAAAGTCTGATCCAAGGAAGCCTTACCTTGCACATCCCTTTAACTTTAAGGACTTAAAGGATCTGCTGCTAACGTTTTTGGTGGCAGATATCACTACACACCTTCAGAGATCTTGCGGAGTCCATGCCTCGACGGGTCAGAGCTGTTTGGCGGCCTACAGTGGGACCTACATCATATTAGGCAAGTGGTTTAATATTATTGCTGATCAGTTTATCTATCTATTACATGTTTAAGAAGACAACTTGTGTGTCAGATACATGTTGCAAATACAGAGACATGTTGCAAATTAAAGTCATATTCTTAAAGACATTTTTGGGGGCATTTTGCTTGTTCTCGAACCACTTATCTCATAGTGTATCATAAGAACTCAAGATCAGCTTCTATGAGGCTGAAACCACAGCAAACATAATGACACTAACATCACTAATGAGGTCATGAAAGCTTCAACTGTGCTCTTGTCAGAAAATGATTCAGAAAACTGACTGTACAAGGCCCTTTCGTAGATATTAAAAAAAAAAAAAGCATTCCATCAACACGATGATGAATTTAACCTTCAAGACATGTCTGAATATGTGGATCTTTCTTTCTATGTCTATGAGTGAGGGGTATTCTGAATGTTCTGAAGGTGGCATCAGCTTTCCCTACGCCCACAAGAGTAATGGGTTGAAAGAGTGCTTATTAAATGTATATAAGTGCTATTGAATTTGAGTCATAAGCAGAAAACACAAAGGTGTCTGTGGTTGTTTGAAGAAACGCTGGTAGGAGGTGTATTCGAATACAAAGAAAACAGACTGGGCTCTAAAACAAGAATGGAACCCAGTACCATGGAGGGCTCATCATCAAAATAAAGATTGTGAAATGAGACATTGATTATACGCATCAATGGTGTTATTGCAGAGTGATGGGCGTAATCAAAACACCTGATGACCACTTATAATCACTTACTAAAATCACTCAGTAACATCATCACAAGCCTGTTTTTAATTTAAATATATTTTCTGATGAGATTTTCTTGACCACAGCAGAGACATTTTCACAGTTTGAATCAGTCTACAAACTGTATGTGGAAATTTGCTTTAAAAAGGAAAAAAATCTAAAAGCTTATAGATAAGTTGAATAGTTCCTGAAGATGCTCTTCATATAGAGAACTACAGAGGAAAGAAATCAACTCTTCCTTCTGAGAGTCTACACACTGTATTTAGGAATGTGGATTTTTTGTTTTGTTTTTAGGTTTATGGATGAGTTTATCCGCTGCTGAATATGCCGTGTATCGATCGATAAGGGAGAAATTAACTCTTGATTTTAAGTGACTGCAGGAGGCCGAGGTACTGGTCAGGTGTCTCTATCTGTCAAACGGGCGTCGGTCTGGGCTGCCAGATCCCGAGTATTCCTGTCTAACACTTTCTTTGAGGTGTGTAAATTTCACTGAGGTAGCCTTTAGAATTAATGTTGCATTAATATTGATTTTTTTAATTTTATTTAAGTATGTTAATATACGTTTCATATGTATATGATTCAATCTACATAAGGTTGACGTGGTGAAGTTGCTGAAATTTCGAGGGTTTTTAAACCTGGACGGGTTAAAACTGCTCCTCCAATCTGGCAACCCGGTAATGGGTGGGGCTTAGGACTCGGCGGTAGCGCTGACGGCTCTGGTGGCTGGAGCGGCACTTTGCTCATCACTGTGGCGGGGAGCGCGTCTCTGCAGGCCGGCTACAGCGCAGCCTCCGCTCCGGGCGCATCACGGCAAATCCGTGGAGTCCGCGTGCTCGCTCTGTTCAAAAAGTGCGCACCCAGCCGGATAAGCCCGTCATCTGCAGGGAAGAAGACGCACCAAGGACGCCGGCTCACTTGGCCGAGAGGAAACAACGAGAGAGAGAAAACAAAACAAAACAACACCAAAAAAAAACCAACACAACAAACACCACACAAATCCCCCATTATGATGCTGAAGCAGCACCTGCTCTTCGTGCTCTGCAGCGTCTGCGGGACTGTCGTTAAAGGTGAGCGCTCGAGGATGCGCCGGTTTATTGCCTGCGGCGGTGAAGGGAGTTGGCTTTGGCGGTCTTTGCGCAGATACATACTCTTACTCAAGTGCTATCCCGAGGAGGAGATTTAGAGAATAAACGTGCGTTAGAAGTTTTGTGAGCGCCCATTCTTCCACACTGAGACCGTCACCCACCGGTGGGTGAGAAGTTGCAGTGATGATGGAGAGCTTCAGAGGAAGGCTGAAAGAGCTGTGCTGTGCATGTGCTTGAATAACTTCTACTTGCAGAAATAAATGCATAGACTACAAGGGTCAATTTAACGGATCTGGCTAAGCATTGCACTTGAATAATTTTTTTTTATTTTGGGGGGGGCGGGGGGGGGGGCTGTTGGAAGGAGTCTTGCTCATAATTAATTAGCAGTAAAGCTGAGTTAGAACCTTAGAGGCATTTCGTTGTGTATATGTTTGTTTGGAAATAAGCGAGTTGAATTTCCAGTCTAATTCACAGTCCAGTGGTCTTAAAGGGAGTGGCGGGTGTGCTCCGGTTAATCCAGGACCAGTGCTTTAAGTTGGGATGGATCAGAAACGGCATCCTATCATGCTTAAATAGTTTGTCGAACCACTACAGGGCATAGATATCTGAGCTATGGATATCTGTTTTGTCGCAATGTAGAGTACAGGAGCATACGGTTCCGGCGTCAGTGCGCGAGCGCGAGCGTATTGCGCTCCCTTCAGACTGCGGTATTTGCAGCCGTCTGCATCTTGGGGTCGTCCTAGTATAAAGCATACGAGATTTTCATGCATAAAGCGGGCTTGGCCAGGACAGGAGGAGAAACTGCGACTGTAGCTTAATGCATCCGGATCCGTGGATCGCTCATAGAATGGGATTGGACGTGATTTGAATGTCAAAAAAAAAAAAAGAAAAAAGAAAAAAAAGAAGAGCAATACAATAAACTAAAATAAATCCCACTGTGCTGAGCTAAAGAAAAGAATCCTTGCTATATAAGGTCCAAACTTAAAACAGAGGTGTGAAGATAACCCTCCATCCTCTCTGTCTGTCGCTGAAGCTCTGAGCCAGCTGAATCAGTGCTTTTTCATTAACCTTAGTTCATTACCAAGTGAACCCCAACACAGATCAGCTGCGCACGCCCGTTTCTGGAGTTCTGTACTTCCTGATTAGTGCTTAGAGTTTAGTCCAGGTCTAATCTAACACACCTGATCCAGTTAATCAAGGGCTTTAGTGACATCTGAATATTACAACCAGGTGTGTTGGAACTAAACTCAGTATGTTGGTAGATCTCCAGCTATGGGCTCTCTGTGATAGTGAGCATTCCAACATCACAGCAGATACATAAAAGGTTGTAACGACTTGAGCCAACTCCCACCAAAAAAAAAATAAAATAAAATCCTGGTGCTTTCAGAGTTCAAAATCTATATAGATGGACGGAACTGTCTGTCACTAGACATCAATCATGAGAAAGACAAAACGGATGCGCATAGGGATCGGACTTTTATATGCTCCAGTAAAATTACAACACGCGTACATTTTATTCCTTAGTAGGCAACATGCAACATTCAGCTATTTATAATGGTTACCTTTTTATATAGTGTAAAGAGGTACATAGAAGCAACACTTTCCTACATTATTTAGTTTTCTTCCGAAGGAATATTGCTCAAATGTTATTTTATTAAATATTTTTAAAAAATCTGGCTTACTTGTGTGCTTCCCTTGAATCAAATCACGAGATTATACACTGAAATTATATTTTGGCTATTTGTAATTTGCATAATAGTAGAGGTTATATATTATATGAATGTATATATAGTTTGTGTATATACAGCCTTTTTTCTGGCCCTGAAATTAGCTCTGTGTGCCTTTTCCATAAAAGATAACACATGAGGCATATACGTGCCATGTCTGAATTTGTTCCCTGTTTACCATATAGTGCATTGTTTTGCGTGTCAGCCATTTTGCAGTGTTGTCTGAATTCTCAGTGTATGATCGCATTCCCTGGACCGTTAACAACAGCATAGCAATTTCTTTCAGCTAGAAATGAAATGAAGGGCACAGTCATGGCTAAAACACATTGTATAAACCAACAGGCAATTGTTAATACAAGTAACACACAAAAATGATGTGTATTTATAACAGAAAATTAAATTTAAAACTTCTGTTTGTTCTTGGATTCAGGTTGCATATTTGAAAACAGCGCGAAACGGCTATATTTCTGTATGCTTTTAGGGCCTTCCTTACTGCTGCCCTTTATATTCTACATACTCTATATACCGTTTAACAGGCTGTATAGTGAATAGTGAATGACCGAATAAGAGTACGATCTCAGGCAGAGCTTTAATTTGTTCAGAAGGGGTGTTTTGACTGGAATTGCACTTCACGTCACAAACAGCAGAGGGCTCTGAACTAACAAACTGCTCCTTTAATGCTAAAAGTACAACCAGATTTCCTGGAATGACCTAATAAATCGTCACATTTTACCCGCTGTATTTCTCATGTCCACTGCCTTGCAAGTTCTCTTTTGTCCCGCAGACTCTTCATGTCTGTGAATCTTTTCTGTGTGTAATTGCTATAAAAAGCTCAGGGCCTGACATCTCTTTTGGGACCAGACATTTAGGTCAGGGTTTCATCTGCTTTTCTATGGCTCTCCCCTGTCTAATCCCCACAAGAGGAGCCTTTTTCCCACCTTAGTTAGTGACTCATAGAATAAGACATTTGTACTGGAGATGTAATGTGACACACAAATTGGACCAGAGGGACAAAAAAAATCCCCCTCAAACATAACTGTAGCGACACCAGAGGGCCTAGCTACACATGTGGACGGATGCTGTGCCACTAGACCACCACAGCTAGCTTTGGCTTTTTGGTGGATTTTTGACGTGCGAGGTGTATCAGAGGGAAGCATTTTTATTTGCTGCTTAAAGATGCCCCCCTCCACTGCTCCAGAGAGTTAGCTTATCCGGGAAGAATGGGCTTTAAGCTTGTGAGTGCTGGCCATGGAGTTACGCTATAAATAATCCAGTGGAGGAAGGAGACTGGGAGTGCGCAGGCACCGAGCCTCACTGCTTTGTGCTTGCTGACAGATCTGCATCTACACGGATCAGTCAGAGAGCAGAGCCAAAAAAATGCCACCATACAAGAGGCACACTGGGCAGCAGACGTGAGCTGTTATGCTGACAGCTAGCATTTTGGTCTGTTCTTATTCTTGTGACTGCTTGCATTTTACTTGCATCGTTTTTTTTTTTTTTTTATCGCAAACTCTTTCAGTCACCTAAGATGGCTTGTTCTCTTTCCCTCTGGCCCACAACTGAAAATCTGAATGATTGCATTAATTCCCTTTGCAAATGAATATACACATATAAATGAGTACATGCTTTCTTGGAATTCTGATGATGCAGCAAGAGGTCTACCCTGTCTGTTGGAAACTCACCCGAGAGCATTCTCCACTGTTTATATTAATGATTAATCTAGAAATAGCACAATTAATCTGCTTAAGCCGCAGCTATCACAGCTGTACATAACTACGTGGCACAGGCACGAATGACATCTCTCTCTCTCTCTCTCTCTCTCTTTCTCTCTTTCTCTCTCTCCATCAGGTTTAATGAGGCTGTTCACAGCAAATTCAGAAAAAGTAGTGGGTCTTTGAAAGACTTCCTTAATGAAAGACATATATAGCTTGCTCGAGGAGGCCATAATAACTCTACTGATAAATGGTTCTGTGACACAGTCAGTTAATAAGATCACCTACCTCTGGGCATGCAGGCATGATAATTAGCTTCTCGTTGAAGCCTGCAGACACAGAAAAGACAGAAAAAGAGATAACGATTATATTTGGGGTTTTTGGTGTTTAACATTAAAGTTGTTGCATTAATTTTGATAGAGTGAGTTGTTTTAACTTAGAATGTGCTCATTATATTCGTATTCAAAATTCATCGTAGGTTGTTCTTTTTTATTTTTTAAATGTCTTATAATGACTGTCCTCTTGAGATCTTTTTTTTCAGTGACAGTTTCCAGTACAAAACCTTAAATGTGCTGTAAATGTATCGCCCTGTGTGTGTCTTTGAGCACAAGGTATATATACTGTATGGGACACAAGCAGTATTGCTAGGTGGATGGTTTACCTGCTGAATTGAGGGTTGAACATTTAGCTTACATTATATCTTCATTAGCCGGTTTAACCTGGTCAGGATCTGAGCGGATCCGGAGCCTATGTTGGGAACACAGTGAGAAAACATGAAACTCCAAACAGACAGTGACCTGAGCTCAGGATCATATCGGGGACCCTGGAGGGGTACAGCGGCATCGATACCCACTGTGACACCATACTTTATTTGTATTTATTACTGAAAATGTTGACATTCAATTGAATTATCCTCCCGGATTTTGTGATCAAAACGCAAAATCAAGAAAACCGCAATATAGCTTGCAGTTTTTCCAAATTTCCGCAGAGTTTCCACAGATTTGGGTCAATACGTGTGAAGTGACATCATCACAACGTTCATTCAGCCAAAGCCCTCTTCGAATCGTGTGCGTTGAACATGAGTACAGCTAAAAGGTCTCATTTACCAACAGACATCACTGCAAAAGACAACTTCAGTTTTGTCAAATTCAAGTACTTTTTTGTACTCGCAAAAAAAGCACAAAAAGAAAACCTCTGCAAGTTGCATCGCAAATCTTGAAAAAAAAGCTGCAGCAAAACCGAGCATTTTTGTCTGCAATGATCACAAAAAAATAACTCTGTGAAATCCTGTACAGACTCTATGTTGTATGCCAAATGCCCAAATATTATATTAATGACACCCCAAAATCATTCACATTGATTTCATACATTGCCATGGAAACACCCAGTGTGCCTCTAAATTTCTTTTTGAACTGATTTACTCATTCTCATAGCAATTCTGATTTATTATTGTATAATATAACTTTAATAATGACAGTCATGGCCAATATACCTAATTAAAAAAAACCCATTGAGCACTAAACCTGACAGATAACTGTTCTGTGTTTAATACATAAACTCATCGAAGACTTACGAATTGTCATGGTTTAATTTTGTTTGACATTCTGAATGCTTATGTGATGGCAGGCCATTATGCGTTTTCTGGCACGCAAGAAAGACTGGTATGAATTAGATTCGGTGTCTCCAAGTGTCTGTTCCATTTCTGCAGCTTGCTGTATGTAGCAAAAGAGCCATCAAATACCACAGCAGATTTTATTAAATAGCTGATGCTCAAAATGTATTTAGAGCAGAAAGTTTAGGGAGGACAGTTTGTTTATTAAAACTGGCAGTTGTTCCTGTGGCTGTTAAATGTTCACCTGTGGCTAAATGACATGACGTGTTGTGCGGCAATTTGTCATTTCCACTTACGGGAAAACATTGGTGGCTGATTTAGGACATTATTTAGGACATAGTCTGTGATTTGATGCATAGCCATAGTCCACTGTTTTTCTTCTGGGTTTTTATTGAATATTTTTAAACTTGGCTGTGTAACCAGCATCCTAATCAGTATTCTCTTAGCAGACCTCATCAGTCATTGTCGTTTCTTGTATCGTCTTTGAGCACACGTTGTCACTGGTAAACACCACAGTGCATTTCACATCTAGTGTTTTCCTTCTTTGGTGACACAGCAGGACATCAATATCGAGTGTAGTAGTATGCATTCGAATTCGAGATGGATTTTGCAAGGCCAGGCCAAAAACCTATCCATCTATAAATCCATTTATTCGTGCAATGTATCCATCTACCTCTCAATGGGTCTGTCCGTCTATCCATCCATGTGTTCCTTTGAAACTATCTATACATTCATATGGGATTCTCTAAAAAACATGTGCAGTCTTCAATGTGTTGGGGAAAAACAAGGGTGAAAAAATAAGTAAATAGCACAAAAACGACTTCTCCTGTCTGCTGGTATATCAAGGGATTTAATTGGCTGTTTACAGAAAGCTGCACGCTCGTATCTGATAGTTAGCACAGGGAAAAAAAGACTGGGGTGAGCCTATGAATCCACTACTCATTTAGTAAACAGAACAACACCATCATTTTTAACTCTCCTTCCCACCATCATTCTTAACTCTTCTTCCACCAGACCAGAAAATGTGCTGCCTTTTTTCCTTACTATCTTGCTGAATTGTATTTAAAGAAAGCTTCATAACACGTTCAGATATTATTCAGAGAGAGCTATCCAGTTAACCATTTGCATTCAGCATTTGGTAGGCTTTCAATGCATGAAAAGCTGTTCGGACTGTTGATAGTCAATAATAAAGTGTGCAGTATTTCCTTTAAAACAGTGGATGTCTAAACGTGAAATGGATTTGAATAGGCGCTACACCTACACCCATCTGCTTTATGCATATGCGGGACATCTGGACCACCTACATCATCATGATAGTTATTTACATTCTCCTGTCCAATAGCAGTCTCCTAGCAGTCATTTATTCCATATCTAATGCTATAATGCGTTACATGCCTGTGTATATTAAAGGGCATAGCTTCAATGTCTACACCTTCAATGCAGTGTGTTATTATTTTCTCCTAATAAAACCTTTTCAGCTGAATAGATCACAGCGTGAACATCGTCCAATACAAGGTCTTAACACACAACCAGCCTGAAATGAAAAGAGGACATTGACGTAAAACAGCCATGCACGAATAGTCACTATTGAAAATGTCTAATGAAATTCCTCATTAAAATCTCTCTTCGAAAATGGCATCGACAGCAAATCTGCAACAAAATCCAGCTCCCCCCCCCCCTCAGCCATCGCATGTATATTAAACATTCCCTCCAGGATTTTGTGATTTTGCGATCTCAGAAACTCTGCAATATTCACAGGAGCTTACAATTTATTAAAAAAAAATTACTGCGGATTTTCCACAGATTTGGAGCAAGACACTTAATGTGATATCATCACAATGTGCCATGTGACGTCATCACAACGCGAGTGAACAGCTAAAAGGTTTCATTTACCAACAAACATCACTGCGAAATTCAAGTAGTTTTCCGCAAAAAAAGTTTTCCCGCAAATTTTCCCGTAAATTTCGGAAAAAAACCACAGCAAAATCAAGCTTTTTTGGCCACAATATTCACAAATAAACTCTGCGAAATCCTGTATGGACTGATTAAACATGTTAATGCTCACAGGCATGCGAGTGCACACATTTTTAAACACTATTTTGTGCCTTTTTGAAATATTATCATTTAAATACTGTTTGAAAAGGGAGATATGTTATGATAGCCCTACTGCTTATAGAAAGTGAAGTTCTAAGATTTCCTGTCATTCATACAAATACCAACCACATGCCTGTATAAGGCAAACAAAACTGAACTATTGATATGCTTTCAGGGGTAATGCACAGCCTTACCACCGACTTTGCTCCTGTGTCACCATAATCTTCTTTCTATATCAACTGGCTGCATGTAAAGTAGCAAGACACAAAGCCTTTAACAATGATACATCTGAATGATTACTGTATGCCCATATAAATAAAACACTTCAGGAATCTAGGAATAATTTACCTCAATGAGAATGAATGAATAAAGATAATATATTGTAGTACAGACTATGACACTGACCAGGACAATGCGGTTATTGAAGATGAATGAATGAACATTGTAGTGCATTTTTTTTTTTTACATTTTAGAATTATTAAGTCAACAGAGAAGGATTATTACACACTGAGACTACACCAGTGCATATTATGTTCATGGACAGGATCTACCTTGGCCAAGAGGCATTATCGTACCCAAAGAGAAGTTCAGTGGATCTCTTTTAGGTGTTTGGGTTTCTTTCTTTTTCTTTCTTGTCTATAGAATATCATATTTGGCTCAGAATGAAGCTGGGCGCTTGGCTCATCAGCTGTCTGCAGTCCTGACCTTTAAACAGTCTTTCTCACTCCTCTCACTCCTTGCTGAATGCGCTCTCTCAGTGCATAGACAGTGGCCAGACTATGAATCTCATTTACTTTGTGCCATCCTCAGCGCAACGTGTCTCTTTGAGCGGTCTCTCTCCATCGCCAGAGCCATCAGCACTTGAATCTGCCAATGCGAACATGCAGATGCTGGTCTAGCTGTTCCTATGTAGGGTGATAAAGGATGAGCAGCTTCACCATCCTGCCAACTCAAATGAGAACTAGGTCTTGGACTTTTTATTAGTTATTATAACTCTTATTAGTTATTACAACTGGGCAATTATGGAGCTGCTGTATCTCATCTGTGCATCTAATGTATTATTCTTCCAATGCTATTTCTGGCATATCCTCATTAAGACAATCTAGATAATCCAAACAGACCAATAAGACCCAATGTGTGCTGTAGCCTAGCGGTCAGAGCAAAATCCCCAGGGTTGTATTAATACTATGTTGAATTACCACCTACGGTGATCATTTAAGCTCGGTTGGACACGAATGAACACTGTGAGACGGTAAGTTAATTCAGCACTGGGGATTTTGCTGTGACTTCATCTGTTATGTCAAACAGCAATTAAGAGATTTGGAGCGGGTGTAATATAAACCATGTGAGGTGATACATCTCAATGATGATGGTATGGCAACAAAGTGGAGGAAGATAACACCGGAACAAATTGAAGGCGTAATCACAGATTAAACAGGAAAAGGCGAGGGCCATTTCATATCCAGCGTGTATTACTGTGATACAGACATGGAGGAGTGCAGTAATTGATTTCTGTTCTTAAATCAGCTGCTGAGACAATTTAATGTAATCAGAGAGCGGGGGTTGTGGCAAAGGCTTCTTTACAAGGGTGTTGCTGATGACATAATCGTGAAATAAAACAGAAATTTACTATACTTTGGGTCTTGCTGGATAGAGTCAATTCTAGGCACAAATAGGTACGCATGGCTTATTAAAATACACACTAAACAAAGTCCTCAAAATCTTCTACCCAGATAAGTGTAGAAACCATTTACTTATTCAATAAAATTAATTATTCTCATAATTATTATTATTATTTTTAATAATAGTATTTTCTCTCAGAAGGATATATATTGTTTAAATAAATTAAACCACTTATTTTCTTTGGCAAAATGTATTATGTTTTATTTTAATTAATTTAATTTAATTTTCATTTCTAGACACTATTGTTGTCTGTGTCCTTTCCCTGTTTCCATAGTGTGTAACTGTGAAGTTATACATCTCATATTCCATCTCACAGGTGATATTTGCTGACTTGCACAAGTCAGGTAGTTGATATAAAAATTCATAACCAGGTGGAATACTGTACCATTGAGCACAATGAGGGCTCTAAAAAGTCAGTGATTCCTGGGGTTATTTCAAAATCAACCTCCATGAAAATGAGATGTTTAGAAGGGTTGCATAAAACAAGCACAGCATTCAATGTCTCACAACATTCAGAACATGAACTTTTCCCAAGAACATGCCGGTATCTATAGTTAGAGGTTAAGAATTGGTTGTAGATCATTAAACAATATAATGGCGCCAAACATTTATCAAAATCACACAGAAGTAATTTTGGGAACAAAAAATAAATGTTTTGCAGTCTCTGGATTTGAACTCTATTGAAAGCCTGTAGTCTGATTTGAAATTTTTAAATATGAGCAAAGAAGGCTATGAAAAATTGTCTTTATTGTTTCGCCTTTTGATATTTTGTAAAAAAAAAAAAAATAATAATAATAAAAAAAAAATTACAAAGATACTCTGCTCTCATGAATATGTTTATTAAAAACATAGCTTTGTTAAATATAGGTGTGAAACAATTATTGCCAGCCCTATGAATTCATATAAAAATATATATCTGACATATATTGCCATTGATATTTAATTTTTTTTTTTAGTACACATGGGTGACTAGGAACAGGAAATTGTTCAACCATGCTTTCCTGTATCACAGGGGTATACATATGAGGTAACACATAGGCTAAATTCCCTTAGTCATTCATAACAATGGGTAAGACCAAGGAATATAGCTGTGATGTGTAGCAAAAGGTTGTTGCGCTTCACAAAATAGGAAGTGGCTATAAGAAAATAGCACAAGCATTGGAAATGTCCATTTCACCATCTGGGCAATAATTAAGAAGTTCCGGTCAACTGGAAATGTTATGAATCAACCTGGAATTGGATGTGTGTCTATATTGTTTCAACACACAACAATAGGAGAAGAGGATGTGATTCTAGTGGCCAAAAATCTCAAAGGATCGCAGCTGGAGAACTGCAGAAGTTAGTTAGTCTTGGGGTCAGAAAGTCTCCAAAACTACAATCCGACGTCACCTACATCACTACCGGTTGTTTGGAAGGGTTTCAAGAAACAAATCCTTTACTCTCATCCCAAAACAAACTCAAGTGTCTTCAGTGTGCCAGACACTACTGGATCAGGTTCTATGGTCAGATGAAACCAAAATAGAACTTTTTGGCAATAAACACCAGAGGTGGTTTTGGCACACACAGAGAGGTAGCCACATGGAAAAGTACCTCATGCCCGCGGTTAAATAGGGCTGTTTTTCAGCCCTATTTAATAGGACCTGGACATTTTGTTAGGATACATGGCATCATGGACTCTATCAAATATCAACAGATATTAAATGAAAACCTGACTGTCTCTGCCAGAAAGCTTAAAATGGGCCGTGGTCTTCCAGCAGGACAATGATCCAAAACATACATCAAAATCAACACAAAAATGTATTACTGACCAAAAAATCCATAGAAAACCCCATAGAACACATGTGGGTGAAATCTGACCCTGGAGAGATTCTGTATGGAGGAATGGTCTCAGATCCCTTGCCATGTATTCTCCAATATCATCAGGCATTATAGGAGAAGACTCAGAGCTGTTATCTTTGCAAAGGGAGGTAGCTCAAAGCATTGACTAAAAGGGTGCCAATAATTGTTGCACACCTATATTTAAATATATATACATTTTTATAAACCTGTGTTTAGCATTTTTGTGAATTTTTTTAACAATAAACGAAAAGGTTGTACATTAAAGACAAATTTTCCCTGTCTTCTTTTGCTCATATTTACCAAGGGTGCAAATATTAGTGGAGGGCACTGTATATATTAACAGTCTCCCTCAGACCCCAAGTAAATGTTGCCTATTTTTTATGCCTCCTCCTCTGAGTGGGAGCGGCGTTAAGTTTTCTGGTTGTCGGTCCATCTGTCTCTTTAGTGTGATATCTACAGAATGAGGGGTTGAATGTTTTTATAGAATATTGAATTATTATGGAAACCATCAGATAAACTGATCAGATTTTTGGAACTGATCCAAACAAGGTCAAGGTCAGAGGAAGGTCAAAAGTCTGAAATTTCCTACAATAGCTTCCTTCATGTTTGAACTGTATTTTAAGGGTAGCTCTGGCTAACAAATTAGCAATAAGAAGGACAAGGTTTGTTGTTGGCATAGGGATCCCTACACTACATCAAGTTCGACTTCTTTCTAAACTTTCTGAACTGAAGTTAAAATTGTCAATAGGCTTCAGTTGACATTATTTATAGTCATAATAACTTTGGTAATGGTGGGTTGTGGTTTCCACGACTGTAACAAAATTAGAAAATCCCAGAAAGTCACAGATACTTCACAGAGCCTTCCTTGAGGATACCCTGACCCCACTATGAGAACTATGGCTCTCTAACCTTGTTACACATTACAGGAAGAGACCCAGTGCGTTTACTCTTTCCTTGCGAGGCTTCAATATCGGTTTGTAAAATCAGAATTTGGTTTTTATCATTCTTTATAACAAAAACAACAATATATCAAAATAATAATAAAAAACAATTAAAGACTCAAAATTCAGCTTCTTAGTGTTGATTTTCTCTGTGATTGACTGATTGAACTGATTTGGCATCCACATGAATATATTATTGTGAATTTGTAATCCTTATGCACATTCCTACCAATTTCTGATTCTCAGACAAACCGTATTATCTCATCGTTAAAAAACAAATTTCTTTCATTTGTCCGATGTCTTTTCACGTGTCCGTTCAGCTGCAGTGAACTGCAACATTATGTTTGGGAGCCTAACTTTCCACACCAAGGCATGGAGAATGAGAAACACAAACTTCAGTTGATGCATGTTTATATCCTGGTATTGATTTGATCTTTGTAAAGGTTCCCACGGGTGCGAGAGAGGCCTGGGAGGAGAGATAGATTGCTGGCGGATTTGCAAGTGAAGGTGTCAGTGAAGGAGCCGGGGGCGGGTGGAGGCTGGGGATAAAAGCACAGCAACTCCATGTCCTCGTAAAGACGGATCAGCACTGTGAACGGAAGCTGCATACTGATTGTGAGGATGGCAAAGCCCTGGGCCAGGGAGCAAGATGTGCTAGGGAAAAAAATGCCCTCAGAGTCACTAAGCTTAGAGACAGACAGCAAGAGCGGAAGAAAGAGAGAGATTCAGCTTTTCTGTGTTCATCCACTTATAGCTCTGTTACTATCAATGTTAATTTGAATGTTTTGAGCTGTATTTTTTCCCCAGAATGCTAGAAATGCTTCACACGTAAAAAAAAAAAAAAAAAAAAATACAGTGGGAAAAGGTGAGACGCAGATTGGCAGAAAGGGAAGGAAAGCGTGAATGAGAACAATATTATAGCATTGCTGAGAAAATGACAGATGAAGAATTGAGAATGTTCTGAAGGAATATATGCAATGTATTAAGAGTATAGATTATAAAGCTCCCACAGGAATCAATGGTATTCATTGTTAAAAAGAAAAGCTTTTGATGTTGATGACATTTCATACCTTTATTAAATTATAATTTATTTCTGGAGCTATAAAGCATTTTGTGGAAGTTATATAACCAGAGAGTCATGTAATGTAGCAAAAAAAAAAAAAAAAAAGGCAGGTCCCAGTTTTACGCAAGAGAATGAGTCAGCGACATACAGCAGCCCTTTCTATTTCTGTCTATTTATACTGTTTATTTAATTAATACTGTCTGTTTCTCTCACAATAGTGTCCTGTTTTACTGTAGTTATTTTCAGAAAAGAAAAACATCGAAAGACAAGACAAATACAAAGAGTACTTCCTGTTGAACATAGGCCTAATTCAAACTTATATGGAAGTACTGGGACATAATTACAGAGTGTGTAATCTGTCCATGATTGCAACTTGACAATAATATTATGTCAGCAAAAATATTCAGTAGAACACCTTTTACTCTGTATACAGTATTTTGTGTGCTAGAAACAAGAGGTTTTAAAATTTCATGTTTGTATTTTACATTAAACTTGAATTTGGGAGCAGACGAGGAAATGACACTGACAGTGATAAATATGCTAATATAGCTAAAGCTTTAAGCTACAGCAAGGGCTCCACTTCCACATGGTGCTCGAATGGTTAATGCATTTTTGCACAACTTTTGTGGTTCCCCTCAGAGTGACAAAACAAGGAACAATTAAGCATGCTTGATGTTATTTTTTCCCCCTAAGAGCATATTATTATTAGTTATTTTGGAAATTGTTCAGCTTTTGTTCTGAAACTGTGCATGTCCTTATGTTCTCATATGGAAATGAATATGAGTTACAGTGCATTGTGGGATAATTTGTGGATAATACTAAAAGATAATTATTGGGGTCTGTAGATGGTTGGTATTTGTAAACAAGTTCAGTATAGGATTGGGCTGCACATTAGTGGATCAAACCCCTGTTGCATCGCAATTTGCCTACTTAGATTATGCACTAAAACTATGTACTCTTCATGTGAAGGACAAATACATACTTTTGAGTGTGTAGAAAAAGAGTTTGCAAGTACTGGAGCATACTAACCTGTCATGTAATGGAAGAGAACCTTATTGCCTAGAATGCAAACTCCTTGTTGCATTTCAGCTTTTCCTCATTTATTATTCCTTATATTATTTATATACAACATCCAACCATTAATCTTACATGACAATAAAAACTTTGGTTGATGCCTAACATTTAAGTTCTCACACTGAAATACTGAAGACGTATCATCGAAGTTGCACTCATCTGCCATGCAGGTTGAATCTGGCAAAGGAAACCATCACAAATGATCATCCGCCCCTAACCCCCCAAAGGAGCTGTGGCCAATATTAGCTGAAAAAGTGTCCACGGATCAACACTTCAAAATTCAACCAGAAATAGTACACCATCCGGGTATCTGTCGAATACTCATTTCAATATACTGCAATTTGGGACACACTATTTCTAATCTTGGATACTATTTAGGACGGATGGTAGGCAAATTGGGACAGAGGACATGCTTTCAAACTAGGTTTTAAAAAGCAGGTAAGACTGCCTTTAACACCTGCTACTCTATATTAGAATCAGAGTTGGGTACAACACGTTTCAAAATAATTCTATACAAATAAAAAAAAGTATTCAAATTACTTTTTCTGATAACACAGTAATTTAATGCATTACATTTTAAATCTATATAATTTGATTACAGTTACTGATGTCAATAAAATTATGTTACTTGAAATATAAACAATATTAAATAAAATAAAATAACTCATATTTTGCATGGCTGCCGAGGCGTAACCTGGCCTGGGCATTTTTTCTTTAGCCCCGAATAATTCTCCTCTTGGAGCGGTTTGTCACTATGTAACTGAACGTCAGTAAAAGAAGAGGCGAGACCAATCAGACAGGGTTTACACGAAAAAAGGTGGAAATACTCGTGTCTTATCGGTTGACAGCTCTCGGTTCTGCCAAACACTAGCACACAGTCAGTGTGAGAAAAAAAATGCATATATGCAGATATATATATTTTAACCAGTAAAGGGGTTGAAACTGAAACAGTAACATCCTCTCATTCTAAGCAGGAAAACAAGGTGTGTAAATGTCTATGTGAATTCCAGTTTACGTGAACATGATATTAGTAGAGCCTAAGGAAAGATAAAGTACTTTGCATGGTACTACAACAGCTAAACCCATACAATGATAGCTTAGCTGTTCCTCCTCTTGGCTAGTGAGACCAAACTAGCCTAGTTAGAAAAGTTTTATATTTTATCAGTCAGGTAGTCCTGCAAACAGTGACCACACCCGAGGCAAGTTTTATGATAAATCCAACCTTTTCTGATCATGTTATAAATGCATGCTAAAATTACTGAAAGAACTATGAGTTTTACTTTCTAGTGTATTTTTGTAGGTTTTGAAAATAACTTAAAGGTAAAGTAATTAGTAATCTGATTACTTTTTACATGCCGTAATCAGTAACGTAATCAGTAATTAGTATTAATTAGTCATCTGTAGTGTATAAAATTTTACCTAAAAACTATTTTACTAATTAAAATAGTTTTTAGGTAAACCTATACTGTCAATGTTCAAAGGTCAGAGAGTAATTCCTATAAGCTATAGTGCATGGACATTGCTAAAGCACAGGAATAACAGTACCTGTATTGCGTCTATTGCAGTTTGCAGGTGAAAATACTGTGCCAATTAACATCCCAATTGGGAGGCCCTGATTTACTAACATCCAAAATAATTAGTCCTAATTTGGGTGTTCAATTTGATAAACTGCCCACGCAAATAATGGCCATGTTGCAGGTGATTTACAAAGAATAATTGCTTGAATATGGCCACATACATAGTCAAGGAAGGAAATAGTGTGTAAATGAGATTTCTGCATGAAAATTATGACTAAATGCAGTGAGACATTGAAAAATTTTAAAATACAATGTGAATGAATAAACGAGTAAAGTGTAGACATGGGTGTGTATTATGATATAAATGTGAATAAAAACTTTTTAAAAGGCCCTATTTAAATTCTGGATCAGAGTTATGAACATGCAGTGAATATAAAACTTCAGCAGTTTTATTATATCAATGAATCTGGCTCACATTCTGCCTGACTAATCACATATGTTTGTATGAAGACATACTGTATGTATGTGGAATCTAACAGTTAATCATGATTACATTTCATTTCATACATAGTCATTTTGGCAGATGCTATTTCCCCCAAAGCAATTTCAATTTGAGCAGAGCTATTGTGGGTTAAGGTCCTTGCTCCAGGACCCAACAGGGTCAACTTTGCAATACTGGGATTCAAACTCACAACCTTCTGTTTTGAGCTCAAAAAAATGTGATAAGGCTATTATGCGATGGCTGTGACCTCCATTTCACTGGTGTAGCTGAACACCATATACAGTACAGTACAGCAGTCATACATGTACTTTTATATACTGATATAGTAAGCTAAGTAATCCTGTAACTCCATTTTCCATATTATTGTGACTAACAGAAAACAGGTTTCCATTTAGAGATATTTCTCCCCATGCACTTTCCCACACCCTGTCCATGCATTCCAACTGTGTCAAGGTGTTTAAGTATAATCACGGCTTGCTTTTTCACCGTGAAAAACAACTAGAAAATAGATTTTTAATACTACTTAACTTATCTGGTCAGAATGGACCAGAAACCATGGAAACGGATGAACAGCAATAGTCTGTAGATGGAAAAGAGTCAAGTATCACAGCCATGAACTAGCATGTACACTGGTAGTGTGTGCTGCTGTGGTTAAAGTTCACTGAAGACAGCAATTCTGAAGCATGGATGTGTTGTTCCTGCTGTCGCGTGGAGGATAGAGGAGCAGAGTTGGCAGTTAGCACCTTCCTCAGAGGGCTTACATATTGAAGCCTGAGAAACGATGCGATGGTGGAAAGCAAGAAGGGAAATCAAAGGTTCTCTACAGGACTGCATTGTGTCTGTAATGCTGAAGCATCAGATTCAGGGATTAACAGTTTGACTTTCTCTGTCGGAAGTTCAGGGAAGTGTCAATGTGTCCGTACTCACAGATGGAGGAGAGCCCAGAGGGCAAATGATGCATGTAGAGAAGAAAGGGATGAGAGAGGGAACTAAAAGTTCAAATAAATGTCAGAAACTTAAGGATCTGAGTTAGTGTTCTTGCTTATTTCAAATGCTACAGAATCAATTTTATGGGAACATATTACATTCATTCATTCATCTTCAGTAAGCCCCTTATCCTGGTTAGACTCATGGTGGATCTGGAGCCTATCCCTGGATAAAACTAAAAAGTAGATGGAACAACAGGCCATTGTAGGACACCACACACAAACACACAAACACACACACACACACACACACACACACACACACACTATCTTATACCTAGTGAATATGGAGAGTAGCCAATCCACTTACTGTCAAGTTATGGGGAGGTGGGATGAAATGAAAGAATGTAGATGAAACCCACACAGAGAGAGTGAGAACATCTGAATCTCCAACCAGACAGTAACCTGAGCTCAAGATCTAAATGTACACAAAAGCCACTGCCCACAGCACCACCATGCCATCCTGGACCATATTACATCAGAATCTTTTGTTTTTCACATAGATAACCATTCTACTAGTATCTTATATTGTCTATTTTTCCTGGTCCTTTCCATTTTCTTTTTTAAATTTACATTTTTTTTTAAAACCATCAATCTAATGTCCAAGCTTCCCATCACTGTGTCTCAAGGGCATAAGTTAAACTGCTTCAAATAGAGCCTGAATAAGCGACATTCTGACAGAACCATTCATTTCGGCTTCCAAACTCCTTAAATCTGCCTTTGTTCTCTAATAATTGAAAATTTTCTGTGATCAGCAGCCTGGAAGAAAGTCCAGAGAGTTCATTTCTCTTTGTTGTAGAAGACAGCTTCACAGATGCCATCTTACACTAACTGTAAGTTGAAGCCAAGGAAATGTGGGGATGACAGTTTAAGGGCAGTGAAGTATAGTTGGGAACTTTGGCATTAGCAGGGATTCGTGTCATTTCACTTTCTTAGAATGAAAGGAACATGCCATTACCATGTTATTTTTTCTCTTTCATTATAATGGTAAAAGTAATTGTAACATCAGATTGTTCGGAACATGTTGTTCATACTGCACAACATTTATGCCATACGTGACTGTCTTCCTGAAATCCACTTACAACAATTTTGGAAAATGGCCGAGGTGGTTCACTATAAATTCGATCATTAGAAAATCGACATTTTCCTATTGTTTTATTCTGACTATTATATTCAAAATGAAAAATATTACAAGAAACGAGTATATAGTGCTAGCTATATAACATTGAATGAATGTATTCAAATTTTTAATATATCATTAATAATCTAATACCTTAAATGTACATCTTCAAAATGTAATTTTGAAAATCAAATGAAAATTATTTGATTCAGTTATTTATAACATGGTCCACTCTACTAGATTAATGCCCCTTTCTACAAGCTTACGTCAAGTGTAATAAAGAAGTACATTAAGTGCCAAGTATCTTTACAGTTCACTGTGTAAGAGAAGTACACTAGATGCTTATTGGTGTACTTTTAGATTTACTACTACTACTACTACCACTAATACTAATAACACATTTCTGTAGATTACTTCTGAGTATACTAAATATTCATGTCTATTCAGGTCTAAATATTAAGTTCACATTTATAAATAAATAGTTTATTAGGTTTTTATGTGACTAGGTTTTAATCTATTATATAGAATAAACATAATAAAACATATGTAAATAAAGTTACATTTGCAATAATCATTTAAAATTGCATTTTTTCATGAGCTTAAATGAATTAATTTAACTTAAATATAGTGCTACCAAAATTATTGCCACCCTTTATAAAAACAAATAAAACAGATTTTATAAAAATAGACATTGTACATATAATAACATATAAAAGCAAACTTTAAGAAATTTCCTTAAACTGACTAGCTGCTTTTATAAACCTTGTTAAGCCAAAATCATTTACTAGATGATGTACAGCAGTCTATACTATGACCGAGTATCTCGCACAGATTATGTCAGCATTTTACTCGGTAGAATGGAAAATACAAGATTTTTGCACCAAACGAAAGTACACAGAGTCTCTAATATGGTAAATGGTAAATCCAAGGACACTTTGGTATGTGGAGTCATGTGGGCCAGTAATCAGGCCAGGATTAGTGGACAAACCGCTCTACCACCTGAGCCACAGCCGCCCCCGGCGGCTTGCTAATTTTTTCACGAAAATGAAAATGAATGAGAGCCCTAAGATGTATCTCTGGCACCCAAAGGTTTGGGACAACAGATTTGTGACAAAACATAACTTATATCATATAGCCTGTTTCATGGTTTGTTTACTGTTAACCCCAAGGTTGGGGATTTGTTCCATATTTTATGTTCAGATGGGTGCAGATGAATATAACTGACATCTAAAGATATGGGTGCAGCCAGTGGTAAACAATAGACTATGCTATTTCATGAGTTATTAACATTCTGAACCCTCTGGTGATATGAATAAAAGTTCTTGTCTATATTTTATGTCTGTAGATGCAGCATGCCTTATAAATTGTTTCCCTGTACAAATTGAAGTAACTTCCAGACTAAACCAAGGATGACCAGTTGTGCTGTTTCTTTTAATCTGTATGTAATTCTGAACCTGAAGCCTTTTACCTGGAAATACCTCTGAATTGTATAGGGCCATGTAATGCTTTATTGATCTATACCAGCTCACATCAGCTTTGACTTATTAGCAGCCAAAGTGAGTTACAGGGGGGCAAAATTCAGCCACAAGGTTAAACGATCATTTTTTGAGTGCTAATGGAACAATCAGTCTTTCCTGTTGCAAGTGTTCCCTGAGCTCTATCTTATTAATTAGTTTTCAATTTGTGACATTTTTCTTTAATTTCATCAGTTAGAGACCACCACACGTGCACACACACACACACACACACTCTCACAATCACATTTCCCCGGGAAGTAGAGAGAGAAAATGCAAATGTATGTGACAGATCAGCCTCATACATTACATAGAAAATACATTCATGAATATGGACATCTATAAGTACACCATAGTGTGAGGAAAATTGGCCAAATGTATAATACAGTAATGGTGATGTATAATTTATAGTTACATTGTATACTTTTGCACTTGGATGTTCCAGTATGTGCATAAACAAGCTCTAGTTAATGTAGAGTGTAGAATGTAGAGTCCGTAGAACCACCGTAGGCTCTTAGTAAAATTTTGCATTGATTATGCAATATTACTACATCTATATTAGACCTCTACTGCATGAATGATATATTTACATAAAAATATGGATTTTTTGTACTTGAATTATTTAAAGTAATATGAATATATATATATATTCGCTGTGGTGGCTGTGGGCGGCTGTGGCGCAGTTGGTAGAGTGTTGTCCACTAATCGTAGGGTTGGTGGTTCGATTCCCGGCCCGGGTGACTCCACATGCTGAAGTGGCCTTGGGCAAGACACTGAACCCCAAGTTGCTCCCGTTGCTCCCCATGGCAAGCTAGCACCTTTGGGTTACTTGCTGAATTGTTGCAACAATTTTCAAAGTTGGAAAACATCATATAGTCAAAAAAGAAAAATATTTCAGACTATAAGTTGCAGAGGTTTTTAGAAAGGAATTACAGTTGTAAAAAGTATGTGGATGGATTTACTCACTCAAAATACATACACAAGCTTGATCCAAACATGTTTTGGGTGAGTTATCTTTCATTCTTTCACTTGAATTCTTAATTCTTTCTCTTAAAACATAAAATTTAGAAGGTGCAATTGCAAAATGTCTTTCTTACATTGAATGTGAAGCAAATGCAAGTATGCTATTAGAGAAGCCTAGTGTCTGTTAACGAATAGACAAGATTGTTTACATAATCAATAGGTAATAGCAGACTTATTATTTGGGTAATCTGTTTGTGAAGGATCAAGGCAGTCAAGACACAAGGGACACAGTATAAAAAAGAAATATTTAAAAATATTTAAAAATATATAAATATTTTATTTACAAATAAATCAATATCAATATTTTGGCCTATCAATGCGGTCAGCTGGTAACACGGGCCACATCATATTCAATTCATTACAAACTGAACAGAGCTAAACTCAAATAACTGATTTCTTTACAATGATGCATAATTAGCAAATAGTTCTCTAGGAGGAATGATAAAATGTACTAATTATTAACAGCTTACCCAAATCATAAGTCTGCTATTACCTACTGATAATGTAAGCAATCTTGTCTATTCGTTAACAGTAGTGTTCTCTCATTAATTAAGAAAGTGTATATAGTAGTTTCTTAGTACTTCTCCAGGAGGCATGAAAGAAATAGTAGTTATTAATATAGTTTTTTAGGACATTCACATTTATGGTATTTGGCAGACACCCTTATCCAGAGGAACTTATAGAAGTGCTTTGAAGTCTCTATCAATAAATACATCTCGATACTGGTTCACTAGGTCACGTATAAAAATATCATCGTCTTAAAATTCTGTTGGGGAGAAATATAGTAAGAAAACTCACGGACAAGTTTTTTAAAGGAAAGGTGCTAATTTAAGTACTTTAGGAAGAGGTAGACGTGGTTTGAAGACCACCAGTTGGACATCTAGGGGACGTTCATTCCACTAGGTGCCAGAACACAGAAGAGTCTTGATGCAGGCCTTCCTTGGACTCTAATACTGAGCTACCACATTCACTTGTGCACAGTCACTTACTAATTCGTTAATCAGACTTTCTAGTTAGTTAATTGTAGTTAAAAGAATGTTAATATTGCATTATTCATTTCTTCCTGTGTAGTTAATCATTAATGACGGTTCCATATTCTAAAGTGTTACTTAGATTTTATGTAGTATTTTGTTATATGTTAATATGTGTGTGTTTTTGAAACATCTGTGAATTGTGTAAGTCGTGTGCACCTCTGCATGTATGCTGAACTTGATCTATGCCCCTTGAGTCAGCGAATCCTGTCTTCCATTCAGTGTTTGAATCAGCGAATCATTCCATTATTTCATTTTATTATATTAAGTTATATGTGTATAAGTTCTATGTATCTCTTGGTGTTTCTTAAGGAGCTGTGAATTATGTAAGTTGTGTGTGCATGTATGACAAATGTTTTCCACTCACTAATGGACACATGGACATACAGGCACATTATATAAAATAATACAAAATAGCAACCACTATTAGCTATTGTACACTACTCCAGCTGTTTGCAGTCTGCCTTTGATGGTGACACAAGCTCTCGTGCAAAGTTTTGAGTAGCGTTCAAGTCTGTATTTTTGTCTGAGGTCTAAATACTGAATTTTTGGTATTAACTGAATGCAGCCCTATTTACACAATATGTAAGGCAAGAAGGCTTCAGCTAAATTTCTGCAGGTGCATCAGTGATATCAATAGGTGCAATATGTCGAATGCATTGCTCTGTGGTTTCATTGAACCATTTCTTTCTGCAACTATTATCCCTTTCCCATCCTAATGAATAAACAAACAAAAACATGAGCTAAGGACCCAGAATTTGAATATCAATCATAAGAAGTATTGAGCTGTGTTCATAAAACTGTCACAGTAGTCTATATTCACGCTGCTGTAAACAATCCCACTGCAGGCAAAGAACAACAAATTGTGTCTGAGTGTTTAGAGATGATTAGAAAAGGTCTCTTAGATTTTGTTCTTATGTAATCACAGTTCATTTTGGGCCATTTCACAGGAATTTTGCCCTAAAACAGTGCATGGTATCTGTAGAAACAGGGGAAGTGGGATTATAAAATGTATTAGAGTGGACATTGATAAATCTGGATCTTCAGATGCACTAATCCTCCATGCAGCATAAAGACATCAACTCATTAATGAAAACAAAATTAAAAGCTCTTCTTGGGGTCTTGTTTTTAGTTCCCCATAGCTCAGGGCAAACAGTTTCCTGTGGAGTGCTTTAGCGCAGAGCCAATAGCCCTACTGATAATGGCACTGCCAGAGAGGAACAGATGGGAGAAGAATGCCTAAAGAGAAGTTTGCTTCAAGCATCTGTTAACTGCCTTTGAACAGCCATACCTTTTTTAATGACTACCAAGAAAGCATCTCTGTTTGACTCATACAGATCACGCTATATGCCATATATCATTGTCCTCAATGTCTTGCTGAAAGCACTGGCTTGACATGTTGGATCTGTGATCAGCTGTAGTCCAAGAGAATTGCTTATGTACTTCTGACATTTGACACATACTATATACGCAGAGTGATGTTAACTACTGTATGTGAGATGATGATGACAATAACCATTCATAACATCAGCTGAAGAAACAAAATTGGATTGTCACAGTATGCTTTGGTCTTAGAAAATGAACTCAACAAAAGCCACATTGTTGAAAGAAATGTACGTAATAAAAATAATGAAGGGTTTTATAAATGGTGCTAAAATATCCCCATGGTGGGATTTTGCTTCATACAATATGAAGATCGTTAGATGTCCTAATTTGTTTAGATTTTTGTGTCAAAACATTTAGTAAAGAATTTAAATAGTAGGCTGGCATGTCAGACAAACACTCTGTGATAATTTCAATTGGACTTGCACATTGGTGCATTGACTTTTTTTTATTTATTTAACAACAACTAATATTTTTTATTCAGCCACATATACACTGTACCTGTGTATTCTAAGTGAATACCAAGTAAACCGCAAATCCCATCATTGTATATTCATGCACAACCCCAATTCCGAAAAAGTTGGGACAGTATGGAAAATGTTAAATAAAAACAAAGAGGAGTTATTTGTAAATGTACTTTGACTTGTATTTAAACAAAAAACATATAAAGACATGTTATTTGATCTTTTACCTAATCAACTGCATAGTTTTTAAAGGTAAACGTTTATTTTGAAATGGATGCATGCAACACGTTCCAAAAAAAAGTCAGGACAGGGGTAATTTAGGACTAATAGCGATATGACAAATTGAAATAAGAAGGTGATGTGAAACAGGTGAGGCAATCGTCTAATCATAGTATATAAGGAGCCTACAAAATAAGCCTAGTCCTTCAAGAGCAAGGATCAACGATCTGCCAACAGATGCATCGATGAATAATCCAACACTTTGAGAGCAACATTCCCTAAAGACAAATTGGTAGTCGGAAAAGGACCATCCAAGATCCAAGCTGTAATCAGTGTCAGGTTCAAACACCATAGTATGGGGTTTGTCAGTGCCCATGGCCTGGGTAACTTGCACATCTGCAAAAAGAAAAGGTGATGTTACACAGCGGTAAACAGTCGACTGTCCCAACTTTTTTGGAGTGGGTTGTAGTCATCAGATTTGAAATGAGTATATCTTCAAAAATAAATTAAATTCTGAAAGTAAAACATGAAGTAATGTGTTAATAATGTGTTTTTAATATAGTACAGAAGTGAATTGAATTTTCAAATGACATTTTTGTTTTTGTATTTTCCATACTGTTCCAACTTTTTCATAAGTGGGGTTGTAGTTCCCTCATTGTTCAAAACAATGCTAAATCCTGCAATATCCCCATTTTCTGTTTTAAAAATGTTTTTTATTGCTAAGGTTTAAGAGAAGACATAAGACATCTACAAATATGAAGAATGATTGACATGATTGTCATTTCATCCTTTAACGTCTTAACATACTGACATACGAGAGCCGTAGTGAACAATGGTAAGCTCATGTTGTCTGGCCTGACCTCTCTTTTTTTATCATAGTGCATATACTGTAACAAAAAATACGTGAAACATTTCTATATTACAAAATATATCTAAAGTTTGAACGCAAACATTCTTAGCCATTCTTAGTGTATTGGCTCATTATTAATTAGGTTTTGTTTATTTTCCAAACTGATCAGAACACATATGATATGGAATAGAGTCAAATATGTTGAACCCAAATCTCACCTTTCTTAGATTTCAGAGGCCAGACTGAGCTTAATAAGTATAGATTGCTAAATGCTCAGAAATGAGATGATATTTAGCAGTAATTTGTCTGGCATGGTATAGTATTATGTGCATCTTCTTCCTGTCTGGGTAGGAGAACTAATCTGAACTGGAAGGAACAAGAATCATTTAGTACTTCATCTTCTTGTGATGCTATACATGTCAGATATAAGTCTAAGGCTGTTTTGAAATGAAACAAAGCACAAGGAGATACTACTTTTATTGCACCTTTTATACTCTTGCTCCTGCCATCTATCAAAATAAGACTCCTGTCTTCATAGCTGAGACATGTACAATAGTAAAGTGAAAACTCATACTCCAGCTAAAGTAGTTATTTTAATAAATAAATTATTTGAGGTTTGAGTCAGTGTAATAGTATCCCACCAGAAAGCAACTTCAATGAGGAAGTAAAAAAAACAAAACAAACAAACCGCAAGGTATACAAGGCAAATTATAGCAATTCACTTACATATTTCTAAACTCTATCCTTTTCAGCATTTATAGTGACTCATTCTTTTTGAGAGAAAAAAAGGTTTATAATAAAAATTATTATGTGTTAAGGAGAGACCTGACTGTAATTGGAAGAATGGAAGAAAATAAAAATAATGTGTGGCTAGAACCAAATCACAGTAACCCAGTTAAAATTGGATATAGAAGTCATATTGATGGAAGACCCTCATAATGGTACAACCCCACAATGCCACAGCCATCTAATCCAAAAGAGCAAAATACGCCTTTTTTATTTTTTTTGGCTTTCGGGTGGAACGGATGGCCTTTCTCTTTCCTGCGTTGATCAGGGCCATGCTAGCCAATCATGGGCATCTGTTAGCTCATGTATAAAAAATACAGCCGTTAACATTTTCTTCCAAGTGTGTTCTGCTGCCCTGTGATGCACCATGATCGCCAATCATTCATCTGTCCTGGAGGACGGGTGTGCTTTCTTTCTCCATGGATACGCCTAAACTGGGAGAAAACTGTATAAAATTTATAGCCATTTATAATAGTACCAATAGCACGTACACCGAAGCGAGTAAAGCTTTGTTACGTGTCTCTGCATTATAGTGTTAAATAAGCTGTGCATTCTCACAGTTTCCGCAGTATTTCTTGCTGGATGTGATTTGTGATGAGCTTTGAATCATGGAAGAAGACAGATTGTGACGTTAGTATTATGAATAGTGGATATTGAAAGTCTTTTTTCAGTACTCGTTACCGCTTGGTGAGTGTGTGAAATGTGTGGTCTCACATTTCATTCAGCTTTAATGATATTATGACAGAGTTCCCCTTGGACCAGAGGTTTTCATTGAGCTAGTTACATGTCATTTTAGCAGCTTGTCCAACCAACAGTATTCCTGTCCTATTCTGAAATATAGTAAAATTGGCTCGCTGTGGTCTTGGCACCTGATTCTCATTAACACCTTGAGATTTCTGACATCCTGAGCATCATGTTGGATAGAGAATAAATAATAAATTCACTAAACCAACATTGTGCTTATTTATAATTAACTGGATTGAGGGCTCAAAATGAGCAAGACTGATCCTCCATGGATATTAGCATGACTAGAACACTTACAGGAGTATTGGAAATATTCAGGAGTTACTAACTTAGCCTACCTTAACAGAATAAATGCTCACCAGCCATAGGAACATCTGAAGCCCTGCTCATTCACTAAAAGTAGACAGTTGAAGATTCGAAAAAAAACGTAACCTGTGTTGCTATCCACTGAGACATCCTAGTAGTGTCCTGTTCTTGTCACAGGAGTGGAACCTCTGTGTTCGACATGTTGTGTTCTGGAATGCTTTTCTGCTCAGCATGGTTGATAAGAGTGGATATTTGAATTACCATAGTCTTCATGTCAGCTCAAAGCACTCCGGCATCCTTATCAACAAGGCATTTCCAACCACAGAACTGCCGCTCGCTGGATATTTTTTTGTTGTTGTTGTCTCGCACCATTCTGTGTAAACTCTAGAGATTATTGTGTCTGAGAATCCCAGGAGATTGGCAGTTACTGAAAACCGGCTCAGCTGGTACCAACAAAATTTCTTCTTCTTATTATTATTGTTGTTGTTGTTGTTATTATTATTAATTTTCCATTTTCCATTATTTTATTATTTCTTTTCCATTTCTTTCGTTTCCTTTTTTTCCCCTCCCTCTCTTGGGAATGGCTTATATTGCTAATGAAGTCATTATTGCGCTCCAAAAAATACTTTACATGAGAATTTTTTTTAATATACTCTCTGTAACCACCAACATTGCATAAAACAGATTCATTGACTGTAATTGAGAAAAGCAATACATAGAAGCATCTGGAAATGTAGTCAGTGAATATAATGGGATTGGTTTGGATTTAGGTATTTGCATCTCTCCCTAATACCTGTATAATCCTATTAGAAGCTCATGCATTCATGGGCTCAGGAGGTATGTGTCATCAGATTTTTATGCAAACTATTATGATAGACCTGATAGTCATATACGCTGGTTCACCTCTGAGGACATTTAGAAATCTACAGCGAGTGAATTAAGAAGGATTAGAGCTAGAATTACATCAAGAAGAGTTTGTGCTTTGAGCTAATGCAAAAATCATTTTTAAACCAAGAGCATTGCTATATATAGGTTCACTGATTTTTTTTCCAGTTTAAAGACAGAACACAATAACAATAATGTAGGATGAGAATGTTGATTTGATTATCCTCTGAGTTCATTTACTCAGTCTCATTAACAGTACTCATAAAACAGTATAATTAAAAAAAGAATGCGTTAATGCCGGTATTGTATAATGGCATCATGGTAAATAAATGTTGAAAGGTTGAGAGCGGAATGTATACTGTAATCAGAATCATGAAGAGCAATGATGTGTCAGCTTTAATATGTATCAATGTGAAGGCTGGACTACTGTGGGGAAAAAAAAGAATCATAGTATCACACATCCATAAGGTGAAATACTATTATATGAGCTGACAAGGCCATATCTAATACCTGGAGTGAATATAATATTTTCTCATTTATGGACAGGAGTGGGGAAAAGTAGAAAAATTATAGTTAAATGAAAGTGTGGGTACTGTGTCCAATTTTTAATTAAAAGTGGAAGTGGCTGGTCAAAATGATACGGGAGTGAAAATTAAAAAGTGTCCACAATTAAATGTACTGTAATGTATTTAATACTGAAAAGTAAATTATATTAACTAATATTAGAAATGTTTTTTTTTTTCAAATGAATTTGTGACTATTCATACGACTATTTATACGAAAAATTCTCAAGACTTAGGTTAAGGTTAAATGTAGGGGTACCATATCCATATTTTCCTAGCACATTAGACTGACATGTAGTCACCTCTGTTTGTATGAATTTGTACAGTAACCCTAAGCCCTTTTTTCAGAGTAACTTCAATGTAAAGAGAATGATTACTACTAATAGTCAAAAACGACAAATATGATTGGTTGCGGTATCCAAACAAATTGGCATGGATATAAATATGATTTAAAAATAGAGATAAACTGCACAAAGAACAATTATTGCATTGTTAGATAGGGGAAAAAAAGAAAAGAAAATCATGAGTCATGACGAGCTTGGTATATGTACAGTATCTCACAAAAGAGAGTACACCCCTCACATTTTTGTAAATATTTGATTATATCTTTTCATGTGACAACACTGAAGAAATGACACTTTGCTACAATGTAAAGTAGTGAGTGTACAGCTTGTATAACAGTGTAAATTTGCTGTGCCCTCAAAATAACTCAACACACAGCCATTAATGTCTAAACCTCTGGCAACAAAAGTGAGTACACCCCTAAGTGAAAATGCCCAAATATACTCAATTACATCAAATATTACAGCTAGTGAATCTCTACAAAACTGATTCAGTAATACTTCACCATTTTTCCAGCTGTCTATTTTGTCTGCAAATACAACTGATAGTCAGTAATTGAGCCTGAACGTGCCGAGCACTGATTAATGAAGATTCATACTTCATTAACAATCATCAACTTTCCCAGTCACCTCAGGGTTAATCTCCAGCCTGGCCATGACACTTGGGTTTTTGTGTCTCATGACTTGAATTTATTTCTTTCTCCTATAAATAATTCAGTGTTTTGCATCGACTAAGTGCCATACGCTGAAGGCACAGGACCTAAGACCTTGGTGCTACTTGCATGTTAATACCAGTTTGAATCCCACCCATTAGGGGACCAGTGCTAGATTGCTGGTATTTAAAATGACCCTCTTGCAGAGGGAAACTGTTCATACATATTTTACTGCTCTAAAGAACAGAGATGTGACTCAACAGGAAAGCTAATGAAATTAACCATTAATAAAGTATAGACAGGTTGTTACTATTGCTGTGGCATAAAGGTTCACACTGCACCAGGTAGTCGATGAGTCACTGAGTTAAGTATAGTTGGTTTTTTTTTATGTCCAGACTTCCTGTTCTGTCATCTCTAGCACACACACACACACACACACACACACACACATATGCACATGCGCACACAAACATACACACATGCGCACATGCACACACACACATACGCACACACACACACACACACACACACCAGTCAACCTGTGGGTAAGACCACATGAACATGTTCGTGATGGCAGCTTGGCGGACGGTGCCGGAGAGAGATTATGGACTCTTGGCGGGAGCCTCCTACACTGTCAGGCACCTGTGGTGAGGTGAGCTGTGCCTTGTCATATCTCCTGCATCGGGCTGATCCCCTAGCCATCTGTCCTTGCTCTTATTCCGTGTGGCCTCGTCCCGTTTCCCCCTGTGACACATGCAGCAATTACAAACATTGGACTGACTGAGGCCAGCGTGAGACTCACAGAGCCAGTCATCTCCATTACCGTGCAGTTCCAGATCGCTACCGGGACTCCGGAGCTTGTTTGAAGATCAGCCCAGTGCCATAATTGTGCATACTGAGCCAATGTGGTCATTTCCGATGTCGTGTCATCCAGGTTACCTACAGGGCTGCCTGTGTGGAAACAAATGAATTGCTTCCTGAAGCATGTGCTGGAGATGCCATAAAGAAATTCTACAGAGGCTTTTGAGCTTTGAATTCTATCTATCTATCTCTCTATCTATCTCTCTATCTATCTATCTATCTATCTATCTATCTATCTATCTATCTATCTATCTATCTATCTATCTATATATATATATATATATATATATATATATATATTTATATATTTATATATTTATATATTTGTATTGTATCTTTTACATTATGTTATATTTGACAGTATAAGAAGTCAATACTGTTAATTTCAGAAGTATTTTGAATACGCAGTACAATTTTAATTCAGTAATTTACCAGAGTAAATGAATGTTATTTTAAGCTATTATAAATAACAAAATGAGGGTAAAAATGCAACAAACTAGAATACATTCAGGAACACTGTAAATTCTTTGTTCCTCCTTGTGTAAAGTTTTGTTCTGTCTTGTGTAAAGCAGATAACAAAAGCTTTGAATCATCACAGACACAACACTGGTGCAAGACTTCACAAAGTCTAAGAGTCTAGGTTATTCAAAGTGGAGTAGTTGGGTCAGTTTTATTAGTAATCAGGTGACATTGAGTGGCGTGTGTGACTGGAGATCCTGCGATGAGATTGTGAGCTGAGCGTGGTGGATTGATGTAGATCAGCAAAACATCCTTGTTTAAAACTGCTCGATATACTGTAGACTCCAATGCATTTAATAAATGTAAAACTGAGATATAGTGTAAAACAATAACACTTAATCAGCAAGAAAATGAGTCATATTAGAACATGAGGTATAGTAGAAAATTCCAGAATGCGAAATAATATACAAACATTTTGATCTTGTAATTCACACCATCTCATATCAGTTGAAGAAATGAATCTGCACCCCGTTAAAATGCCTTACATGAAATTTCGTCAGTTTAGTTTACATGTCAGCTGTTGCTTTTTTGCTCCATAAACTGCAAACTACTGGGAATTTTGTAGCAAGCTAATCCATACCTGTCTACATTTTCATCCCAATGAAGTCGATGTTTTTTCAAAGGGCGGAAATGGCTTCGTGGGCTACGGCTCGATTCCAGCAAACAGAACATGGCGGAGCTGCCGGGTTGCTGGCTCAAATCCAAAGTGGACACTAGGGATGTTGACTTACTACCCAAGTGCTTTAGCTTCAAGAGTGCTTCTGCTTAGTAACACTGCCGTGCCATTTAGCAAGGCCCAGATTATTGCATAGTGCTTGTTTTAACCCAGCGCATACCCTGGAAAGCACTAATGATCATGCAGTATCTCAGCATTCATATTCAATAAGCAGTTCTTTGGATATCATTTATCCTAGTCTAATTTCTTTACTCGTGCACACCCTGAAACCATGTTTAATTTGCAGACACAAATAATCAACAAATGCAACCCAGCAGCACATTAATGAAGTTCAAGGATCCTTGTAAAGCCACGCACTAGCATCACTGTGGATCATGGTAGACACTCAATAGTTCTTTCTCTCCTGTTACTTATTGCTTGTCAGTCTGATTTCTCGCTGTCAAATAGAACAGGGTTATATGAGCACATGCTGGAAGCATAGCCTTCCACAAACCCTTGAGAAGCACACTTCGGTGCACCTGTCAGGCAGCACACTAAAAAGCCAGAGCTCTCATTAACATAATAAATGAACTGTGGCTTACATTGTGTGGTGGATGACTTGCCTTTCGGTAATTAGGCTCCCGGGTTAGAAATACAGTTCCAGAGGTCACCCACCCTTCAACACTGACAATGGGGGTGGTGAGTCAAGTAATGAGAAATAGCTTGTCTAAGAGTGGAACAGATGGGGCTGCTGTGTGTGAACACTAATATATTACAGATAATTACAGCCAGCGATGAAAAGTTGGGAAACATATGTGACAAAGTTTGCTGTGTGAAAAAGAGCCTTGACTGCCAAAGTGCCTTCACATGGAAATGAGAAGGTTTAAGAGGGAGTTTGATGAGGTGTGTGAAAACAATTCACTTTGCTGAATGTGAGATTGCTGTCCAGCACTCCATCCGCTAATGTGTTTAAAGTATAGTAAATTTGTCAAGAAAAATATGCATAGAAGTTTGCCTGGAGGACATCACCCACCTTATGTGAATGGCAAGCAAAGATAATTCTAATTTAGAACAATAATTCAGTTTCACACTGCTTTATAACAAATGCTTTCAGTTAAAAATTGTTAACCGTATTCACTCATTCAAGATGTCAGCTCCTTTAATGTCGTCCTCAGACATAGCCACAGACTACGGAGCCTCTGATCTATTTTGTAAACTTTTTTGGATACAAGCATCATTATCTAGAAGGTTGCAATCTGAATGGCTTTGTGCACTTCTGATCAGTGATCATTTTTTTTTTTACATGATATAAACATGACTTAGATTTATTTTTAAATCCTGAATGTCACGGGTATTCAAAAGATTTTTTTGAAACAGTGGTAGATAAATGTTTTCAATCTCAGTCAGATGACCCCTTTCTTTAAAAGTAGTCTGTCCTTAGCCATGATTTGTCATGAAACCTATTGGACTCCTGAGTGAAGTCTAGATGGCTAGCTTGCTAGGCAATTATTAATTAATATGTAAATACACTAGCGTATATCCCCCCCATTTTCTTCCCAGTTTGGTCATTTCCAAATTCCCAACAACTTGCTGGCTCTCCCCTGTGATATGACTGTTTCCAATCGAGGAGGGGAAGACTAACAAATGCTTCCTTTGAGACGTACAAATCCAGCCAACTACAAATGTATAGTTGTTGTTCATGCTGTAAAACAGGGCATGAGGACTCATAAAAGAGAGTATGCTATGCCTGTGCCAGCTCACACAGAATGCATGGACAATTTTGTTCCCTTGACTCCCAACCATGGATGAGTATCATCAGGATTCAAACTTACAACCTTCTGCTGATAGGGTGTAAACTTTTCTGTTGTGCCACTCAAGTGCCATACGTTTTATTATTAAAGCAAAAAGTGCTTTGCAAAATTGCAAAGTCTTCCCACATTAGGTGGAATGATAGTGCAATAGGTAGCATTCCTGCCTCACAGCTCGAGGGTTCTTCTGTATCTGAGTGGGTTTCCTCTGGTTTCTCTTTTTTCTTTCCACCTCCCAATACATGCCTATAGGCAGATTGTCACATTTCATAAAATCTGCAATGTCACCTCATGAGTTTTGACATAAACCTTACATAAGTCCTCTGACACTGCTTTATAAATTATTTATGCAGTACTTATGAATGTGTTATGAAGGTAGAATGTAGGGACTTTTCAAATAAAAACCATGGAGTCCAGCGACATGCCTGCTTTAATTATCATGTATAGTGGCATGGACTCAAGGACAGAATTTTCCACATAGCTATATTAAATAGTAGGCAAAGCCCAGAGTGCACTGTCCCTGAAAAGTCACAGTCTCCATTCCATGATAATGACTGCCCTTTCTTTCAGTAATCAGGGAGCTGCTCAACGTGACATTTATGCTGTGCAAATATCTCCCATTTTCAAGAAAAGAAATTAATCAAAGGCGCATAAATCACCAAAGTTTGATAAGCAAGTGCAGGCTATAATATTGATTTTGCTCCACACGCTGTGATTCAAGAGCTAGCAGACTTGCACGCCTGGAATTAAGATAACATAAACAAAGCACACTTTTATGTAAAGCAATCCACTTAATGTCAGCACTATTTTCATTTAAAATGGCTGTTTTCAAAAATTGTGAGTGTTGTGAAGTTGGGTGAATTCTGTTTATTAGATTTGAAGTGAAGTCGCTGATTGACACTATTTATCATTATTGATTTAATATTAAGCTTAATATTAATATTTATTAGCTTCACATTTTGTCTTAAGAACAAATCAGTGGTCAGGAAATTAGCAAGAATTAAACAAATATATAAAATAATTTAGTATGGGTTAGCCTTAATTTGATTTCTTTAACCTTTTAAATATTCTGTGTAAACTTGTGGACAGTTTTTAATTTTATTTGATTTAATTTTATTATTTTATTTATTTATTTAAAAAATATTTTATTTATTCATTTTATTTGTTTTACTTTACAGTGAGGGAAAAAAGTATTTGATCCCCTGCTGATTTTGTACATTTGCCCACTAACAAAGAAATGATCAGTCTATAATTTTAATGGTAAGTTTATTTGAACAGTGAGAGACAGAATAACAACAAGAAAATCCAGAAAAATGCATGTCAAAAATGTTATAAATTGATTTGCATTTTAATGAGGGAAATATGTATTTGACTCCTCTGCAAAACATGACTTAGTACTTTGTAATGACTTAGTAATTACTTTTAATTTTCATTTTCAATGCCCTGGCTGAGGGAAGGAGGTTCTCACCCAAGATTTGACGGTACATGACCCCGTCCATCGTCCCTTTGATGCGGTGAAGTTGTCCTGTCCCCTTAGCAGAAAAACACCCCCAAAGCATAATGTTTCCACCTCCATGTTTGACGGTGGGGATGGTGTTCTTGGGGTCCTCCTCCTCCAAACACGGCGAGTTGAGTGTTTGGACGAGGAGGAACGCTGCCTATGACCCCAAAAACACCATCCCCATCAAACATGGAGGTGGAAACATATTTCAAATACATATTTCCCTCATTAAAATGCAAATGAATTTATAAAATTTTTGACATGCGTTTTTCGAGATTTTTTTTTTCTGAAAAAAAAACTGTTCTCACTGTTCAAATAAACCTACCATTAAAATTATAGACTGATCATTTCTGGGCAAACATACAAAATCAGCAGGGGATCAAATACTTTTTTCCCTCACTGTATTTTAATTTTCTACACACAGACACGTGTTAGTTTGTATTTTACCTCAAACATTTGAATCATTATCATGATTTTACTGTTGCGTACAAGAAGACTATATAAGTGAATTTCCCTGTTTCTAGCTTTTCCCCAAACAGTTCATGCAAATGGTTGTCACGTATCTGGGAAATCTGGACTCCATTTCCCATCAGCCACTGCACTGCACCACATGACCACATGCACCACAACTGCACTTGATTCACGTTTTTGTTAATGAGCACTCATGTGTATATATAGTCTTTGTCTGCACTCTCTCCTTGTCTTTCGTCTTCTGAGACTCCTGTCTTTCATGTCGGTGTGTTTTGTTTCTTGCCATAGTCTCTTGCCAAGTTGTCTTAGTGTTTTTTTAGTAGTCTGTTTGTTTATATTAAATGTTTAAAAATCTGCGACTGCTTCTGCCTCAACCTCCAAATCGTGACAATGGTGGCTTTTTTTTTTTTTTTACATTTATTTATTTTTTATTTTAGACTATCTTTCCATTTAAAATTACAAGATTTTATAAGTAACATAAAAGCATGCAAAGGTGTTTGAGTCCCATTTGATAATTGTCCTAGCATCTTACATTTCTTGCAGTGCTCTCCATAATTATTGCCATCCTTCATAAATGAGCAGAAATGCTTGCAAAAAATATCTATCTTTTATTCAAAAAAAAGATGCAAATAATAAGAGAAAATAGTTGATATTAATTATGTATAAACACTATTTTTTTCAAAAACAAGTGTAAAACCGCTAATAAATATGTAAAAAAATAAAGTTAATAAATTGTCACCATCTTTTACAAAAAAGGAAAACACCAGTGTTTATATACTGTACACTATATGGCCAAAAGCTTGTGGACCCTTAATCATCACATCCATATGTTCATCTGGAATGAATATCCCATCCCAGATTTAGTCTCCCTTTGCTGTTACAATAACCTCCAATCTTCAATGGAGGCTTTCCATTAGATCTTGGAGCATGGCTGTGGGGATGTGCGTTCATTCAGACACGAGCATTAGTGAGGTCGGTCAATGATTTTGGGCAAAAAGGCCTGGCGTGCTATCAGCGTTCCAGTTCACCTCTAAGGTGTTCAGTAGGGTTGAGGTCAGGGCTCTGTAGAGGCCACTTGAGTGCTTACACTCTAACCTCGGCAGACTATGTCTTCATGGGCCTCTCTTAGTGCGCAGGGACATTGTCATGCTGGAACAGGTTTGGGCCTCTTAGTTCCAGTGAAGGAAAATCTTAATGCTACAACATACAGTTTGGGGAAGACCTACATATGGGTGTGAGGTCAGGTGTCCATAAACTTTTATCCATAAGGTGTGTGAATTAAATGGTCTGAATTAAAAAAATGTTGTACACAGACCAAGATTCCTCTCCAAGTGTCTCCAATCTTGTTAAACATTACAGGAAGGAGCTTAGTGCCAGTACTGAATAAGGGTATCAATACTTTTTTGGGAGGGGGATTTTTTTTTTCTTCCATAAATTGTGCCAACAAATTTGCAGGGAACTGTTTTACATTGATCAGTTTCATGAATTTTAAAATACCACAAGATCTATTTACAGCCACTGACTTGATATTCAGATGACCTACATATATATATCGATTACTTAATCAGACAGAAGTTTGTAGCATACAAATTGTCTGCCAGCTCTTCATGTTTAAATTAGGTTGTGTTGCAGGTTTGAAATACAAAATTAATATCAATTTAAAGAGTCAGTAATTCATGTACAATGCCTACAATAAGAACTAGTAATAAATCTTTCTGACAGTTGGTGTTGGTTAGAGCCACATGTGCATTGAAAAGAATAGAAGAGAAATGAGATATACAGATGAGGTTGTGTATGAGGGAGTCATATTCACTTCTGGCCCAAGGGGACTGGAGCGCAGTGCCATGTCATTGGTATTCAGTACAAGATGAAACAGTGCATTGATGAAAATGGAGGGTTTGCTCAACGTTTTGATTAGAACTTTTTTATTTTATTTGCCATGCTTGAAATTAGCTAGGGCAGCCATGGCTCAAAATTTTTGTTAAAGTTAAGAATATTTAGATTATCATGCTGCGGCTGTAGAGATTTCTCTTCCCTCTTTTGCATTCATATTGTTCTTCACATGAATGAACGGCAGTGTGCTGTTAAAATATTCCATAACGATCCACAGCAGATTCCACAGGCTTCTCTAATTCCATGTGAGATTCAAAGCACTGCGTAGTTTACTATTTTTCAGTTTCAGATAATAATTAGTAATTAGTTGATGAGTGAAAACAGGTGGCATCCCTCAAGGCACACCACTGGTTAGCTTGACACACAATATGTGATTGCATTTGACCGAATTTTAGGTAGTTAAATCCCCATTTCACAGAAGTGCTTGGCGCAAGATAAAAAAAATAAAAATACACCCATTACATTAGAGTTGTAATTCAACCCTTGTGTGTGTGTGTGTGTGTGTGTGTGTGTGTGTGTGTGTGTGTGTGCATTTTTTACAGGGATGGCATGGATTCATTTGTGAAAAAGGCAATTGATCTTTGCATAGCTTGTGACCACAAGAGATCTTATAGTTAACCTGTGCTGCTGAATTGCTGCTTTACTTAAATCGATTTGCACTGCTGCCTGGACTGTGCTCCTAATATTTATTGAAGTTATCCCACGTAATGGGTAAATCTTTTATCCTGTGCATTATGAATTTTAATGGAGCCACTCTAACGATTCTTTCAGCCTTATCCGCATTTTTCCAACTTGAAACAAGTTAATATGGATGTTTTTGACCTACACTAATATGTTGGCACCAATATAACCTGTGTGCAGTCTTTGCCTGCTGACTCTCTTTTCCATACATGGAATTTCAATATAAAGGGATCTTACTGTCACAGAAACATTTAATGGCAGCCAGAAGACCACTGAAAAAAAAGTGTTTACCAAGACATGAGACAGTGTGGGTTTTATATAGTTAAACATTAAAACTGCTGACAGGTGAAGTAAATAACATCATCTCGTTACAATGGCACCTGTCAATGGGTGGGATATTTATTAGGCAGCAAATAAACAGTCAGTTCTAGAAGTAGGAAAAATGGGCAAGCGTAAGGAACTGATTGACTTTGACAAGGGCCAAATTATAATGGCTAGACGACTGGGTCAGAGCATCTACAAAACCTGGGATTTTCTGGTATGCAGGAGTTAGTACCTACCAAAAGTGGTCCAAAGAAGGACAACCGGTGAACCGGCGACAGGGTCAAGGGCGCCCAAGGCTCAGTGCACGGGGAGCAAATGCTAGCTGTCTGGTCTGATCCCACAGAAGAGCTGCTGTAGAACAAATTGCTGAAAAAGTTCATGCTTAAAATTGTTCAGGAATGGGTCGAGGAACATGACAAAGAGTTCAAGGTGTTGACTTGACCTCTGAATTCCCCAGATCTCAGTCCAATCAAGCATCTGTGGGATCCAAGACCAATCCATGGAGGCCCCATCTCACAACTTACAGGACTCTAAAAGGATCTGCTGATAACCTTTTAGTGCCAGACACCACAGAACACCTTGTGGAGTCCATGTCTCGTTGGGTCAGAGCTGCTTTGGTGGCACAAGGGAAACTTACACAATATTAGGCAGGTGGTTTTAATGTTATGGCTAATCGGTGTATATAAACCTTTTATATGTGCTATTTTATTTAGTGTTATTTGTGGAATATTTTGCAATACCTTAAAACAGAATAATATATTAGATAACACCTGCTTCGTTAATTAGTTCAGAATATATTAGGATACAAATATAGACAAAACAAACTCATTTCAATTCTGTTTTTTTTGTTGTTGTTGTTTTTGTTTGTTTTTGATCAGGACTACGAAATGGTTAAACACAAGTTTTTTTTTTTTTTCAGTTACCATTCATTTCACCTCTTTGGTGATGTTTTTCATCACTTGCCATTCAGTATGATTTGTGTCTTTGAACATCTAATTCATGCCACTTTTCAGCATTAACACGCTCTGCTGTGTCTGCTGGAGCAGTCTAGTGTCATCTGAGTTTTCAGGTGAGCTCTCTCAGCATAATTACACCAGGAATGCTCACACCTCAGCATCGTGACATAATTAGCTTTCATTTGCATTTTGATTTAATGCATCTAAATGGACCTTTTTTTCTGGGAGATTTTCATGTAAGGCTCCATTCAATATATCATGCAAATGTACAAATCACTGCTGAGTTCTCGTGCTATAGCAGAATTTTTTTTATATATCATCATGGCTCTGCCAAAAGTGTATTCATTAGAGTAAAATATATCTGTGACCTTGGCATTGACACATGGTAAATCATTTTATGTATGAATTATATAAGAAAAAGAAGCCTTATTTAAAGGTGGTGATGCTTAAGAGTGTGCGCACTAGGTTGCTGTTGGAATTGACACAGAGTTGCCATTTTGTCAAGTATATTTACCACATGTGTGCACTTTGTAGATGTACAATTCCTGATTGTAGCCTAAAGTGTCAGCCCCACATTACCCTGTCCATCACAGGTAAAGATCTATTATATGACCACCAATGACCAGATGGTATTTAGGTGGTTGATCATACTGACATGTTAGTGGGTGTTACACTGGTAACAACAGCATTCCTTGGATTTTAACCACATCAATGTCACTGTGGTTAGAAACTGATACTGATGAAAGGCTAGAGGAGCTTTAACACAAATACTTTGTGGGAAAATGGAGTTACTTTCATGAACCTACAAAGTGGATCCAACAAAGTGCGTCTAAGTTACACTTAGAAAATAGAAGTCACAAATGCATCACAAATGCATGTATATTTCAGCGTGTGTATGAAAGTGTGTAAAATACTTTGCATTCTTCTTACTCTTATTACGCCACCAACTGTTGAATCCTCACAATATAATGCATTGCTCAACCTTAAAAATTTAAGCTTTAATAATAAACCCTAATAATAATGTAATAATGACATTTTTAAAAAGCTGATAAACATGACATTTTAGCCACATCTCACATCTAATATCACCAGCTGTCACTGCTGATTAATAAAAGTTCAGTTATTCAGTCTTTAACTTGAGTACAGCCTTTATAGATGCTACATAAGGGAATAAGGGAACAAGTGTGTGTTCCTGCTGCTGTAATTTTGTCCTCTCCTGTCTGTCATACCCAGTACATGCTGAAGAAGTGTCTCTCGACACAGATGCAGCCTCTCATTTCCATACTGTTTGTATTAGCAGAATGACTCAAATTAACTTCTAATTAAATCCCTGCAATTCACACTTGAATGCAAACACTGTGTGGTTATTTGGTCCTCATGTGTAAACCATGATCTTTTAAAAATTGATTTAATAGTTGTTTAGTGACGTGACTGGCAGAATGAATGATCCTCTCAGACCGAGAGGGCTTCAGTGAAATTAATTTACCTTGTGCTGAGCTGCCTGAACAAATATCGCTCTTATCAACACAATTTCCATCAACTGATGAAGAAAAATGGCTAAGGAATGTTCGAAAATGTATCAAGGACAAACGTGACCCTGCAGCATATGCCTGAGAGTTATATTTTAGTTCGGGTGTGTTTCAACAGCTGTTTGTAATTGAAATTAATCATATCATTTATATTACGAACTGCATTACTGATTGCTTGTTCATAAGGGCTCTTGCTATTTGGTTGATTGCGAATCGTGTTTCAGTTCCAAGTCTATTCTGAACAGGCAGCTTTCAAGAATGATGACTAGGGCTGGGCAATAATTGTGAATGTTTTTACACATTATTTGACTCTGTTTGGGAACAGACAGTTAAATTTACATGGGTTCATTTAACAGCATATTGATCTTTTTTTTTTTTTTTTTTTTTAGCATTTAAATATATGTGACCTTGAGTCTCGACTCCAATTGGCTTCTCTTCATTGTATCCACCTCAGCCTAGTTAATTATTTCAGACCACCTTCATAGCCACCTCCATCATCCATTGGGTTCCTGTGTTCTCATGTCTGTATGGCCAGAGGTGATAACACTCTTTATTTGTAAATCTCTCATTTCCTCAGTAATTGCTTTCCATAGAACTGGGTAGATTTCTTTTTCTTCCCTCATTCCTCAACCAATGGACTAGCAATAACTGCTTCATGCAGTTCCTTCCCATCCACCCCGGCACGCTCTCTCTCTCGATTGAAAAAGAAAAATTGTGTCCACACCAGGGTCCAAGTGTTAAAAGTATGAGATCCAGCAGGTTAATGTTCCAGTGTGTAATTACAAGAGACATACTAAAATAAATACACTAAGGCTGTTCTCACTTGCTGGTTGATATTGTGTTTGCGAGAACACGCCTTTGAGGGCGGACCAGCCAACAGACTTCCGCGTCTACTATCTCTGCTGGGAACTACCTTGAAGACACCAACCCACATTTTATTTAAAGACGTAACAAGAGAAAGGCTCATAAATCTGAGCCTCGTGATCCAAGGGGAAATGAAAGTAAGACAGGCAGAGGATAAGGTTATGATGAAAGAATCTGAAACAGAAACTTTGGTGTGCAGGAATCTGAATCTGGGCTGGGGCTTACAAAAAAAACTCACAGATTAGAAGCAATGATCTCAGTTCTGCGATGGAGATGTGGAGTGTGTGGAGGATCTCTGATCAAGCATAAAATTCTCAAAAGTGCTCATTTAGCAGTACTTTGTGCAAAGTTAATGATTTATGAATTTAGTTAGGGTTTTTTTCTCAAATATTCTTTGCATAGCATAGAGGAAAATAGTGTTTATAAAATGACACGAAACAATGGACAAAGTGGAGGAAAAGAAACACTACAAGACAAAGCAGAATCATGTGATTTTAGGACATTTCAGCACGTATTAGCTCACTTTTTATACCATGACCACTTAACAGTGTTTAAAAACAAAGATAAGCCAACTTAATAGTTTCCCTTCCACCAGTCCATCATTACTGCGATGACCTTTTTACACTTCCACACACTGTAACATATAAATACAGCCATTCTTTCCGTATAATTTAAATGAATAGTTCAATTGCAGCATTGACATTAAAATTACATGTATAAAATAAAGTTTTTTATTTCTTCATTGTTGCTTGCAGGAAGCATAGGCTAAACAGACAGCTAATGAAAACGGATACAACATTTACACGGAGGTTGAATTTTTTTGAAGGGAATAGGCAGAGGCGATTTGCTGTTAGTTTTTATTATGTCATGATAGAGAGAGGAAACTGCTCGCCCAAGTTCTGTGCGCTCCAAACAAATTAATGCTGAGATAATAACCGTGTTATTGATTTTTTATAATGTATGTTAGAAACTTGTTTGCAAAGGCAGTAGTAGCTCAGACACTGGTTAAGACATTGGACTACCGATTGGAAGGTCATGAGTTTAAATCCCACCAAGCTGCCACAGCTGGGCCCTTGAGCAAGGCCATTAACTTTCAACTGCAGTTGTATAAAAATGAGAAGAAAAAAAAAAGTAAGCCGCTCTGGATAAGGGCGTCTGCCAAATGCCATAAATGTGAAATGTAAAAAAAAAAAGCCAATAGGGTAGCATATAGGCCTTAGGATGGGATCCACTTTAGAGGTGCCATGATATCTAAGGAATAAAACACGATGGAGCATGCTGTTATAGGAAAAAAATGAATGATTGAGTGGTGTGATGAAGCAAAGTGATTATTTTCTAATAGCAGCACATCCTTCAGTGTTTTATTCCTTTTTTTCACCACAGCAATTTGCCAAAGATGATAATTTGTTTATTTATTAAAGAACAATGCATCATGATTAGGTTCCTGTTATCACATATAAGAGCTATAAACAGCCATTTCTTCACCAGCTTTTGCCTTGAAGTTAATAAAACAAACAAACAAACAAACAAACAAAAAATACAGCTTTACTGTGTTACCAAGAAACCACAAAGCCCTCTACTCCGGAGATTTCCCCGTGTTGCAAAACTTAAAGTTACAGCTCTACCGCTGACTGTTACAAAATGTTTACACTGGAGACCAAAAAATGTCTTCTTACAACAAACTGCACCATATCAGTGTTTGCACATGCTTTTGAATCCATTTTGTGTAAGTGTCTTCAATACACGTCCCTGTATAAATGACTAGAGAATCAATATCGTATTAGTGCAATAATATGCAGCTGGAACTATTATCAGAGCCTCTATTATAGAAAATAAATCAGCACCATCTGGCCAATCAGAATCAAGCATTCATCAACACTGTGGTATAATTGGCATTTTTCAACTCATTATTAGTTATTTCCAAGTAACTCATGGTGGTCTGAAGGGAACAGTAGGTTTAGTCGGTTTAAGAGCTTTTTCTATGGTGAAATGAAGGTAGCCTAATGCTTGCAACAAAAAGCAGCACTTCAGAACATTTAATTGCTCCAAGGTTGTAGCTGTGCACTTCACATTTTCAGGCTTATTCATCTTAGCCTTCATGATAGTTTTATTGTGGAAGAACAGATGTGCCATATTATACACAGCATGTGCAATACCAAACTAACGTTTTTACAATTAAACATATATGTCTATTAAAATGCACAGAAATGAGGACTCATTCGTATTGATACCGTTAAAGTGATCTTACTACAGTGGAACTGTTCTGACTAATTAATAGCATGAACATAATATAAAAGGGACAAGATTGGATTTGTCAGTTCAATTGAAATGATGATTTGAAAAGCTATTCATGAGCTCTTCGGTCATGTATTAATATTAATAATAACATTTACTATCCTGAGGCTGCCTGTTTCATTACATCACAGTTTTCCAGCTTTCACATCTGTTCCTATTATTATTATTATTATTATTATTATTATTATTATTATTATTATTATTATTATGGTAGCATATTTTGTGCTGCTAATGCTGTAGAATTATAATAGATGATCCAAAAGTCCACCCTTCCTAGGTTCCAGGAACAGTGTTTTGCATGCTATGCCATCTTATTACCTTCAGGGTGTATTACCCTTGAGAAAAAGCTTGTAGACATATGGGTAGTTTTCAATGTCTAGCTCTGTAATAGGTTTATGCAGAATGACATGGACTCTGTAGCTAATGCATGTAAGCCAAGCGAGAAATAACCCTATCCTAAAGTAATGTAACATATGGAATGTGAAGCTACATCAGTACTATTTGCTACTCTGTCACTATTTTTTACCGTGGTTATGAGGCACAGCTTTTGCTAGAGACGGCCTGGTGGCACTCTTTTCAGCTCAGGCCGAGCACACTGAATGTAACTTTAATAGTGAGGGTAATTGACCTTGGTGCAAATTAAAGAAGGTATAGGAAAGTACAAAGTCATTTTCCTTGATCAACAGCATTAAAAGGTAATGAGGGTGAGAGAAGCGAAAAGCAGCAGTCTGGGATTATTATACTTTGCTTAATAGCAAATAGAGGGAAAGAAGTGCTACAAAGCATGGCAAATGGGTCCCTCCCTACCCTCATGGTTAGAGGGAGGATCTGGGTCAACTTTTGCCCTGCTAAGTGTATGACCCCTCTACCAGAGGACCACCACTTTATGTTCAGTTTAATGACTGTCTCTCAGCAAGGCCTCCATGACCTGACTTTACTTCATCAAAAAAGCAAACTTATGCTTGGCTTGGGTATAAATTTTTTTGATTTCTTGAAATAAATAAAGATCTATCTCCATCTGAACAGCAGTTTTTAACATAAGGATGATGATAATGATGATTGTAACAACAAAAACAACAAAAGTAATAATAAGAATAACAATGAATTATTGTCCAGTGTTTCTCATAGCCTGGTTGCCTGGTTTATGATCTTGTTTATTATGCTTTGGATTTTAGATTTTGGTTTTGTCTTGTCAAATCTGTTTGCTAATCACCTGACTCTGGTATTGCTTTTGACCATGATACTGTCAGGTATAATCGGGTGATTTGGATTGGTCTGCCTGCTTTAATAATGAAGCCTGTATCTGCAACTGCACCCATCTCCACCACCTGACAGATGCTTACAATATACACCAAACAGAAATTATATATAGTTTCAACTAGTACATATATGTAGTGAGAGGGTTGCCAGATCTTTCAAAAACCATCCCAAAACAATCAGTATTAAAGGACATTTAAACATGTAATTTCCCCAGATGGCAAGTTCATTTACCCTGGTCCTAAAATTATAGTATTATATAAATATTGTTATTAAATATATGGTTACACTCATGAATAAAGTATAATTATGTGAATGAGTAGATTATTCACTGACACAAATACATTATACAGCAAACGCAGCAGCACATGAGAATATTATTAGATATAATTGTAATGTAATGTAATGTAATATAGGAAAAAATACCCAATATTCAACTGCAGACAAATAAATAAATAAAATAAAATAAAAAATCAACCCTGAGCTGTGGTTTAAACTATATCTGAACCAGCACTGAACCATATGCAATGTAGCTCTACATTTCCTGTTTGTATTGCAGTTTGTTTAATGGGAGTTGTAGTCCTTTTCAATTTAATCATGTTGCGTCATCTTCTGGAGTTTCTCATATCAGTCACTGACAGAAAAATAGATTCATTACATTTTTGGAAAATCCTTTCATGAAAAGAAATGCTATGAATGATTGTTTGTAATTGGGTTGGACTTAAAGATCATAGCACCAAACTCAGTGGCGTTCTGCTTTAAACCTCCCCTCACTCTTCTCTCTTGCTTTTGAAGCAGGCCTACGTAGGCAGGTAGGGCACAAGGGGAGGGCAATGGAGTGTGGCTCGCCTCAACCCTGTCACTTTGATAGAGTGAATACATTGTGAGAGATAATGGAAACTTTCTATTCAGTGAGGAGCAGAATAAAGAGAGCCTTCCCCTCCATTCATCACCATTGATTACTGTAGACCCTGTGGCTTGCACAGACAGAGAGATAGAGAGAACAGAGAAAGTGAGAAAGAGAAAAAGCTTCCAGTCAACATGCAAGCAAAATAAATAAATAAAGCAAAATGTATGGGAGAATAATAAAAGGCTAATGGAAGCCTTCTGTGAGGAACTTAGTGCTGATTTAGCTGCTTTTCAAGGTATCAGTCAAACTTTTAGCTTTTTGAGTGTTTTGGGGGATATGGAGATGCTTTGAAGGTCATAAAAAATTAATGTGGTATTCAGGGCATTGTAGCAAGTTCAGGTAGGATAGGAAAGAGAAAATTGGTATGTTGCCGGAGGGGACGTCTACTAATCGACAGGCACATTAACAGGATCATGAAATGAGATGATCGCTCAAGTTGTCATGACTCCAGTGCAGTGATTTGATGAGTATATACACATAGACACTGGCTGAAGACATTAGATGTATATGAAGGTGCTTGTTTCTGATTAGGGCTGCATTAATACCAATACTGTAGGGATGTAAGCAAATACAAATACATTATTTGTATGGATAATGTGTTCTTTTATTTAATTATTATTATTTTTATTTTTAGAATGTTTGAGAGAAAGGTTCACAAGGGATCTCTTGAGTGACATGAGGTTCAGAATTTCTTTATTATTTATTTATGTTTTTCCAGTATTTTACAACATTTCTGGGACAGTGGTGAAAAATCCTTCTGGTTTAAGCCACACCCACTTCAGATTTAAATCAATATACAGAAACAGATGTTTGGAGCACTATATATATATATATATATATATATATATATATATATATATATATATATATATATATATATATATATATATATATATATATATAGATATATAGATAGATAGATAGATAGATAGATAGATAGAAAGTCTACAGTCATAAAAAAACAAGTACAGCCCATGGAAATTGTTGGCTTTTTTTTTTTTTTTTTTACATATTTGGACAAGCAAACATAAGATCCTATTTGAAACAGTGCCTATTAATACAGATGATATACTGGAACAAAACCACAAGGAAAATTATATTTTTCGATTTATTCAACAGAAATATCAATAGATGTGATATTCTTCTGTGGTAAAAGTAAGAACCCCCTTGGCCTCCGAAGCTAGTATTACTATACTGCCAGAAGCTAGTATAGCAACCCCAAACCATAACCTTTCCACCACCGTGGTTCACAGTTAGTATGAGGTACTTCTCCTGAAAAGCTGTCTTTGGCATGCACCAAACATGTCTGCTGTTACAGTAACCAAACAACTCTATCTCTGATTCGTATATCCAGAGCACATTATTCCAAAAGGCCTGTTCTTTGCCTCTATGCTCATTGGCAAACTGTAGTCTTGCAAAGCCTTTTTCCTGGCACATCTCCCATCCATGTCAAATTTGTGCAATCTCTTTCTGTTTGTAGATTCATGCACTTTGACACCAACAGTTGCAAGACTGACTTTTTTTTTGCATCAGATGGTCTGCTCTTGGGCTTTATTTGCTCGAATGGCCAGTCCTGAACAAATTGGCAGTCATTTATCTTCAAATCTGCACCATTTGTAGATTATTTTCCTTACAGTGGAATGATGTATTTCAAATAATTTTGAAATCTTTTTAAATCCCTTGCCAGACTCATAGGCATCCACAACCTTTGTTCTGAAGGCCTTATAGAACTCTTTAGATCTTTGCATGATGACACGCATGTAACTCAATAGCAAAGGGAACACCAGACATGAGATGTGAAAGGGATATACAGTAAATAAGACAGGTTCCACCTGCACTCCTTAAGCAGGTTCTAATCCCTGGAACCCAATCTTGAACACCCGATTCTACTTTTATGGATTTGAAGGTGTGATAAATGTAGGGGTGTGCTTTCGTTCTTTTTGTTCATTTAAATTGTGAAAATTACTACAAAATGTCAGCTTTATATGCCATTTGATAGAGTGTATCAACTTTATTAATAAGCACTGTTTCAAAGAGGATCAAATGTTTGCTTGTCCAAATATGTAAAAAAAAAAAAAAAAAAAAAACTATTGTGACATAAGTCTAATGTATATGGTTATGCTAATGAACAGACAAAATGGGTGCCATCTGGAAGTATTTCACCATTAATGATGGCAATCAAAGCAAAGCAAACCGCAAACTGTGCTCTGCAAAAATATAAAGTGGAGGAACTACAACATTTTCTTACAAAACCTCATAAATTTAAATAAAAAGAAAAAATTCAGCACGATGAATTCATTGTTAGAAGCACACAGATAAATGCAGGTGAGAAAAGGTGAGTCAACATGCAATGAAAACAATGAAATATATTATAGATCTTACTTTAACTGTACTGTAATTAAATTTACCTAGCTAATGCATATCATTTAAAGAATCTAAAGAAGCTAAAGAATGAGCCTAGTGGTCTAAAGTACATGAATACACGCACATACTGTATGCACAAGTAATGACTACTGAACAGGGAAAACAAACACAAAGCTAAATAAAATGTTCCATTGGTTTAATTCTGAGTACCAAAAAGCATGTACTTGGTCTGGAAAACAAACAAACAATAATAAAAAAAACCCTATTGATACATACCTAATTCTATCACTACATAACAACGTGATGTCTAAATCCTATACCTCAGGGGTCACCAACTTTTATAAAAATGGCCCTCAAATTTTAGCTGAATCTTCATGTTATATAATCTCAAATGTCTAGTCTGACTTCAGTTATAGGAAATCTCTTGAGACGACTAATTCTAGTTTTCATTTACTGCAATATGCCATTTGCGTTTCCCGTGACACACACCTTTAATTTAAACTCTGAAAGATACTTAAACACCGTTAATGCATCTAAATACATCGTGTGGGCGCTGGCAACCATTTCCTGTCCATGACCTCTGCACTTAGCGCCTCAGGTACTCTGTTTTTATTACGTTCTGCAGAAAACGAAGAAATTACCAAATCAAGTCCGGAGGTTAACCAGAGTTCACAGTGAATCAGAAAATCCACGGCAGAGTATGGGAACATATTGCTCTCCATGGAAACCCGTGGTTCAATTAGATCTCTTCACTGCCTCGCAGCTGAGGAAGTCTGGACGATGTGTGTATCCTTCTGTCACACGCATTAGCACCTGCTCTGGCGACGCCAGTCCGGAGGGGTGAGACACGGCTAAGCTCGCACCAATGCTGTGTTAACCCGGGGCTAGACCACACTCCGAACAGCGTGTGTGTGCAGTGCTAGGAGACACACACATTTGTTCCGTGGCCAAACCGCAGGAGTGCAGGCTGCTCCGAGTGGGAGAAGCGACATACCGAGACGAGCCACATCCATCATACTGGTGCTCTCTCAGCACACGGACAAATGTACCAGTTGCCTCTCGAGCACACAAATAAACAGTTGTCAAACACAAACTGCCACACCATCACAACATGTGGGCATGTTTACTGCTGATTACTGCTGACTTCTTGTGTTTTTTGCCCTCCTTTGTGTGCTTGGTAAACAAATGAAGGCAAATTGTGCAGTCAGTTTAGGGCACACTTGTCTAAGCTGCAATTTCAACAGCTTGCTTTGAAACATTGCACACATCTTGTCCCAAAGTATGTATGGTATGGTAGGAAATACTGCCTAGAGTATTGACTTATTAGAGTGTGAATTTACGCATATTTGAGCTAACTGACAGCTGTAACTACTTAGCAATATGAAATACAATCATTCAAATCACATTATTAGCTTGGTTGATTTAGCTGGCTTGGATCAGGATGGTATTATATAGCGCAATATCTTTTTGGTGTTGTGTCTTTATTTAAAGTGACTAAGATTTTGGCACTGATGGCCATTAATATTATCACCAATCCCAAGCCCATCTCATCTGCAGTCAATGATGACAAGATGTTCACTGGCTATATGAAAATGACTTTAGTAACCACTATATCCTGGTCAGGGTTGTGGTGGATCCGGAAGCTATCCCGGAAGTACTGTGTGAGGCAGGAATACAACTGGAATGGGACACCAGTCCATTGCAGAACACCATGCTTACACACATTTACATACTCACCTACTGACATGTTGTTTGGAGGTGGGAGGAAACTATGTGAACACAGGGAGAACATGCTCCAGACAGGGGAGGAAAAAGTACAGTAAAATTGTACTGTGCTGAAACATTGTCAATTAAAAGTATCTAAGCAAAAATCCACTTAAGTGAAAGTCTAAGAGAATTAAAGCTAATGTACTAGTCATAAGGGAAATATGCTAACTCAGACAAAGCTAGACTTCAGCCTGCTGGTTAGCTAAAGTTTAATAACCCCACTGAAATGAATGCTAAGGTGTATTAGCAGCAAAAATAAAACAACAACAACTAATTAGCAAGCTCATTTACATAAGTATATAGCTTTTTTTATTGTACTGTGTTGAAACATTGTCAATTAAAAGTATCTAAGCAAAACTCCACTTAAGTGAAAGTCTAAGAGAATTAAAGCTAATTTACTAGTCATAAGGGAAATATGCTAACTCAGACAAAGCTAGACTTCAGCTTGCTGGTTAGCTAAAGTTTAATAACCCCACTGAAATGAATGCTAAGGTGTATTAGCAGCAAAAAAAAACAACAACAACTAATTAGCAAGCTCATTTACATAAGTATATAGCTTATTTAACTTGCTTATTTAAAATTTTAACTAGCTAGCTAATTAATTAAACCTTAACTGTCAGGAGGGAGAAATGGATGCATGCGCAGGTGAACTTTGCTCACAACAGGCACACAATCCAAAGCCAGAAACATAATAAGCTAGTTAAGTTGATCTACCAACAGTGCAAAACTATAAGCAAATTAAACATGTAGCATAGAGTAAAAAATATGTCTGGTGTGTGCATGTGCGCCCGTGCGTGCTTATGTGTGTGTGTGTGTGTGTGTGTGTGTGTGATTGTGAACAGCTGTGTGTGATTAGAAGTCTGGTGACCTTGAATGTTGAAACGAATGTGTCTGATGGGAAATGGAGTCCTGTTCGGACATATTGTGAGGCTTTTATGCATTTTTGGGAATCAGAGTTTGTCCCCATTACCAGCACTGATGTGACATTAAATAGCTTGCTAATTTAACTAGCTAAATTACAGAACTTAAATGGCTAATTTTACGAATTTAAACTTAACCTTAAACTTTAAACTTAACTTAATACTTCTTTCAAATTAATGGTAAATTGTTAAAGGCCGTTATTTCATTTTTACATTTGAGGAAAATGAGACATCTCATTCTGAAAGTCTTTTGCTGGTAACTCCAGCACATCTCACTAAAAAAGAAAAACATTGTGGCATTTGGAATTTGCAAACAGTATTTTAAAGATCAAAATGTAAGGAGTGAAATGTATGCTTTTTTTCTTTTGGAAATTTATGTGGGTAAGAGTGCAAGTATTCAATGTCAGTAATACTTCAGAAAAGTACAAATCTTCCAAAATACAACTTAAGTACAGAAAGTTCATATTGAACCTGTGATCCTGGACAATCCAGCTCAGTCCAGAATATAGGACCGTTTTTCTTTCTTTCTTTCTTTCTTTCTTTCTTTCTTTCTTTTTTTTTAAGTTTGTGTGCAGATCTTTATACCCTTTGAAACACTGAGAGATTCTGCTGTAAATTGTTTTAAAATATAACTATTTGAAAGTCATGCTGTGAACAATAATCCCTCTCCCTCTGTGTAAGAAATGTAAAATAAATAAATAAAAAGCTTTAAGCAGTTTTTGGTTTATAGCTTTTAGTTTACTTTTTCTATAGACTATAGATTTCCAAGGTTGTTATGAAACTCTATTGGTTGGTGTGTGAAATACTCGGAGTATGTATTTCATCATTCTCTTGACTCATAAGCAAGTGTGTAATATTGATCCTCTGCTTTTGTTACATGCAGCTTCCTTTCAGAACTTTACGTCTAACATTATAGTGCGTACTGCAAACTGTGGAACAAGTACAACACACGACACTTCATCCAGGTGCTCTCCTTACTGCCATGGCTTATACTGCAGCATGTCGTTCATCTACCTTGATTGGCACAATCTAAATACCAGTAATTTTTCAATGAGTGCACATTAGCTTATGGCGGAGAGCGAGGTTCAACGAAGACAAATGTCTCCTTCACAGAAGACTTGATTCTGATTATGTGGCTTCCTGTGAAGCAACCCGGCAGAGCTCCAGAAATCGGCAGGGAAGCTCAGGAGGAAGTGGGGAAATGATGAGGAGGAAGGCGAGCAGTGGAACGAAGCGATGGATAGGCTTGGGAGGCACGCAGACAGACTGATAAGGAAAGATGGATTGAGATGTTAGCTAGTCTTGTAACAACACTCACACTACTTTGCTTAAAACCAGACACACATGCAAAATGTGATATGTTTTAAGAGTGAAGCGGTAGTTATTTAATGAGAGATATTGTGTTAATGTGGAGAAATACCAAGTGCTTAACGCCCGTTATGTACTCTGTAATTTGTGAGCTGCTCTTCATCCTCATTAAGTCAACTAATGTGATCCATTTACACAAAATTTGTGTTTATTGATTAGTTGGAGACTTGTTTGCGTTCCGTATGCTTTCTATTTTTGTCCTCACTTATGAGTGTATGCACAAAACAGATAAATTACAGGATTTGTTGTCCTTTTTATTTTTTGCGACTGGATGGCATTGTCTGAAAAGCCTCCTATGCGAGCTGTAATGATTTATGGCTCTATCCAGGGTAACAAAACAACATTACAGCAGTTATGAGTTCCAGCACTGCTGTGTGTTGCTGATAAGTTGTAAATCCATTTGACAAATCCATTTGATTTTTTTTTTTTTTAAACAGGCCCATGGGAGTTTGGATTAGAAAACGTTGACATTGTTAGAACATAATGGCACCATTATAATTCCCTGCATAATGACTATGTATCTTGTCCACTAAGTATCTAAACACAAAGTTGGATAATGTATATTATAAAACAGGTGAGTGTGTCACTGGGATCTTGTTTTTTTGTGGTGGTTTTAATACTGAAAAACAAAAGTTTTAGGTCTGTACAACATTTAGTGTCATTCAGTGTCCTATTGTCTCCTCTTCACTTAAATGATGATGACCTCTTACCTGTCTGCCCCACATAACAGCCTCTCTCCTTCTCTCTTTTGCTCAGTGTACATCCTCTGTATGTGCCATGCCGGTGAGAAAGAACAAGTCGTGTGATTAGCGAGGCAGTCAGGTTTATCCTGGTGGCGGCCTGCTCTCCCCAGATAGGCGCATTAGCGTCACGCACAGTGGCTAATGGTGTTTATCATTAGAGGCAGAGCAGGGCTGGGAGAGCATGAGAGACGGCTGTGTCAGGATGCGCCAGACTGATGAGGCTCACTCATTTACAGGCTCAGGTAATGGCCGAGCCCATTTCCTATTTCCTCCTTTGGATTGCCGATTACTTGGCGAGGACCTGTAATGCTATTTGAGCCAATTTAGCATGGATGTAGCACCAGGATGTATTTCTTCAGTTCACTAGAAAGGGTGGTTATCAATGGTTCTGGGGTTTTTTTTCTGTAAAGAAATGTGTAAATAATTTTTTTTTCCTACTTCCTAAATGGTTATTTAAGGTTTGTTAAACCACACTAAACATAGCAATCAGTCATTCACACATATTCACACACTCACTCACACCTAACAGCAGTGAAGCATTGCCAGTCCACCAGAGAACCCAATGGAAACCCAAACTGACACAGTGAGATAATACGAAACTCAACACAGACAGAGTTGTGAGGCAAAAATACAGTGAGGGGAAATAAGTATTTAGACACTTTTGTTTTTGTTATATTATATACTCCCAGTGCATACAATATATGGACTTCAATGTTACACACATAATGTCTTTGCACTTTGGACTTCTAACTATGAACAAAAGCATGTATTCATAAGCATAAACAAAGATATTTTATGACAGGGAAAGAGTATTTGGGCACCACAAATTAACAACAATGGTATTTTGCTGCAAAACTGTAGTTGGCCGTTACAGCTTCAAGACATCTATGGTTAAAGTAATTCTCTTTTTGCAGCATTGTGGTTTGCTTTTAGCCCATTCCTCTTGGCAAATTGTTTTCAATTCTCGCAATTTCAGAATCTTCCATGAATTTTCAATGGGATTCTAGTTCCATTCCATGAAAACCCCTATTGAGTTTTTTTGGCTTTATGTTTTGCGGTCATTGTCTTGTTGAAACAACAAGACAACAAACACCTCACCCCAAGGTCAGTTTCTTGGCCAATGAGATTAAGCTCCATTCATGTTTTCATCAATGATGTGTAATTTCCCAGAACCATTTGCAGAGAAACAGCCCCATACCATGATGATCCCACATCTGTACATCACTGTGAGTATGGTGTTGTTGGGATCATCCATGCAACCCCTCTTTCTCCAAACATGATGAGCTGAATTATGGTCGAAGCGTTCTATTTCTAGAAGCAGAAGCCTTTATATGTCACACATACATTACAAAACAGTGAAATAATTTTCTTTGCATATCCCAGCTTGTTAGACGCTAAGGGTCAGAGTACCGGGTCAGCCATGATATTGCTCAAGGGCCCAACAGTGACAGCTTGGCAGTGCAGGGTCTTGAACCCAAACCTTCTGGGCACTAACCCAGAGATTTTAACTACTGTTAACATGATTTGAGCCACCACAGTTTTACCTGAAAAGCGGTCTCATTTATCTAAATGCTTTTAGATGTTTTTAGCAGAGGACTTTTGTGTGGGGTGTAGGTACAGTACAGTACAGTTTATTGCATTTTGTTCTCTGTGTAACTTTTGATCTTGAAACAGTTACAACTCCTGCATGGTGTACCTGTCCGGATGATTAGTTGTACTTTCATGAATTTTCCACCTGCATATGATCAAACCAGCAGTACTGAAAGAGACGTTTCAGTTTTTTTCTTTGGTTCTTGGCCTTCCATTAAAGTGTTGTTTAATAATGTTGTCCCTGAGAACCTTAGGAATCTCTTTCACCTTCACCATGATTGCTACTTTGTTGAAATTTAAATCTTCACAACCAATAGCTACATCTTTTATTATGACACCTATTTCAGTTTGCCCAAGAACAGTTTTTTTTTCAGCATTTTTAGCTAGAAAACAATTTATTTCTAAGTAACCTTTGCATATATATTTAATATAGTGTCAGAGTGCTTTTGTATCAGTTTTTTTTTTTTAAATTTATGCTTATGAATACTTATATGCTTATAGTGCTTAGCACATTCGCCTCACACCTCCATGGTTCGGGCTTCGATTCCCGCTGGGACCATGTGTGTGCGGAGTTTGCATGTTCTCCCCGTGCTGCGGGGGTTTCCTCCGGGTACTCCAGTTTCCTCCTCCAGTCCAAAGACATGCATGGTAGGCTGATTGGCATGTCCGTAGTGTATGAATGGGTGTGTGAGTGTGTAAGTGATTGCGCCCTGCGATGGACTGGCACCGTGTCCAGGGTGTACCCCGCCTTGTGCCCGATGCTCCTTGGGATAGGCTCCAGGTTCCCCGTGACCCTGAAACGGAGTAAGCGGTAGAAGATGGATGGATGGATGTCTCAATACTTATTTCCTCCCACATTTTGATGTATTTTAAAGCATAATAGGAAACATCATTTATTATAAAATACTGGTACAGAAATCATATTCCAAAAGTAATATTTTATATATACACGTAGCAAGAGGAACACGAGATATTTAGTGCCACTATTTAGAAGTGATCTTATTTATATTAGAGAGATATTTAGAAAATGGCAATTTTAACAATGCTAATGCGTACACTAGATATCCTTCAGAAACCAAACTAGCGAGCTGCACTAAATAATGAAAAGTCAATAAATTGTTTCTGAAATATTACTAGAGAATGAGTGTTAACCTGCTGCTATACATGCAAAATATAGAACTAAAGACAATATGAAATGTAAATTCAAACACTTTTTTATCATCCACAACATGATGTATTTATATAACATGGTGTTAGTTGTAAATGAAGTAACATATTTAGGTAGGTGGGATTTTGGTTTTATTCATCAGATATGATTGGCTTATAAAATGTGGATGCAGGGAACATTTCCTATGATTAAATGTAATACACTATACATAGTGGGTCTTGTTTGGTATTGGTGATATAATGTGTTACAAACAGAGATATAATGTTATACTTTTAATGCTATATATTAATATTTCATAATGCATAATAAAGATGCTGGATTTCCATATGCAAATATAGAAATGTGCCTAATCCCTTATAAATACATTATAACATGTTATGAAGAAGTTAACCAAGACTAATAATTAATAAGGAAATACATTTTTATTTATATAGTATATATTTGGTAGTATATACTATAATCAATAATAAAGGGTATTACAGATTATTTGAAAGCTTTTAATGATTATTAAACATGCGGTACCAATAGTTAATTTTGCTGGAAAGAAACAAGTCAGAAACAACATGTCAATAGTCTCCATTTCCTTTATTATGAGTTAGTCAGGCATTTGGAAGCTGCTGTTCTGTGAACTATTCACAAACTAGGCAAAGGTGCTAGACTTTAATAAGTCTTTGGCGCTGCAGAGAAATTCTAGCGGTAGAGCAGCAGCTTTGGTGTGTGTGTGTGTGTGTGTGTGTGTGTGTGTGTGTGTATGTGTGTGTTTTCTAAAATCCCCCACAATAAGGACAGACAGTTTAAATGATATTACTACAAAAAGTCTTTTCTGTATTTAGAAAATATCCAAACACAGAACACAAAAGAATTTCGTCCAAATTATATGCCGGTTTCTCTCTACAATTAAATACAGATTGCAAAATAGTATATACAAAATTGTTCTCCCCGTGCTTTTGGGGTTTCCTCAGATTTCCTATTCCAGTCCAAAGACATGCATGTTCACCTCGCACCTCTGGATTTGGTGATTTGAATCCTGCCTCCATCCTGTGTATGTGAAGTTTGCATGTTCTCCCCATGGGGGTTTCCTCCCCCACTCCAAAGATATGCGTTGTAAGCTGATTGGCATTTCCAAATTGTCCATAGTGTGTTAATTATGCCCTGCGATGGGTTGGCATCCCTTCCAGGTTGTCCCCTGCCTTGTGCTCCGGGTTCCGTGGGATAGTGTCCAGTCTCACCAATGACCCTGTGTAGGATAAGTGGCATGGAAAATGGAGGGATTAGTAACACAAGTCTGAATAACACAACAAATATTACTGGCAGTCTGCTGCTTTATGTTTATGTTACATTCGTCTGAGATTCACACTATCTGATTTTGATCAGTATTAAAGCAAAAGTGTGCTTTTTAAATGTGTTCTCGTAGACCAGCTCTGTGCAGTGGGTATAAGAAAATCTGGGTAGGTATTGAGAAGAACACACACCCACGCCACATTTATGCTTCAGTTTATCCACTGAGCAGCTTTAGAATGAAGGACTAAAAGCATATGAAGTCCTTGGTGACAGATGTCCTTGTCTATATGTCTATTTTTGCTTTTAAAAAAGAAAAAAGGGAGTTCGTGTCTATTTAAAGAGTTACTGAGTCAAATTTACAGATTACAGAATTGCACAAAAATTGCTCGGTACAATTTAGTAATTTGTGAATGTGTAACATGGTGGATCAGGAACTGGTCAATATGGAGTATAATATTCTGCTGAGAAATCCACCTCTGAAATTAGAGTGAGGGTGATTGAACCATCAGCAATCACAATTACTGGTCAATTTGGTCAGTCCGCCTCCATCAACCCTGATGGCATAATTCAGACTGTCAAAAGGATCTGCGTGCAAGCGTGCGTATGTGTGTTTGTGTGTGTGTGTGTGTGTGTGATGCCGAGATGGGGCAGATGGCAGTATTGGAAGCCAATGTTAGAGGAGGATTCAATTTGCTGTTCTTTGAACTACCGACATCGAGTCTGCTATGATCTTTCTCTGCACCAAGACAGTGTAAAGGATATTATATTTAGACGTGCAGACATACAGTTAAGCATCCTCATGGTGTCTCCGGATGTGTGAAGGATGTGTAGCTATGCATACTGTCATTGTAGAGCTTCAGGGGTTTTGTGTGTAGGTGTAAGTGGAAAGGAAGTGCACAGGCTCTGTTCGCTGTTGTCCCTCATTAAATGTGAGCGATGCATTCTTCACGATGCATTGTGAGTGCTGCTCTCTAAAAGGTTGCCTATGTTATGTGCAGCACATACTACATGAATCGTACATCATCATTGGAGGTGTAGGTTGAGAGAAACAGACACTAAAAGACAACTATAGAATACCCCACAGGCAAAATAGGAGAGAGAAGTCAAGAAGAGGAAGTGACAGAAGGACTCAGTGAAGAAGACAAAGATTTGGTCAAATTGTCAATGTTCTTTTTCATTTATCCGAAGTGCTTGTTATTGTTAAGAATAGACTTAAAGCTGTCTGATCTGAAGCTGATCAACAGTGTTACAACCATCTGTCCCAATGCTCCCTGGGCTCATATGGTTTCATTGTATTATCTGTTTCACATTTCTCTGGTGCTGTGCATAGCGCATCATCACTGGTCAGCCTATAAATACTGTAGTGAGAGAAAGCACTAGAGTGGAGACAGGAAGTTTTTTCAGACCAAGCCAAACCAACTGTCCTCCGTGCGTGTCAGAGCTTTTTGATTTATTAGCTTTAGTCTCTTACGGTATTGTTTAAATACTGGCCACCGCATAGAAAGGTAAGGGACAAGGGACAGATATTTTTCTTACATTTTTACCCACTGGTTTAGGGATGTGTGTGTGTATATATATATATATAATATATATATATATATATATATAAATGTATGTTATGTTAGCTTGTCCCTTATGGTATTTGATGTTCAGTCATGACAACTCTCAGAATGAGATTATCAGCTTTTATTGGTAGGAACAAGTAGGATTGGTCTTAGTGCTCAGCTGTTGCTGCTGCAGAGTGAGTACGAATACTTGCGCTATGTACAGCCAATGAGAAGTAGAACAGCAAAATAGTGAATACTTGTTCTGATAGACATGCACAGACATAGAGAAGTAGAGAAGCAGATCTATATGGTAGTGCTGGAGAGAAGGAGAGTAGGAAGCGAAATCTCATAGTGTGCACAAAGGGCATAGTCGGCGAGTTAGTTGGGGTAATAAAGGGTTATGTAGACAGAGAAGCGTGGTTGATAGGCTGCTGCATTGGTGTTGAGGGAGCCAATCGGTGTATGGATAGAGATTCATGGCTGAACTTGGCATTTATGTTAGCTTGTCCCCCACGCTGTTTGTTTGCTTGTTCCCAATGGTCAGGGCAATAGGTAGTGCAGGTTATTGATTGGTCAAATTTAATAAATAAATAAATAAATACAAGCCAGCCAGATATCATATGTGCAACTATACAGAACATGACTGTTACAAAGGTATCAGAAAAGCATCATCATAATGATGCCATATAAATAAGACTGTAATACACTGTAGTGTTTATTGTGGGGTAACATTGGAATGGGAACAGCAAAATAAGGGTAAAGACAGATGAACTGAAGTAATCTTTAAGGAATAAAAAAAGAAATGTTATTCTATGGCATTGCTCTCAAAATCCTTCTCTGGCACATCTATTTGTAACAGTGCAGCCATCTCTTCAATCACTAAATAAAGTTTCTTTCTCTTTTCAAATGTTCTGGTTCAGAAGGACACAATATCACAATGTTGTCATCCAATTTAATGGTTGAGAAACACAATTATATATTTACCCACTGTACTTAAAAGAAGAGATCTCTTCCTTTTTTCACCTTTTTTCCATCTGTAAACCATGTTAAAGCCACCTTCATCCTATTCACTTTGTTTGCTTACCAAATAGAGTGTAACATTATTCAATATGCATATGTTCACGATATGAGTTACTACATAATAGCATTGTAGCACACAAACATGCCTGAATGAATGCCTCAGGAAGTGACTTGTTTTGTTTTTGTTTTAATTTGTCATCTGACAAAGTTATGACCATGCTTGGATTCTTTTGGTTGAGCTCACACCTTTACTGCAGGCAAGCTTTCATTTATTTGTGTTTCTAGATATCTAGAACATACTGCTCAGTTCAGAGTCATTTTAAATCTACATTGTGGTTAAGGTTTAGGTGAGGGGCCTTTAGCCAGCCTTCTAGTCTTTGCTGTATGAATGTTATTGATATGCTTTCATACAAAGCTATAAGGAGCATCCAAACATGTGAAATTCATTCACTAAATTAATAAATTAAGCAAACAGTGAATTTAGTTTAGCAAAAAAGCTCAAAGCTGTGAAGCTCTTGACTCTCGATGTGAATATGACCTGTTCGCCAATCACAGATGGTTCTGGTAAACCTCCTACCTGCATTGATGAGAGACCCGGAGGCCTGTAGACTTGTCTGTATTAAGCCTTTCACATTCACCTAAAATCATCTTAGTGCAGTGCTGGCACACGTACAGAGAATGATAAGGTCTCTGGCAATTTAGTTCAGACAGCTTCAACTCAGAAGAGGTGGAGCGCTAGATTTCTATCAGCTGAAACTGAAAGGTGAACAAATTCAGAAGGACAAGTTATTAGGGACTGCATGTCAGGATGCTAGTCTTACTTTGAGTGGGAACTTCAATCTCTGATATATCCATGAATGGGAAAAATCTTTATGTGTTTATGACATTAGTCAGCAGCAAAGTTTCATGTCTGGGATAGAAGAAAGAAGTCTGTTATTTCAAGTAAAATAGATCCTGTTTTGCATACACAGATTGAACTGGAAGTTCATACTTAAATGAGTGCAAGACCTGTGGTTTAGAAGATATAAAAAAAAAAAAAAAAAAATAAAAAAAAAAATTAAAATATGCTATGAGGTGCAAACATATATAACTCTAAAACAGTACTAAGAAGAACTAAAAGCACTTTGTCATTACCCTCTCGGTTTGCAGATGTGATTTAAAGACTGAAGTGTATGTGCACATCTGGTAGAGTTATAGATTCTGAATAATTTAGAATGCACTATTTGCACTAATACACTATTTGCATAATTGTGTTACTTGTGATAATGAGTGAAAATTTATGAAACCTAAAACATCAAAAATAATTCCCCCTGTTTTCATTATTTTTTATCATAAGGGTATACACACATTTTACAGTTAACTGCATGTGTGAATATAACAGGAGAGGTGTAGTTAATAATGAAGCATTAGTCCTTTTTCAGAAGAGTCTCCCTCAGAAGAGTCTGATCTGGGTATTTGAAGTAAATTGGATTGAATGAGACAATAATAGAATTCAATATATTTTATTCTCCTCAGTGGTGGATATTTTAATAGGAGTTGAGACCTTATCAACTCATTAGCCAGATGGGCTGGGCTCTTCAATCTCCAAACAAGGTTTCTAATGGAGAAAGTGACCTAATTAGCTCCATTCAGGCCAGTGAGGAGTGAGAGATGAACAAATTACTATTGTTAGTGTTCGTTTAGGCACAATAACTGCATTAACGGACAGTATCCTTCTTTATTGCCAAAGTCAGGCTGAACAGTTGTTAGAAATTGTAAGTGCTGCCAATATAAAGTGTTAAGGGAAAACGGACTTCATATAATTTGCCAATTTATATAAAAGTAGGACGGTTGGCAGATGAAAGGAAGTTGGGTGATAATTTAAGACTGTATTTTACTATCTTATATAACAAAATGATACTATTTTGCATAAGAGATACTGTGCATCAGTACTGAATGAAGTAGAGACTTGTAGATAAATACAGATGTTGAAAACTAGAAAAACATTTCCTGGTCTTTTTCCAATCTTCAGCTGTCCAGTTTCTACAAGTCTGTGCCCAATGTAGAATTAGATTTCTGTTTTTGGCTGACAGGAGTGGAACCTGATGTGTTCTGCTGTTGTAGCCCACACACCTGGAGGATTTTAGTTTTGTGCGTTATGAGATGTGTTTATTTTTATTTTTATTTTTATGATAATTGTAAAGAGTGAATACCGTGTGTTTCTTTATTTAAATATTTCTAAATAAAAAAAAAATCCAGTTTAAAATAAAAAATAAAATAAATGTTATAAACTAAATGTGGTATCATTACACTGTTTTGATAAACAATTCAAGAACTTCCATCCATCCATCGATCTTCAACCGCTTATTCCTTCTTAAGGGTCGCGGGGAACCTGGAGCCTATCCCAGGAAGAATCGGGCATAAGGCAGGGTACACCCAAGACAGGGTGCCAGTCTATCGCAGGGCGCAATCACATACACACTCACACACCCATTCATACACTATGGACAATTTACCAACCTACCAATCAACCTACCATGCATGTCTTTGGGGGAGGAAACCGGAGTACCCGGAGGAAACCCCCGTAGCACAGGGAGAACATGCAAACTCCACACACACGGCCCCGACGGGAATAGAACCCCGGAGGTGTGAGGCGAACGTGCTAACCACTAAGTCACCGTGCATCCCAATTCAAGAACTTCACCAACATAACTAACTAAATAAATAAATCTGGCTTGCGGAAAGGGAAGTGACACATTGTGCATGCACTCATGAATTAAAAGTGCGCAGCGGTGATTTGAAGCTGTTTGAAATTTGACAAAAATTGCACCTCTATCCATACTGTTTTATTCCACGTCTCGGCTGTAAATTAAATGATGCAGACACCAGGCATTAGTTCAGAGATGAATTTGAGAATAACTTTCATCTTGGCCTCACCGCTGCCTTTTTTGTGTGAATTATCTTTATGGATATGATTGTCCATGGATTACTAAGTACATTTATTTATTTATTTATTTCCAAATGAGGGCCATTTGTTTTGACAGATGCTTGTTCTGGGGCTGCAGCCAATGCTTGTCTGATTTTCTGAATGCTCACATAAGACCATGGCTTTAGACTTTGCTGTTTAGACAAACACAATCGTACAGTTGCCAGCTTTCTGAATAATTATGTGTGAAAGAACATATTTTGCGAAGGCTGAAATTCCAGTTGGAGAAATAGAGAGAGGAACCTAGAGTGCTTAGGTACAGAGCACGGTAATCCACGCTGAATGCTTTTGGACCAGATGTATGGAAGCAAAATGCTCTTTTTCTCTATTGTAGTCTAACTATGTGGCTTTCCATACATAAACTGGCATAAGTAATATGTAAAAATCCTCACCACTGATCAGAAGCAGTTGGACTCTGAAACTTTCAGAGTTGTGACACATATGAAATACTGTGAGTTTCTATCGCTGTTTCTTACTGACTTTCACTGCTACATCCATGAGTTCTCCAAATTTTGTAGATTATGGGGTCTTCATAAACTGAGGAATGTAATTATACTGAATTTTTATAATACTTAACAGATCCTGAGATTTCAGCATTGCTTTTTTTTTTTTAGAGCTTGCAGTTATTCAGTTTGATATATAGTCTGTGTTTCAATTTTTTTTTACTATGCCTTTTTAACTTCTATTAATAATGAAAGATGTGGTTTCATACTAAATATTTCTCTGGCTCTAAGCTACAGTCAGAAACAGGCAAACATCTGTTTTCTCACAGGGAGAGTGTGTGTTGAATGTGCATGTTTTACTGAGTGCAATTTTATCAGCATCTGTTGCTACGGAGTTGGACCTCATTTCTAGAGCTGAAGTTAGAGAATGATTTTAATTTAATAGAGAAATATGTATTGCTTTTTAATTTGTATTTAAACAGTGAAATCCTGTTTAATAAAATACTATTCAGTATAATCAAACATACCGATCAAGGAATAAGGAAGTGATGAGAAATAAGATATTTTGGAGGGGACCAAATATCACCACAATGATAGGAATATCTGGTGGTTTTGACCTTGCGGAATAACATTTGGCTGGACCCAATAGGGAACACTGCTTAAAAACAAACAAACAAACAAAATTATATTTTTTACACAACTAGGTTTTATTTACACCACAAAAAGAGCGAGTGCCTTTTTTTTTGCTACTGATGATAAGGTTAGGGGTAAATGTAATTTTATATATAGATATGAAAATTTTATATATATATATACACACACACACACATATATATATGGGCGGCTGTGGCTCAGTTGGTAGAGCGGGTTGTCCACTAATCGTAAGATTGGTGGTTCGATATATATATATATATATATACATTACATATATTTATATATACATTTATATATATATATACATTTACGTAATGTCTGCAAAAGTAAATAATTTAACACTGAAAATAACGAAAAATTATTTTTAAAAAGTAAACATTTTTTTTTAACATTTTAAAGATTCAGAACAAATGTTACCAACAGATCAGCTCCATTCAGTCTGAAATTATACATTTTTAGGAAAAAAAATTATCACAATTTGTGCAATATTACAGAACAGTATCGCAATATCAGTATTATATAGTCAGCCCTGAATTTAAAGTCCTCAGAAGGATACAGTAGTAAGAAAACCATGTGTGTGTGTGTCTGTGTTTATGTGTGGGAGGCACACTCAAAGAAAAGCTGAAGTGGATTTTTTCGTTTTATTCGGTATATCTGTAGTGTGGGTGTTAATTAATAATCTTCTCAGTCTCGGAGGCTGTGTTCATAGCCATGAGGGGCGGATGGTACTGTTTTGTTTGCTCCCTCCCACACCAATATACTGAAGTTAATATATTTCTGTATTAAGCACACAGCAAAACATTAACCCTGTCAATCAAAGAAATAGGGTCAAATGAGATAGTATTTTTGCTTACACAGATTGTGTCTTTTTTTTAAATAAATCCAGAAAATGGATACTCACATTAATATCATTCATGCTATTCTCACATCAAATTTATACTATGTAATGGAATTGAAAACTGCAAAGCACACTATTGTTATACAACAAAGCAAATTAGCAATGACTATAGCATGTTAGTTCATTTAATAGAGTGTTTTAATACACAGTCAGTTATCATTAAAATGCCTGTGACATGAGACATGAGTTCACAAGAGACATTTTTCCCTCAACCTCCAGCATTTGTTTTAAATTGTGTGGGAAGTGACCGTATGGCAGATAGAATGTAGCCGTTTTTAAAAGATGCTGTTGTCTGCATTTTTTTCTCTCTCTCTCTCACAGCTGAATGCTTCAAAAAGGAACATCAAGAGCTTTTTCATTACCTGACCAATCAGGTTGCAGCTCAGAGGGTACTGTAAATGAGAAAAAACAAGATGGAGGACAGCGCTAGTAGAATTAATCTTGTTAGTGAGCTGCTGCTTTTCAGAACAAACAGGAGCCCAGGCCAAGACTTTTCCTGTTGATAAATGTCCTAATGTGTAAGCAGCCTAAATAGGCAGGACAGTTGATATTCACTCATCGTCCACTTTATTAGGAAAACATGTAAACCTGCACATTCATGCAATTATACAATCAGCCAGTCATTTGGCAACAGCATTGTATGCAATATCTTTATGCAGATACAGGCCAGGAGCTGCAGGTAATGTTCACTCCAAACATCATAATAAGGAAAAGGTATGATCTCAATGATCTCAGATGATACCAAAAACCATGTCACAGTCTCTGACTGCTCTACAGTCAACAACCAAATCTGGTTGCCGTTACCAGACATTTGAATATTTCAGAAATTGCTGACCCTCTAGAATTTGCACATACAACAATCTATAGAGTTTACACAGAATGGTGAAAAAAACAAACATCCAGTGAGCTGCAGTTCCTCGAGCAGAAATGCCTTGTTGGTAAGAGAGATCAGAGGAGAATGGCCAGACTGGTTAGAGCTCACAGGAAGGCTATTTTAACTTATATGTGCACTCTTTACAAGCATGGTTAGCGGAACAGCATCACAAAATGCACAACATGTCAAACCTTGAGGCACATGTGCTACAACAGAAGAAGACCATATCAGGTTCCCCACTTGTCAGTCAAAAAACATTAATCTGAGACTACACTGGGTACAGACTTACTGAAACTGGACTGTATTAACAACAAACAAACAAACAAACAAACAAACAAAAAAACAGGAATCTGAGACTACATTGGGTACAGACTTACTGAAACTGGACTGTATTAACAACAAACAAAACAAACAAACAAACAAAAAAAACAGGAATCTGAGAGTACATTGGGTACAGACTTACTGAAACTGGACTGTATTAACAACAAACAAACAAACAAATAAACAAAAAAACAGGAATCTGAGAGTACATTGGGTACAGACTTGATGAAACTGGACTGTATTAACAACAAACAAACAAACAAACAAACAAACAAACAGGTGACGTTTTAGTTTCAATTTAGGTGAATCTGTTATATATGAATAACTCCAGCTATTTGGTGTTTTTGTCTGAAAAAAATCCCTGTGTATATACAATGCATGTACATATAATCTCAAAGCTTATTATTATTAATTTTTTTCATGTTGGAGCATATCATTCAGTAACTACAATGTACAGCGCAACTAAGCTACGCAGTTACAAGAGTGAGGAATATAATATATATGTGGACCTGCTGATGGATAGTAGGAGTTTATGGTGCCAGGATGGAAGGATAACAATAATAGTCAATTATATCTACCTGTCAAAATATCCTGAGGTGTGCTTTTGACATACATAGATAGGAAGCATGACATTTACTAAATTGTGTAGCTTACTGCACATACAGTATTCATTGGTTCTGTCACTAGGAATGAACAGCTTAACATAAATTAGCTTCTAATCAGCAAGGAAATTATAACACAAATAGCTCAGTTAAAAAAAGTACAAGTACACAGAAATAAACAACAACCAACACCAGAAATATAATTTTGACAATTCAGTGCAAAAAAAAATAAAATCTTAGCTAATGAAAATACTTTGAATATGGGCAAATCTATCTAATATTTCTTATTATGAGATTCTAATAAATCAAATATAATATTACTCAGCCTGTTTATCGATGTGTTTACACATTTAAAGCTTTACACTTTCTTATTAGCAGATGAGTGTGCTTCTCTCTAGAAATAGCTTTAATAACCTTATTTTTAGATTATTGTATACATTATATTCAAGATATTTTCACTTGCTAAGATATTTGCAGTGTTTTTCTTAAATGTCATGTGTCTTGAAGCTTATGTGACAGCTTTCTGAACTATGAAAAGTCTCGCTTTGATCCCACCATCACAGGGTCGGGTTGATTTCATTGTGTCATTATGATAATATCCTGTTTGTCACTTAGTCTTAAAGAGATGGAATAACTTAAGACCTGAAGAAAGATCAATCTGACAGGATTAGAGATCCCGTTGGCCCCCCAACTAAACAGTACATTGGGCCGATAGGGAATCTTGATCTCATTGAAGCTCTGTAACTGTTTTATGATAACTCATTAGAGCTTTCTTTCTAGCTTCAGATAGCTGCTTGTAATGTCAGCTTCCTTGGAGAATGGGGAATTGGAGAATCAGACCCTAACCAAGCTAGTGATATATGGATTAAATGATCACTTCCCTGATATAGGAATGTTTTCTTCAGTACAGTGCATCCACATTTAGTTGCCAAGCAGAACACTGGAAAAGTGCAGTAAAATAAAATTAAGCTCTGTCTGTCTATAGAATCAGCGTTCATTTTTATGGTTCAATGCACCACTAAAATGTCCATCTCTCTAGACTATGTTTCACATCTGCTGCATCATAACTCTCTTATTACCCTGTCACCCGGCACAAGATCAGCCACTTGATATGCAGCAACGGGCTTTGGTCATGAACGTGTAAAGAGGATTGTAGGATTTGTTGGGCACTTTGGTAAGATTACATTCCCGATGCTCAGATTTGGGTTTTCACAAAAAAGCCTGCACGATTAGATTAGAAACCATGGTCTATTTTTACATAGCAAAAGACTTCTACAGTGTATAGAAGCACTAGTTCTACTACACCACTTCTGTTTCCAATATAACTACTAACGACTCATTCATAATCTGTAAAACCCAGACTGAGCTGCGATTGTCGTACATTAAAAGTCAAAATTTAAATTTGATGGCATTTTCCACTAGCCCATGACAGACACAATTAAACTTTCCCACCAAAAATGGTATCAGATATTCTAGTGCATCAATGGGTGATGGTAGAGATTGCATTGCAGGGACAGGCACTGCCAAAATATGCTTTTTCAGCAGAAACTTTTCTCCAGCTCCCCAACATACTTCAATGCTCCACAAGCAAGTTATGGGAAAGCCTGTCACTGGCTGAGCACTACTTTGTGCTACATTCAATTTATGGATCTCAGGAAGCCCTGCGGTGCTAGGACTCCACTCACATTTACTTTTGTGGAAAATGTGCATATATTATTCTCCCAGGAAAGTTTCGTTACTTCTTCAGGTCAGTAAGACTTTATTGCTTTTTGCAGAACTGTAGTAACACACTGTACAGCTGCCACCTTAAGCCTAGTTCACACTACACGTTTTTAAGCCTGATTTGCAAGTCGCCGAGCTCACCGACAAAAATCCTTTGATCGGGGGCAAATCGGCGAGCAATCGGCGCTCGCCAATCGGCAGTCGATCATTATGTGTGAACACAATGACGCATCAAAGAGGTTCGTCGAAACATTACATCACCAAAGCCAGACAGATATTTGGCATGTTAAATATCTGGAGCTGTCGGGCGACTCCACATCCTGTGGTGTGAAAAGTGTCGTCACTGACCATGATTGCGGTGACGAGCTACAGACAATGAGAAAGCAAGGCACCGTGAGGAATGGAAACCCACGAAACCTATGGCAGAAGCATAAAATGGAGAAGCTATACAAACATTTTTTACTCACCTCCAACTCTCTCTGTAGCACACACAATCTCTGCTGCCCGCATATGCTAATCCATTCTTTCACCCACTTTCTTTGTCTTTTCCTTTTTGGGGTTTCTTCAGCACAAATCATCGCTCGGACCGCTTGTTTCTATCCTATGTCTATCTTCACATAAACAACTCCTGTTTCTTGCTTGGTTTTGTTTTTCGCATCATATATCCGTTTCACTTCTCAAGTGGGTTTTCGTGACAGTTTGGACACCCTATAGAGTCATTGGGTGACAGAGTCATGTTAGTGTGTGACCCCCCGTCACCGAGCGATCACGTAGTGTGAACACCACAAAGACTTCAAGACTCACGATTACAAGACAGCAAGTCGTTTAGTGTGAACAGCACAGCGATCTGCCGACGTTCAAAGTTGTGTAGTGTGAACTAGCCTTTAGAGCTCAATATTGACCTTGGGTTATTGTCTGTGTGGAGATTCTTTGCATGTTCTCCCCATGTCTGCATGGGTTTCCTCAAGGTTCTCTGGTTTCCTTTCAAGTCCCAAAAACATGCTGGTAGGTGGATGGGCTATGCTAATTTGCCCCTAGGTGTGGATCAGTGTACAAATTTGTACAAATGTGCGAAGGACTGGTGAAGCACCCAGGGTGTTTTCCTACCTTATACCCATTGTTCCCAAGATTACTGAAGATGAATGAATGAATGAATGCATGCATGTAGTAATACAGGGTTTCCCGGTTAGTTTCCAAGTAAATATTTCAATCAGTGCTGACTGCTCATGATATTACATGAAAGGGGTCAAAATCTAATATATATCAAAAGCTTGACAATGAAAACATTCAGCCTGAGCAATTCTTAGAAATTCTTAATTTAATGCTTTAATTGCAAAAGTATGTTTATTTTATAAAACGTATGAATTTGATCCATTTGTTATGTGTCCCCTCTATAAGTCCTTCATCTTTGTGGTTTCCAAGATGGCAGTTTGAAAAAACTGCAGTAGTGCATAAGAGTATTTTGAGCTACTCTGAAAAGCCTAGTATTGAATATCCATAACCAGTGCATTGCATGCAATCATTGCCATTTTATTTTTCTATAGCAGCTTTGAATGTGTTACTGCTTTATTAAAGTGAGCTTTTCATCTACGATCCTTGGAGATATGGATGATTTGATGCTCGGAAAGTAAGGCAGTCTACTGCCTCCCAATTGACCTCCTTAAACTTATCATCAGGGTGATTTGTCACATCAGAAAGGTTTTTCAGTCTGCACAAATGCTGGAGGAGTTGATTGGTCTTATGTGTTATTTAATATGCTATGTCTATTTAGTGAGAGGAGGCTAATTAACTCCTCTACATTCGTAACAGCGAAATTGGTCAGTCGCTTTCTTTTGGGAGAAAGTAGAGAAGATTGCAGTGTGTAGACAATCCTTCTGTATAATTAGTTGTCTGATGAATGCTTCCTGCTGGCATATATATATATATATATATATATATATATATATATATATATATATATATATATATATATATATATATATATATATATATATATATATATAATTTTTTTTTTTATGGCATTGAATGATAAACATGAATGGTGTTTATAGGAATTTTATTGCTTATTGCAAACTACATTTAAAAAAAAAAAAACACCCTTAACACCCTGGTTTGTGAATGTGTTGCATGAGTGTATGTTATACAGCTTAATTAAGTACCATAAATTATAAATATGATGAGGCAGAATGTTCCTTATAATGAGGGAGATTGTTGCATGATCAAAATTTTTTTTAATTATATTCCATTTGTATACAGACATCACTGTGTGCTGTTATTAAATGAAAGGAGATGATCACACCATTCTCTGAGCAGCCAAGGCGTTGAGCATGCTCAGAGCATGTGGGCTTTGACTAGGTGACTTTATCTTCCATGAGCAATTAGCTTAGCCAAACACATCCCTCTGCCTGTAGCGTGGAAGGAGATGTGAAGGTCACTGTGCTGGCTGTTGCTTTCTCTGCAGTCGGGTTAGACTCCTATTATATGAAGTGGGATGTTCACTTCAGAATTCTACCACTAACTTCAGCTAGCTGATAAGTCACAGTCTTAGTCATGGTGAAGCTGACAAGTAACACTGACTTCAATTATATTCAGACACCATCCACATTTGAAGACACAAAGATTTGGAATTGATTTTTTTTTTCTTCACTCAATTCTTTTTCTCAAGCAATGATTACAATCTCAGGTTCAGCAAGTTACCTGCTTTGTTTTCCTTTGAAAGACTGATTCAGCAAGAATATACAGCACGGTAAGACACTAAAGGTTGTTCAGATCTGATAGAAGTGCATCTACACACACACACACACACACACACACACACACACACACACCTCTGAGGTGATGGGTAGGCAGAAATCTGTGTATTAGTTCTCTGAATGCCCCATTTGGCCTCATGATGATTACTGTAGTTTAGAAGTGAACACTGGATGCTGCAGAGAAGGTACAGCATAATCTGGTGGAAATGAAGACACAGGCAGGGGTGCCAGTCTACATCAGAGGGGTAGAAGATTAACAGCAGTACTGAGCGCACCACACATTAGCGTTAGACTGGGAACAGACTCTGTCCTCAGCATGAAAGAATGACCACACACAGCTCGCTCTGTCTACTCAACCTTCCACCCGTCATTAAACTGCATTCATTTTCACACAAGACTTTTAACAAGTGCTTAATGCTTTGTCGGTAATGGAAGACAGAATATGATTTTTGAATTTATTTACATGCTGAAAATGATTACATGGGGCACACAGCATGTAATGAATATTTATGGTAGTGGTTGTTTATTTAAAATGGCTTACTTTATGTTATATTTTCATATTATAGAATGTAAACTAGTCACACACAAACTCCTTAGACTGTGTGAAGACTGAAGTGAAGACAAAGCCATTTAATTTATATCAAAATCACATTTAATATGTTGGATTCCAAAAACGTTCTGTCTTTGTTGCAAAAAGGATCAAATAGTGCATATACTGTATAATAAGATATTACTAATGAAAAATTCAGAATGAGATAAATTCAAAAGTTTACATCTCCGTTTCTGATTTAATAGAGGGGTTGGACAGATACAGTCCTTTCGCAGATCACTGAGTAGAAAGTGCAAATTGCATATACACAGGGTTTTAAGGTAACCACACTTGGGGAAAAAGCTGCCACTCATCTGTTTTAACTATGATATCCATACATCCATTTTCCATACCACTTATCCTACACAGGGTCACAGGGAGCCTGAAGCCTATCCCAGGGAACTCCAGGCACAAGGGAGGGGACACCCTGGACGAGGTGCCAACCCATCACAGGGGACAATCTTAAATACATTCACACACTATGGACAATTTGGTAATGCCAATCAGCTTAGAACGCATATCTTTGGAGTGGGGGAGGAAACCCCCACGGGGAGAATATGCAAACTTCACATACACAGGGTGGAAGCGGGATTCAAATCACCAACCCCAGAGGTAAGAGGTGACCACTAACCACTTAGCCTCGATACCCACATGCCACCTAGTTATGATATAAACACTAGAAAGGTTTATATGTAATGGTAATGATAATGATAATGATAATGATAATGAGTCTTTATTAATCACAGTTACATTACAGCACAGTGAAATTCTTTTCTTCGCATACCCCAGCATGTCGGGAAGTTGGGGTCAGAGTGCAGGTCAGCCATGATCCAGCACCCCTGCAGCAGAGAGGGTTAAGGGCCTTGCTCAAGGACCCATCAGTGGCAGCTTGGCTGTGCTGGGGTTTGAACCCTTGACCATCCAAACATTAATGTAGACATACTTTCTTCTTATTCTGTAGACATACAGCAGTTAATAAGAAAGTAAACATTTCTGTTGTCTACATAAAAACCTAGAGGTCTTTACCAAGTTTGCTTTTTGAACCCATCTGTACTGCACTTTGTTGTAGGCCTATCTTTTAGACAAATAAGTGTTGAAAGTGTTTTTATTGGTGGAGTGGGGGTAGAAGACTCTTTTGGTGTATTTGGTGAGTGATGAATTGTAGCAGTACACTCCAGTGTTAAAATGTGGAGCTTCTATGCAAAATTCAGCAAAACTGGCCATGCTCTCTGGGTGGGAGGGATGTAACACTCTATCTCCCCTGCCAATCACAGCAAGACTAGCCAATAATTGGCATCTGTTAGCTCACGCATGCAGAAGAAGGCAGATAGAGCTTTCCTCCAAAGGTCATACACTGCCATGTGATCAAGCGTGAGCAGCATTTCATAAAGGTATGGTTGGCTGGCTTCCAGTGTCTCGGAGGAAGCACGAGTTAACTTGCACCCTCTCTAGTTGGTGGCTTTTGTAAGATGGGGAGAGTTGGCTAGTGGGTGGTAAATGTCAGGTGACCAAATTAGGGAGATAAAATCTGTTGAATTATTAATATTAATATTATTGTAGATAAACTGTACAATAGAGGGATGATTTCCTTTCTTTTCCATTCAAAAACTGTGGGGGTTACAAACCTTTGCACTCAGCTGCTCAATACAAGAGAATATGGTTATAAAGTTCAATTTTTATGTGTTCTGTCTTATATTAAGCATCTATATTTGTATTTGTGAGTCACCCTTGCACACAGACACGGTCAGTTTGTTCACATTAACACGTTACTGAAAAGAATATTGTGTAAAGGTAGCAGAAGTTCATTATAGCTCACCATAAAGCTCAATCATAAAGCTCACCACACCTACTCGTGTTCTATTTATTTCTCATGATATTTCTGAATAAATATAGTGTAGTATATTCACGTATATGAATAATAAAGTGGACCATTTGAAAAGTTATGCCTGCACTATTTCAAACAAATATTAAATAAATTACTTTCTGTTCTAACCCCTTTGACCTGGAGGCTTTTTCAATTCGCCATTTGAAGTAGAAGTTTAAATGTGCCCATGAGGCAAGTTGGTATATATAAACTTGCAGAGGGAGAGAGTCGTGCAAAAGGAGAAATTAGGAGCAAAGGGCAATGGGAAATATTGAACACCTTATTCTCCTTGTAATTGTGTCATGTCAGTAGGCTGCATAAGATAATGATGTTTGGTGTGAAGTGAGAAAGAGCGAGCCTATGGAGAGATATGGCAAGGACTGTCCCAGTGCTGCCCTGGAGCTTGCGATATCCCTGGCTAGATTTAACTGACTTCACAGTTAGAGAAACTTAGCAAATTAGCACGTAGTTTGGCTCTGAGACATGATTGTATAGAGGTTGAGTTATTGCCTTTGCAATGCTGCAATTCGCAGTATACCCACATACACATGCTGCTCCTTCTGCTGAATAATTTGCATTCACGTTCTGCTTTTAACATTAGCATTGACTGAGTGCGATTGGGCAGCGAACATAAAAATAATCTATTTCCCTTGCATTTGCCTGGCTTTAAAAATGCATAAGACATTAGCTTTGTGCAGTTCACAGAGTCGCCGCTGCTCCTGACACCCTCGGAGTGAACAGCCTGCGGTATTTAGATGCCTGCTATTGCCAAGATGAAAAGGTGGCCATTAAGCTCTAATGGAGAATGGCATTTGATTTCTTTTTTTGCTCAACAAAGTGTAATGGTCCATTAACAATAACACATCACAATTTTGGCAAGTAATGATTAGGGCCATCTGTGTCTCCACTATTCAGTTTGCTGTCACAGAGTATTAGGACAAGCAATTGTGAATTTGCATGAATGGCTTGGATCAGACCTTTATTTCATATGTAGTAAAGTATGCCGAAATAAGAACAGAGAGATTGCATTCTCTAAAATGAAAGCTATGAGAGGAAAAGAACGGTCATGACCTTCACTGTGTGCAAATAAATCTAACTGTTCAACATTTTAATCAATTGTAATACCCCCCCTCCTCCTCCTCCCACGATTCGTACATTAAAAAGCAAACACCATTCTAACAACAAGGTGGATTATAAAGGAAGATTTCATCCATTTCTTTTCAACATCTCTCCTTCTTTAATTTCATAAACAAGTCAGATATGGAGCTATTAGGGGGGAAAAACACATATTCCTGCAACATTTACTATCTAATGCTGCATTCAAAGTGAACTTGTAATTCCCTGACTACAACAGGTAAAAGCCACAGAAAAACCACACAAGTCATCAACTTGGTGTTTTATTTTTTTCAACCATCAATTCCATCTCTGTTTATGGAGTGACGCTAAATCTATATGGCCATGCACACTATTAATGGTGTAAAGTCTACTTTTAAATGAACTGAGCAAACAAAAGACACTTTTGTGGAGGCATCCATGTTTGTTTGTTTTTTCATTCCGTACATCTAAAGATCTTGAGGTGGGAAATAACTTTATTACAACTTGAGAATTACCACTCATAAGGCACCATGAATGTAGCCTAACTGATTAATGTTCATAACAAAAAAAGCTGAAAAGTGGCATTCCTACATATTAGCACTCTCTGTCAGTTGCTGATCTTTCCATGATAAAGACGGATGACAGCTCAGACAGCTAGTAGATGGGCTTTTTTTTTTTTTTTTAATATACTCTCTCTCTGGACTGGAGGCTTTGTATAACGTAGCCCCTCTGTGGGTGAGTTAGAGAAGCAGAAGAAGTTGAGGGGAGTTGATAAGACTGCTGCAGAGCTTGCTGTAATGGCTCTGCTTCTCTCCTTTACAGAGGCTCACCGGGGGGAAATGAGGCAGCCTGCAAGCCATCAGTGACTGAGGAGAAGAGGGTCGAGTTTAGCATTTGTCATACTCCCTGATTAAAAATCACTCACAGAGCTGGTGGCACCGGAGCCCCATTCCTGTAGCCTAGCACAGAAGCTTTAAAGTCATCTATCTTAAAGTTATTTCTCCTATATGAGCCTAATAGTATCACTGTAGTCCTTAAAAGTAAAATATTGTAGGTTTGGGAAATTCTGTATTTGTAATTTTAGCACTGAAAACTGTGTGTATTTGGTATCTGTATCTGTTTACTGCTCCTAGTATATTGTATCCATATTTGGAGTTAAACCAAAAGTGAGTGTGGCCTGAACTGGGAGGATTCTTTCTTTCTTTCTTTCTTTCTTTCTTTCTTTCTTTCTTTTTTCATTATATCTCTAGTGTGTATGTGCTATTAGTGTCTTACTGGACAAAGTAGGCAAATAAATTGGAAAAAGTAATGAATGAATACATAAATTAATGAACAAATTAATGAGTCATTTATTCTTTTAGAGTTCGGGTCCAAGTCTATTATAATTTCGAACACACTTCCAAGCAATGATGTTATTGCAAAGCTTCAATCTATTTATGTATTAATTCAAACAAAAAAAAATGTATGAACATATTTGAGAAGAAAATAAAATGGATTTTAAGAGTATTATTACATTTGCCACTTAAATTTGACCAACCAAAACTCTTGTGATGTTCACATTTATTAGTAAAATTTATTTAACCAACAGAGTTACGTTTCTCAGAATTACATATACTTAATGTATATGTAGACATTACATACATAAGATCAAGGTATTTCTTTTTTGTTGTTGTTGTTTTTACAACATAGTTCATTATAAATTCTAATAAAAATTAATTTGTAAAAATTCTACCATTCACTGATTTGGCAGTGTGAGGTTAGATGATGTCAAAAGCTTGGCCCATATCAATATAAGGATGAACATAAGGCACCTGTCTCTCCTCATGGCCCACCATCTGATTCCATCAGTCATCTATGTCTCTCTCCTTCACTCTAGATATCAGTGAAGTGAACAGTGACAGATATCTATGTGTGCCAAGGCCAGCCAGAGGTGAGCTTTAAAAGAAGGAAGCCATGCAGAAGGCACAAGGTCAATGAGGCTCAAGAACACCAACAGTTCTGCTGTGGAATGAGCTGAGGAGAGGGAGTGCTCTGAGTCAGAGGAGCATTATTGCCTTTTTGGGTTTAGGAGGCTCCAGTGCTTTCAGGATAATGACAGTGGTGCTGTCATGTTTGTCATGTTGGGTAGCTCTGGCAGTCAAATAACTGACAAGACTGAACATTACAATGTGGCAGATTTAACCCAGCAGACTGAGCTTGCAATTGTTGTTTATTAAGTGCTCTGACACAGAGACTAGAGTAAATAATTGGAATCCGTTGCTTAATGGGTTTCTCAGTGCATCTCTTCAGATAAGTAAATGTTCACATTGTTTAGTATGACCTAAACATTGTGTATTTTATATTCTATATTTCATTACTGCCTACTAAATTTAGTGTTTTGTGAAAATATATATATATATATATAATTTGTAAAATATTTTATTTTTTCATTCATTCATCAGTTACCAATATGTCCTGATCGGGGACCCTAACCTGGGAACACTGTGCAAGGCGGTAATACAGACTGGATGAGACAGTAGTCTATTGCAGAGAATCATACAGTACACACATTCACACACTCATTCACACCTCTGGGAATTTTAATATTGCCAGTCCACCTACCAGCATGTTTTTTGGGAGTTGGCACAAATCCAAAGGAAAGCCACATGAACATGGGGAGGAAATGAAACTCCACACGGGTAATAACCCGAGCTCAGGATGGAACCGGGAATACAGGATCTATCACAACCCTGTGTGCCACAGTGCAGCCTAATTTATTTAGATTTATATATATTTTTAAATATATGTTTAAAAATACCCCTAAAAATATTTGTGTCCACAACACTGCATGTAAGTAAAACAATTTCATGCATTATCAGAGATAATGTTTCTATGATTCGATCTTTAAACTTCTATTGCATAATGCATTGTATAGTTTATTATATCCAATGTAGTGAGCATTTATAGTGAATGCAAAGCCATTTGGGCAAAATATTCCTTTGATTCTGACATTTTATGCAGTGATGTAGAATCTTTCATATGAAAATCCATTACATCCCAACTAAACAGACAATCAATACAATTCCATTCAACTCCTTTAAATAATTATTATTCAGTTATTACTCTTAACGCATATGACTGAGTAACTACAGTGAAACTAAATTAAAAGGTAAGCCGTTATGAAAGTAAAGCATGTCTGAACCCTCACACCACATGAATGGTCGAGTTTAATGCGTATTGTCTGAGTTATGCTGTACAATAGAATAAAAATAATGTGCAATTACGCTTCAGGCTGTTGGCAATAGCTTTAATAGCAACTCATTCTTCAGCAAGACTTCATGACCTGCAGATTGCCACTGGGCCTGAGACATTACAGCAGCAGGAGGTTTGGTTTCATTGACATACAGACAGATGTCATGTACCACTGATCACCTCTGAAAGTTACAGATACATCACAGTGATGTGGATCATGGGACTCTAGACAAACCGAACATGGCATGATTACTTCATAGCATGCTTGATTTACAAAAGCATTTGAAGAGATTAAGATGATTATATGTATTTCTAGTGTGGTTATTTTATGAAGAAACATTTAACACAACTTATAAAGCAGCCGTCCTTGGAGAGATACTAAAACATTCTATGAAGACGGATGCTTTGCTTGTCTGGAGTTAATCTCTAGGCTTTGTGTGACCAGTGCTTTGTCTGTGACAGAAAGTGTTTCTACACTAATAATGAAGATTTGCAAAGGGCTCTGGAGATTTGAACCAGCTCTTCATAAGGTCAGAGGATATGAGAAATGTAGGAGGAATGTAGGCTGAGCTAGCCATGAGGGTGAACTACATCTTATTTTTTATGTGAATTTGTTTGCACACCTATATGTTATCGATAGGTTATGTAAGATTACATGCAGCTCTTAGGTAATCAATTTTATTAGCTGGAAGAAAACCTCTTTCCAAAGTAATGCAGAAAACATGACCGGAACATGCTAGTATAGGAAAATAATCCGGATGACGGGCACGGAGCATTGTCATCATCATCATCCTCTTCCTCCTCATCCGGACACTCAAGCTGTCGAGCCAAATCTCAATAACCAGTGAGAGTAAATTGCTGTTAAGCCCGCACACATGAGTGCCAGGATGGCAAACTTAAACTAGCGAAGCATAAACGAAAAGTTTGAAAATGTAAACAAAAACTCTGGCAGCGCATTCATAAACCATGATTAGTGAAAAGTAAACTTAGAAACTGTTAACTGTTAAGCTGTTTATTTAAAGACCATGTTATGTTTTTGCCACTGAGTTGACTGTTTTGTGTCCATTTCCTATGAGATCATATGTAAAATACATAAATAATCCTAACTTTATATCTCCCTGCCTCGCTTAACACCAATCCCCTGCTAGTCAATCTATTCCCCATGGTGTACATGAATAGTAGCAGGAAAAGGAAAAAGAGAAAACAGTGTTTCCCCCCTTCAGTGCGTCTCCTTTTCCTGTGTCCTTCCTTCCATCCCTTAGTGCAAGTCTGTGACAAGCTATGATGAATTACCTCATTATTCTAGTTCACTTGTTAGTTTCTCTGCTTTTGTAATTTCCCAGATTGATCCGCATGCACTTGTGCCCACAATACATCTGTACTATTCACTCCATAGCTCTTCTGCCATACATACAATGGCTCTGTCTTCAGGGCTAGCATGTGGCACTAGCAGGCATGGATCAGCTCCAGCGGTGGATGCATGACTTCTCACAGAAAGAATGAAACCAAAGAGACAGAGGCCAAATTAACTTCCACACACTGTCAAAACTAAGAAACTACACTTTCACTGCAATCACTCATAATATAATCCCCATCCTTCACAGGTCAATGTTTGATAATTGGGCCTTCAGTAGACCAGGTAATTCAAAAGTGTGGTTTGTTACCCCCATATTATAAAGCACCACACACTCTCTGCAATCTCAGATTACTCCTATTTGAGTCAGAACTTGAGGTTTGGAGCGCAAAAGGCAGTTCTAATGGGTTTCACTCCACTGCTTTCCCAGTGCCCATTGAACTCGATGCACAAGGTAAGCTTCATTAACTTATGAATGAGTCATTTCAGCCTTTCAGTGAACTCTATTTAAGGCTATACTTTTCAAAACAACATTCAAATGATCACAGTATGATCAAAAATTTCTCGGCCCATCCTATAATTGGCTTAATTAAATGTGATTTAGGTGTGTAATCAAGTCACAGGGTGAAAACCTACAGCACCGAGTTCAAAGGCACTTTTAGTGCAGTTTCATTTTTGTTCTCATCATTATTATCTCTAGGCATCTATTATAGAATAATGCTTCAGAGTTCATTTAAAGTGTACAGGTTATCCGGTTATCTTGGTTCTCTCTCTTTTTTTTAATACATGTGTTTCTGCAGCACTGTGCAAAGGTTTTAACCACATGTCAAGATATTCTGTAAAGCAAAGGTGCTTTTAAAAATTTTTTTAATGAAAAGTCAAAGACTATAAAGAGCAGTAAACCGTAAAAAAAATTATATGTAATCGATATGTGCCGTGACCACCCTTTGCTTTTAAAACTGTACCACTTCGGTTTTTATAAGGAAATCTCCTCGTAGGTTTTTCAAAGCATCCTGGAGAACCTGCCACAGTTCTGCTTGAGACTTTGGTCCTCACTGGCTCAGGTCTCTGCAGGTCCTACTGTAGATAGTCTTGATAATAAAATTTTTATTCCTCTTAAAATTGGTCTGTTACTTAATATGTAACTTTTTTAACCACTTACCACAGGGTGATGTGAACCGTTACCACTCCAAAGTGGATTAGTATCCTATATCAGCATGCCTTTAGGTGTTTACTTGTTCTTTTACTCTACGCTTCGTTTTTGCTAATCATGGTTTATAAATTTCGTTTACATTCGTCATTCTGGCACAGATCTCGCACAAATGCATAATCATAATGTACACTTACACATAGTATTGTGCATGCACATGGTAATTGTACATTAATGGCATTAATACTGCCCAATAATTCATTGGTTAATTATTTTTGCTATCAGCCTTTGAAATGCTGATATCACAGAAAGTCACAATATGCAAATGCCCTGTTACAAAAGATTAAATGCTATGTCCCCGAAGTTTCTGTAGGTGTTTTGAAGAAACACATCATTCACATGATTACACAAGCGTAAAGGCACTTGGACTAAACACAAGATAATCCTAAACCTTGTCAAAGCAAGGGTTCACAAAGGACATAGCTCAATTACATTATGTTATACATTATATTATTATATGATTTTAATTTATACCACACACTGTTGGTTCTGATTGGTCAGAAGGTGTTGATTCATTGTTCTATAATAGCAGCTCTGACAATAGTGTCAGCTTTAATACAGGACCAGCTGTAATCACAGATTTATATTAACATGCTCATTCTAATATGAATCATTTTTTATAATAACAACACATTCACAGCTCCACATGAACTAGATTTTTAAAAACATGTTATTATTTAACAAGAACAACGTAATAATTTATATGGAGAAGCTTGCTGTAATGAAACATTTATTTAAGATTTTATGGAAGGCAATTCAGGTGTCAGTGCTTTGTAACAGACACATAAAGATGATAAAGGATTTTGTGATTTCTGGTTTCTCATGACAAGATGTATTATTAACTTCAAAAGAGGGGGGGGAAAGTAACTAACTTGTTTCATGGACATTCCACAACATGAAATTATATAATAAAGTTGGATGTAAACATGTTGGCAAATTCCTGGGGTATAAGAGATTACACATCGCTTTGTGTCAGGAATCAATGATCACTTTGTGTCAGGCCTCCATCATTGATTAATTTCCTATAAAAGCGAACCATGGTGTGTTTTATTCTTTCTATAACATTTTGTCCATATTGTACCGCCTTAATTAGTGCGATGCTTTAAGACAGCATATTTGGTTGTGTATATTCATCATAATTGCAGATGCCATATGGATAAGGTGTCTCCAAACCCAAAATTTGCAGACATATTGGTGTCCAAATGTAACACACATTCCATCACAAGACAAATTTCTCGTTCTTGTCAGCATTAGTGGTGTTATTTGGAATTGTCAATGTTAGCTACATCTGTCTGCTGTTGCAAAAGTTTTTTTCTCCATATGTGGATTAATTAAGTGAAAACTCAGATTTGACTTCACTGTCATGTCAACAGTTATGAAATCGTGTTAAGAAAGTACTTGTTTGTCCTAAAACGACAAGGTTTCCTACAACAAATGTACTCCAAATGTACCTTGCACATTATTGTGGGAAATGTACCAGAATTCATCATCAGCTTTTCGTATCACTGAAAGGTCTGTTCACTCAGTTGGCACACAGAACATCATATTTTACATGATTCTCTAACAAACTGTCACCACAGGCAATTTTATTCACAGGAATGTAAAGGTTTTCCATTTGGGTTGAAATGCAGAAATGACTTGAAATCAGGTTTAGATGTTTTGGGACTGGAGGCCGTGGTGAGATATGACTGCTAGCTCAATAAATTTGCTAAAGAGCAAGGCTTGTTTTGACTCTTCCAATCAAGAAGTAATTTAAGATTTAAATCAAAGGCAGTTTGAGTTAAATGAACAAATTGCAATTTTAGGTGCCGCAGATTGCAGAATTGGTGCTTTTGGAAATAGTCTGCAGTTAATCACATTTCCTCTTTATTGGAAAAAAGACATACAGTAGCAAACCTGAGCACTTAATGTCTTAATGTTTGTTGTCATAAAGGTTGCTATGCTTATTTTTATGCTGAATAAGATATCTGTCAGGACTTGTTATTATGAAGTGTTAGAAAACATAACAGTAAAACAGTCATTAATATTATACTAATACAAGATTCATTGTCTTTGTCTCCAAAAACCTTGTCCTCAGGATGTCTTGTGAAAATATGTTACAATTTACTAGATCCTATAAAGTTCTACTAAACATGAAAGTAAAATTATAAGTAATATTAACGAGTTAGTGTGTTTAATTAACCAATACCACATATAATTTCTTATATAATTCATTTGGTTATTTGTCACATGGCCTGGCTGTTGTTTTATAGCATTTGCCTTTTTTCTCTGTTCATAGGTAAGCCAATTTCCTGTTCACAATGGTCTTGAAAACTATTCTGGAAATGACATTTTGTTCTGTCTTCCTGAACCATCAGCAAAGAGAAGGTAAACAAAAATGGTGTTTTATTGAATGACTCAATATGTCAGATTAAACATTACTTTGTTCGTAGTATGAAAATAGACCCACAAACATTCTGCTTTTTTAGCCCCAATATCTCCTAAATGCACCCAAATGATCCCTTCTTTTACTTTGCACGTGTTGCTGCGACATTTAGATGGAATGGATGTGCGACTGATTTTAACACATTGTCATCTTACAAGCCTTGAAAAAAAGCGTATACCACAGCCTTCGAACACCCACACCTTTTTAATGAAAAAGTTCCTCTGAGTTGGTGTGATGTTCCTTACTTTTCTTTGCAGTATGCATGCACAAGCAGTCATCTGGGTTGCAGAGGTGCCTTTTAGTCAGCCCAGCGGTGTCAGAAATAATAGTGGGTGTATGTGCAAGGAAAAAAGAAGTGCATAGAGTGCATTTTTCCTCACTTTGGACTGCAAGCAGAATAATGAACTACATAGTCCATGTTTCCCATGGGACCTGTAATTTTGGTGCGCCCACCTGTCAGCGTGTGATGTGCTTGCTGTCTGCCACAGCCAAGAACACAAATTGTTTTGCTCCGTTCCTGTTGTCAGGACTAATTTGACATTATGCATACTGGCCTGCCAACTATAACCAGAGTTTGGGGAAGTTTAAACTCCACTTTTTTCATTTAGTAGAAATAAGCAGCCAGTACTTGGAAAGATGTTAGGGAAAGAAGGATTATTGAGCAGTAGATGAAATTGTATATTTCGAGGCTATTAGAGAACATTATCCTCCCCAAGTCTGAGCTGAAAATAGATAGAAGCTTTTGAGTTAGCTAAACTTGAAAGGGAAGAAGATGCATGTATTTCTAGCTATTTCCAAGTGATTTATTGCAAGGCAGAGCTTGGTTTGTAATATAAGCTTAATGGAAGTAATGCCCATTTAGTGCATACATGTACCTATACTTAACGCTTTCAAATGAGACTGTTCTAGCCTGTTTGCTGCATGTATAACTAGGACACCGTAAACAGATTTTCAGTCTTGGAGCTATCAGCCATGTTATAAAAGTAAGGTTTGCTTTGGGCTATTTTGCTTATTACTTATTACCTAACTCATATACAGTAATCTCCTACCATTTCCTAAATGGAAAATAATCATCAAATATAATAGGCCTGTTGGTAATGGTAGCCTGGATTAGAATGGTTGCTTAGCATGTCAACAAATCAGCTCTTTCTGAACTTATGGTGTGCCATTGGAATAATTCATTGTAATTATTCTTTTTAATCACCACAGCAGACACAGTGGCCCAGTATTTCCTCTTGAAAGATAAATAGTGTTTACCAAGCTGGAAGTAACCTAACTGCTTTCTTGTACATTGTAAATTTTAAATGCCATGTTTGATTGGGATAATGACATTCCAAGCTTGGTGAAAGATTATAAAGAGCAGTGGACCCCTGGTAGAAAGTTTTATGAATTTATGGTTTCTTTTGCTGCGACCCGATTACGGATAAGCGGTTGAGGATGGGTGGATGGATGATTTCTTTTGGTTTTGTAGAACAAGGTGCTCTCTTTTAGTGAGTGATTTATTTTGATCCTCAAAAGTCTATATACAGTATCCTAGATTTCAGCCAGTTATTAATTAGTAAACTAATTTGTAGGGTCCTGATCAGGAGCAATAATCTAATGATAGACAAAGCATGACAAAAGCCCTGGAAAGACTATGGCTGTCGACTGCACATTACATTAGAAAATAAAAACATATGCACAAACCTTCACTTAAGCTCCCCAATGCACAAAGCTTCAAAGTGCACTGTATGTTTCACGTCACCAAAAACATTTTGCTAAAAACAATTGATTTTCAAAATATATTATACCAAGACAGTACAAATACTTGTATGAATTTCTGTCTCTCCAGCCAATTAGAGTGGTGCTAGCCAAGCATAGCTATCTATTAGCTCATACACATGTTAGTCCCTGATTAACTGCTGTTGAGTTTTATCAGAATAGAAAATAGGTATTGTTGTGATAAACATGATAAATAAATAAGTATCATGTTTTATTCTTAACATGATGGGGCATGCTGTTAAAGGAAGTAATCAATGGCAAGTTGTTGTGATGCGATTAGATGCAAAGCAGAGTTACTGTTACTCCCTGAATTCATTAATTTCCTTTAACAGTCTGTCTATTTCCTCTTATACCACAGCAAATTGATAACTTTTTAAAAAAATGAATTAATGAATGATACATTGCTTTTGACCATTTGCAATTACATTTAATCTTGTGGAATGTCTGTATTACAAGTTAATTCCTTACAGAAAGCTTTACCATATCACTAGTTATACTGTATATAGGTAATGGAGTATGAGTTGAGTAAACAGGCTTCGAGTACACTTTTGTGTCCAGCACATTCCAAATTTATGCTGAACCCCTCACACAGTAAGTACTGATTGCAGAAATTAAAGGTGTGATTATTAACTACTACGCTAAAGCAATGATAAATTATAAAATTTAATTATAAAACTGTTTTTAAATTATAAAAGCACTATTTAGCAATTAAAAAATTATAAAAGCAATTATAAACTGCATTATAGCCCATTATAGCACATGGTCAGTTTATGACTGCTTTTTAGCACGTTTAAGCACTGCAGGTGAGCATTGAGATTGTATTGGGATTCAGCTGTTGATGATTCTGCTTCATGTATGAAGTGTATTTGTCTTTTCTGCTGTAGCTGCAGCATGGGGTGTGCATAGCTTAAACAAGATGCTCAGTTTTTTTTTCCTAGCATTTCATGTGAAATGTTTGCTAGTTCAAAATTGAAAATGAAAAGAAACATTGTTAGGGTGATGAACCAATTAAAAATGGTGGCATTAGCAGCTATTCAAGCAGTTTTTATGTTAATGTTATGAGGCTAGCTAGGTATTTACACTAACTGTTTATCAGATAATGAACAACTATATTAATTATTCATCATGTTTATGAGCATTGCCTATTCAGATTAGTGTTAGAATCCACATTAAAAGATAACAACAATCTAAAAATGGATTTGAATATCAAATCAGAATTGAGCTGTTTGAACATAGCTTCAGTCAGATGTGGTGTTAGTGAAAATTTCTTGGTGGATTAGTCCCTCTAAAGCTCTGAGTTCTTATTTATTTTGAAAGGTGTACACGTCAGCCTAACAACGATCTCAACGATCTTTTCAGGTATTTTATAAAAACTATTACGCTTAATAGTTCAATGGCCATCTCTAGACAATCAGTCTCAATTGAAAGAAATCCTTCTCTCTTTTAAGTTAAGTTTTAAGAGGACTCTTGCAAATATATGGTCATCTCATTTAAATTATGTTTTTGCCCATCCTAATTTCTTCTGTTTTTGTGTATATCTCATACTAAATAGTTTTAGATCTTCAAATGAAATACAAAAAAAGAAAGGCAACCTGAGTAAACACACAATACAGTTTACATATATATATATATGTAAAAAAAAACAACAACAACATAATAAAAAACATAAAAAAAAAAAACAACAACATAATTATCCAACACCTATCACCAATGTGAAAAACTAATTGGCCCTGTAAATTTAAAACCTGGTTGTGCCACCTTTAGCAGCAATAACTGCAGCCAAATGCTTCTGATTACTGGAGATCAGTCTTTTACTTTCTTCTAGGACTAGGATTTACTCCTATGCTTTGGATCATTGTCTTGCTGAAGAATCCAGTTGTGCTTGAGTTTCAACTTACGGAATGAAGCCCGGACATTCTCCTTTAGAATTTTCTGGTAGAGAGCAGAATTTTGGCATAGTGTGATAGATAGATAGATAAATCAAAGATTTGGGGAATTAGTAACTATGGGGGCAAATATATTTTCACACAGGCCCAGTTGGTACAGGATAAACCTTTTGCTTCAATAAATAACATTATCATTTAAAAACTGTATTTTGTGTTTACTCAGGTTGCCTTTGTTTTATGTTAGATTTTATTTTCATTTCTGAAACAATTTAGTATGAGATATACACAAAAACAGAAGAAATCGGAATGTGGGCAAATACTTTTTCACAGGACTGTATATGTATTTTACCATAATCATATTTACAGCCATCTGTGTGAGGGTTTATTAAATCTGAGTCATTAAATAAAAGCAAGTAATGAATAAATCAGTGGAATAATTGCACATGGAGAGCAGCATAGTCAGCCTACGAGAACAGCAGAAATGACAGGGATGATCAAACAGAAACTGGTGTTTTTCTGTCTGCATGGTCCATGAGCAAATCTGATGATTGTTAGTCTTTGGCAGAGGAATCACCAAGAGTGCTATGACTTTCAGTTCAGACAGCTTTGAATTACATGTTGTACCAAGCTATAAAGCAAGTGAAAGAGACACTGGTTTTGAGGGGGAAAACAGAGCAAAGCAAAGTTGCTGATCTGGTTTCCCATAAGCATCGCAAAGTTAAGATCATCGTAACTGGAGAAAGAGAGAGAGAGTGTTCAATGTGATGCTCGCTCTACCATTTAACAGTGATCTTTGTGCTGTGATGCTTTTGGGAAACTCAGCGCTGCTCAGTGAAAACATCTACAATCAGTGTCAGCAAAGATTAATCTTTCCTCTTGTTTCTCTTGACTGAAGACTGAGGGGGTGAACACATGATAGATTCAAGGCAAATAAATATTGTAAACAACATTCCCAGAGAGACCTATTAGTTTGATTGATCATAAACAAACTCTCTCTGATCCACCTTCCCTCTCTCTCTATCTATATGCCCTTTTCTTGTTTACTTTAAATACTGTACACATAATGTATTTGTGGCAGCCTGGAAAAACCGTTCAAATGGTCAAATGTTTTCTACTGTAACTAAAATATGCCTTTTTTGCATGTACCTTAACCACCCACAGGTAAGGTTATAGCATTTTAAATTCTGGTTAATATATATATATATATATATATATATATATATATATATATATATATATATATATATATATATATATATATATATATGCGCATGTCTAAAACTAGTGTGTTACGTCATCAAATTACGATTGGTTCATGAGATCGGCCAAATTTAGAGCCGATACTGATTGGCGATCAATTGGAGCATATACAGTATCTCACAAAAGTGAGTACACCCCTCACATTTTTGTAAATATTTGATTATATCTTTTCATGTGACAACCTTGGAGAAATTACACTTTGCTACAATGTAAAGTAGTGAGTGTACAGCTTGTGTAACAGTGTAAATTTGCTGTCCCCTTAAAATAACTCAACACACAGCCATTAATGTCTAAACCACTGGCAACAAAAGTGAGTACACCCCTAAGTCACATGAAAAGTTATAATCAAATATTTACAAAAATGTGAGGGGTGTACTCACTTTTGTGAGATACTGTGTAATATATAATATATATATATATATATATATATATATATATATATATATATATATATATATATATATATATATATATATATATAAAAATTCGGGATACAACTTAATACAGGATGCCTTTGCCCATTAAAATATTACAACTATTTTATTCAGTCAAACTGGGACCAGGAAAAAGACTGGTCTTGAGCAAAAATGGAGTTTAAAAAAAAAAAGATTTCCCTTACAGTTTTTCTGACTGAAACATAGCTGGAACTCTAATGATGTCAGTCATTAAGTGATTTGCTAGTTTTTGGCAAGGTTTTGGTAGGTTTCAGGCTAGAGGTTAGCCATCCATTATTTTCAGCTGAAATAGTGGTAATTGTTGTACTTTAATAACTTTTATTTGTTATGTTTATTTTTATAAATAAACATAATTCATCCACCAAAACAATATATTTTCTCGCTGCATATCCTTTGGTTCTGTGTACAGAGCAATTGCATTTCCGTAATACATAGTGCATTTCTGTCAATTTTATGACATCTGTACACGGTCTTAAGCATACCAAATGTTACAATATGTCAAAAGTGTGGAATCTTATTTTTATCAAAATGATTAGAGGCCCTGTTTTCACACAGACACAAGCCTAATTTGCTAGTAAATTAGCACTGTATTGCTAATTTGTTTGGGTATAAACCATTTTTCCCAGGTCAGAAATGAATGTGTCAACAACAGTGGGTAAACAGTGGGTAAAGTAGTGCACCAGTGGGTGTCATGTTCAAAATCTGCCGGTGCAATGGTATTTTCAAACTGATTTCTATCCAAAAATAAAATAAAACAAATGCCCTTGCATTTGCCTGCCAAGACACAATGCTAAAACCTTTCACTGATTCTCAAGCAAAGCTCTAAAAGTCAGAACCTGCCCTCTGCTCTGTGAGTCATGCTATTTATGGTGACAGTGTCGTTGTCTAAGGTTGTTTTCACACTTGAAATCTTTTCCCAGAGAACGGATCACTGGTCCTTTTAACAAACGCTTGTCTGAGGTTTACTTCAACCAACCCCTGGTGCTGTCCACATCAGGTGTGGAAGCTCTCCATACATTGGTGCTGGATGCTGAGTAGTGTGATTGGTTCTCACATTACTAGCTGTTTATACTAGCTGTTTATACTGTATCCACTGTTAGGAATAAATTCTTCAATGTAAACGCATTATGAACCCCCAAATAAACCCAGATTTGGTTCTGGGTGTGGACTCCAGTATTCAGACCAAGTGTGAAAACACACTCAATGAGCATTAAGGCTAATTCATGTCAAAAGTATACAGTATATAGTAACCCAAAGGGTGCTCAAAAACATTAGGTTTGGCATGCATTCAATTGCAAATGTGACTCAATTAAACACAATTCACATATTTTAAAAACAAATTGCCCGGATTGATTGAGCTTCAGTTCACGTATTCACTGACTCAGCTGACCTTCTGAATGTGAGCGGAGCAAATCTCGGTCATGACTGAACGATTCATTGATTTAAACTCTGTGTCTCTGAACAAGGGATGACCGAAATGATTCACTAACACAAGGGGTGCAGAACTAGGTTTGGCATGCATTCAACTGAAGTATGGCAAATTGACAATTTTTTGAAAACAAACAAATTAATAAATATAAATAATGTACGCATACGTTAAATCTATGTTTGATAGAGATGTATTATTTTGCTGATTTGCTGATGTTGCAGTCGGTTAGTCTTTGGTCCTATGAATACAATTGTGCTTCACAATGGTGAATCCTGGACAAAATGTGACTCAATACCAGTTATCTTAATGACTCATTCAAAAAATCATTCGTGAATGAAATATTTCAAGTCTTTTTCAAATTTCCACATATTTAAGAAACCTGCCATTTAAACTCTGCTGTAAATTTTGAAGAAACTGCTTTTTATTCATGCACATAAAATCATGAAACAGAACTTGTTTTTGATTTACAGTTGATCTCAACTTGATGTCAGCATTCACTAACAAGCGACGTAATGGGAAAAGGTTCAAAAGTAAATCTTACATTTAAATCTGTTGAGAGTAAACTCCTTTGAACCATGCTAGTACCAATTTTTTTTTAATGTGGGCAATTTGTATGCCTTATCCCTAATTAATTGCACTGAGATGATCACAGAAATATAATTTTCTATAACTTTCTCTTGATTTGCCTTGATCACAAAAATTGGGTGATGAACGTCAGTGATGACGTTCTATTCAGTTCCTCTGTGAAGTTCTAGTGATGCCTACGTTCTTTACTGTCTTGTGGTAATTTCACTTTTGGTGTCTTGTGGTCATCTATCTAGTGAAATGATTTCTCCTGGCTGATATCTGCTCAAACCTGGGCAATCACATTACCTGTGAGGGAATTGGACTAGGACTGGTGTTGCTGCTGAGCCAACGTGTAGCTCAAAGAGTGTGCAAGTGCCAAGACACACATTTATGTTAATACATTGCACCTCAGAAAAAAGTAGTTGGCTGGAAGCCACATATTTGCTTATTGTCATTAACGCATATGTATGCATATTAAATATATTACATACATTTTTACATCTAGGTTATTTTCATTCATGGCATACAGGTATATTAATTAAGTCAGTAAACATATATGACTGAAGGGACTGAGCAAGATTGCACCATTTATTCTAATTTGGTTTGTTTTATTCTTGTTTATCAGATAAAAACATATAGCACCTTTGTAGCATTTTCTGCCGCAAGGAGGCATGTCTGTTTCTTATTGTGAGAACTGAGAAGTATTCTATTGTGGTATGGTCTAAATGCAGTCTAAATAAAGCCTTGTTACATAAAAGTCTACAATGGTAAAAGTTTTAGAAGCAGGGTAGGGGGTAGACAGAGAGAGAGAGAGAGAGAGAGAGAGAGAGAGAGAGGGAGAGAGGCTAGACGCCGATCATTAGCTCTCTAGAAACTGTACACAAAATGCCAGTTGGCTCATCTGTTGGAACACTGACATTGTTTTCAGTTGACACTCTTCCCTACATGATTGATGCATCTTTTAGTGATTTTAGATAGCTGCTTCGTTAAAGTGATCATACATACAGTAGTAGCCTGGACCACGGAGCAGTGGTGTACATATATTCATGGAATATAATTGGCCTAAAATGTTTCATGGCTCCATGTTTGAGGTAGCAGCCAAGACTCATGTGGCATGAACTACTGTGTGTATCCCATCATCAAAGGAATAAAAAATCCTTCCTCTAGATAATGAAAAGAATTTTGCTTGGCTTGAGGCCTGGAGAATGTGTTACGTATGTTGCTGTACAGCATATCAGTATGTTGACAATGATCAACCTTCACAGTGATGTAAAAATAGCAAATGATCATTGCTGTTTTGTGTTCAATTTATAATTGTTTATATGTCTATGCTCAGAAAAACAATCATTTCCATTCTCAGCCAATACAGGCTGCTGTTCATGCACTAATGTTCTGGAAATTTTCAGACTGATTGAGCTTGAACCCTTTGAACTCACTGACTCAGCTGACCTTAATGCGAGCGGAGCAAATCTTGGTCATGACTGAAAAATTCATTGATTTAAACACTGAGCCTCTGAACACGGGATGAGCAAATCTCGGTCATGACCGAAATGATTCACTAACACAAGGGGTGCAGAAGTAGGTTTGGCATGCATTCAATTGCAAATATGGCTCATGCAATTCACAGATTTTTTTTTTAAGAAACAAACAAATAAATTAATATACATAGTGCAAGACTACATTACATCTGTTTTTATAGAGATATAGCTTTTAGCTGATTTGTTGATGCTAGAGTCTTTGAGCCTTTGATACAGTGACTGCAAATGTACTTCGAATGGTGAAACCTGGAGGAAAGTCATCTTATTGATTAAATCATTTGAGTCGAATTTCTGCGTACTTAAGAAGCCTGCAATTTCAACTCTACTGTACATATTGAAGAAAAGTCTTTTTTATCCTTGCACATAAGATCATGAGTTGAGCTCAACAGTTGAGTACAGTTGAGCTCAACTCTATGTCAACCTACACTGACATTCGATGAAATGGAAAAAGCTTCTGACATTTACATCTATTGAGAGTATACTCATTTGAACCACATTTAATGATATTGATAAGCTTCACTCAACTTGGCTATTTCCCCAAGTCCCCATCTCAACAAAATTCTTATTTTAAGGTACATTTTGAAGAAAGTTGTTGCACAACAGTTCAGTTTTTGTTCATATAGTAATAACAAGCATGTTGTATTTCAATCATTTTTCCTGATGTACTGTATTTCAGAATCAGTGTTGACTAAAGTGCTGCTTTCCTCAGATTGTGGCTATGTTGTTGGACTTGAGTGAAATATTTTATGTTTTTGACCAAGATATTTTATTAGACCTAATTAAAAACAGATATGCTACAGCCTGGTTTAAATTGTACAGTATGTGATGGACCATTCCCAGTTCCTTAGCATTAATAGAGATTCTTCAGAGCTTAAAATTACAATGTGGTGACCCACAAGGCTCTCTTATAGGCACATTATTACTCTCCTACTTTATAAGTTTTATCTTCATTGTCACACACTGCAGTAATCAAATAACTGTGGAAACATCTATTCTAATGGAATAATTCCCATATTTAATCATGCATATCCTCACCATCACTCAACTTCAATGTTCTTCAAGTTTGCACATTTAGCATTAACTTTGTGTGTTCTAGATTTATTAGTAAATCTGTGCCATGCCACTAAGTACGAGCCCTGTGATAGACATTAATCTTGTAGTCTATGTCGCTCCAGTGGAAACAGCCTTCTTCCAAAGGAGACTGCATATGCCACTATTAGTCCACTTCCCCCTCCAGCGCTCATACAAATGAAGCAAGAAGTCTCGACGCCTCCCATCTTGAGCCATGATCATAACATGTAATGGCTTGGCCAGGTGCTGGAGTGGCACTGGCCCTGTCGGACAGGTGGCCTTGAGAAGTTGGATGGCTTGGAGCTCCATTAATGAGAGCACTGCCAACTGGATTCCCATCTGCTGGCATGCTAAGTGCTCGGAGCCATTAAAAAGCAGCCTATTCTCACATTCAGTCAGACGAAAAAGGGCTCAGTGACTCGCTTTCTCCTTTAGGGCACAGACTGTAGTAGGGCTTGATAAAGGCCAGCTTGGCATTAGGGACAGGACCGAGAAGGTGACAGGACTCCATTCACTCTATAGTAAAAAGATGTCAAGGTTTTATTTTGTTAAATCAACTAGATGCAAGAACACATGCTGTCAAGCACACAGATGGTAATACTAAATACAATGGTAACAGTTTACATTAAGAATTCCTTAACTGGCATTATTTACTGCATTCATTAACAAATAGCATTAATAACTTGTAAGTAATATTATAACTTGGCACATGTATTAATTGACATTCATTTAAATGTAAAGAAATAAATCTGCATTAATTAATGTTCATTAAATATTACAATTTCTAAATGTTTGTAAATATCTTCATATATATGAACTTGCTTCAGCATCAGTTCTAATATTGGCAGTTAACAACTGCAAACATGTTAATTAAGTTGTTGGTGCATATTGATCATTGTGGTCTTAATTTCAATCGTCATATGATAAGATAAGAAACGAACATTTAAAGTGTTACTTAAAAAAAAAATTCTTGACTCAAAATAAATAAATAAAAATTATTTGACATTTTTCATTATTTACCAGCTGACCCTGAAGCTCCAATGGTAGATATTTATTAGAAGCACACTGTTCAAGAAGAAGCATCTTTTCATTTTTATTATGGATCCTGCTGTCTGCGTGGGTAAACTGCCTGAATAGATTGCAAGAAATGGATTGTAGTTGAGCTATATTTTATACGAGTCTGGTCCAAGGAAGCTAAACAGCAGGGCACAGCTATTGACCTTGAGTCTGTGTCCCCACTCCTATATATCGCAGAATATGGCTAGCCATGCCGTCACTCAATAATTTACTGAAGGATTATAACTGATGACTGCAACAGGGAGGCACTCTGAAAAGAGGATGGGTGTAAAGTTGCAATGTGATATTCCTATTTAAAAAAAAGGGATAAATCTGACACCTGCTATCAAAGACAACACCTTTGTAGGTGCTTTTTAGGTTCCAGATTCATTCAATAGGCCATTTAAAAAAGTTGTTTGCCCTTGTTTAGAATATAGATCTGCTGAGCAGGAGACGCAGTGGGCACTGAAAGTAAATTACGAGCTGGAAATTGAGTTATTGGGAATCACCCTGTCAACAGGGGGTTAGCGAAACGTGCAGTTGCCTTGGATTTCCAGGGACTAGTTAAATGATTGTTGTGAATCTAAACCCATGGGCCATATGGTGTCAGAGAGAGATTGAAGCTGCCAGCACTGAGTCTCATGACCCGGCTTTTTTTTAAAGACACACTTTCAATTGACTTGCATACAGAACATTTTGTACTCAAAACTGTGGGAAAAAAAGAAGAAACCTTCACTCTGTTTACTTCGCAGTAGCCAATCAAATATTTTTGTTTTTAAAAGATCATTTATAGTTTATTTCTAAAGACAAATTCACACAGAGTTTGAATGTTTACTGGCTGACTTTTTTTCTTTTATTGAATTTTGGGAGTTTTTCAGTATTTGGTCTATGGGTTATGTAGCTTGTGAAGAAGAAACATTCGCTCTGTTTAATCCACAGTAGCCAATCTACTTTTTTTTTTTTTTTAAAGACCGCCGCTTCATTAATAGTAGATTTCTAAAGACAAATGCATACAGAGTTTTAGTGTCAACTGCCTGTCTTTTATTCTTTTATTGAATTTTGGTATATTTTCACTATTTGTTCTGTGTTATGTAGCCTGCTTATAAAGACTTATTCAATATTCAGCTTCTAATAAATCATGGTGAGATTGGATGGTTTTTGGCTTAGATATTAGACCTGAATTAGACACCAGACCAGTGAAATTGGGCTAGTTGTTATTTGTACCTCAGATGTTACTACAGAATAGCACTATTCATTAGTTACACAAGATGAATAAAAGACCACATCTCATTTTTGCGTGATTCTTGACTGAGGGGCATTATTATGTCCAGCGGCACTGTACGACCATTTGATGTAATCACAATATATCACACTGAAACGTATGTTTTAGGCTGTAATTAATTGAATTTATTTACAGTTGCAATCAAAATTATTCAACCCCCATTGCAAATCAGGTTTATGGTCAAAATGTACAGACTTTCAGCTGTTTGCAATAAACAAATCAAACAAAAGCAATTTAAATAGTTCAACACAATGAATGTTTCAAGTGCTTTCCCCAAATTCAACTGAAAATGCAACTTATAATGACTTCTCCAGTCTCAAAATGTTTCAACCCCTTCTTTAGTACTTAGTAGAGCACCGTTTTGTTGTTATGACCTACTGCAAATGAGATGCATAGCCAGACACCAGCTTCTTAGCCCATTCCTCATGACCAATGGCCTCCAGTTCATAATTCTTGGGTTTGCATGCTACAACCGCCTTCTTTAAATCCCACCAGATATTTTCTATGGGGTTCAAGTCAGGTGACTGTGATGGCCCTGAAGGATCTTCCAGGACTTCTTCTGCAACCAAGCCTTGGTGGAATTTGAGGTATGCTTTCGATCATTGTCCTGTTGGAAGGTCCAGTGATGCCCAAGCTTCAGCTTCCTCACAGATGGCACGATGTTTTCTCCTAGGATTCCCTGATACTTCACTGAATCCATCTTGCCTTCCACATGCTACAGGTTTCCAGTGCCAGAGGATGCAAAGCAGCCCCAGAGCATCACCGATCCACCACCATGCTTGACTATGGACAGAGTGTTCTTTCTTCATTCTTCTTCCTCCAGACATACCGCTGATCCATCGTGCTGAAAAGTTCCAGTTTATTTTCATTGCTCCACAGAACAGAATCCCAAAACATCTGTGGCTTATTTATGATTTTAAGCTGACTTTTCATGTGCTTTTGGGTCAGTAGTGGTGTACATCTTGGAGTCATGGCATGGAAATCTTCTGCATTTAGTAAACACCATACTGTGCTCACTGAAACCTCAGTGCCTGTTGCCACCAAGTCTTGTTGCAGGTCTTTTGCAGTCACTCGAGGGTTTTTCACAACCTGCCTTTTCAGAAATCTGTTTGCAGCCGTTGATAGCTTCCTTTTTCTGCACTGTCCAGGTATTTCATTGATTTTCTGCCCCTAGCCAGTTCAGGTATTTCATATGTTCCAGCTCAAGCACACCTGGTGCAACTAATAAAGCCCTTGATTGGTTGCATCAGGTGTGCTTGAGACAACACCTGTTTTTCATTTTTGTGATGTTGTGAGGGATTTTATTCAGGGGGGTTGAATAATTTTGAAACTGGAAAAATCATCATAAGTTACATTTTCAGTTGAATTTGGGGAAACCACTTGAAGCATTCGTTGTGTTTCAAGTGCTTTTGTTTGACTTGTTCATTGCAAACAGCTGAAAGTCTGTAAATTTTGACAATAAACCTGATCTGCAATGGGGGTTGAATAATTTTGATTTCAACTGTACAAGTGCTCGGTCAACTTATCCTTCAAACTGTGGATACCTATTCTTTACAGCAGAGCACATCAAATGAACTAATACACTGGCTGTATTTTTTTATTATTATTATTATTATAATAATTCAAAGTAAGTAGTGATTTACAAAGTCTGACAGTACAGTGTAGCTTATAGTAGAGGTTTTCAAACTTTTTCACCGTGAGGCCCCCCTTGTGTAGGCTGCATCCCTTTGTGGCCCCCTAGAGTCATAAAATTTTAGCAATTTAATTTTTTCATGCTAGTCACTTCTGTATTAACTTTCTCAGCTAAGAGTCTACATCATATATCTAGTCATAGGTTTATTCAGCATGTGGCTAACCTTACACTAGTATATCAATGGATGTCTGTGTTTGGTGTGCTGTCTATAATTTATTTAATTTATTAATATTTCAAATTTTATGTACTTCATATTTCAAAGGTTGACAATCCCGACTTACATACAGGTAACATTAATTAAAAAAAAAAAATCTTCTAGACTTTCTATGCGGCCCTCCTGGTGCCATCTGGCGGCCCGCCAGGGGGCCACGGCCCCCAGTTAGAGATCCACTGGTTTCTACACACATTACATATCTAGTGCATTTATTAGAATGTGCATTAAATTATCTATCATTAATAATCATTATAATAATTTTTTTTAAATAATATAATGTGCTATTTGTTCAAGTGCTAAGAATTTGCAGTGGTTTGATGCGATTAAATATTAATGCAAGAATATATAGTATGAGCAATATACTAGACTCCTTAGAGGTTAGATGTCTATTTCAATGCTTGCCATGTTATGATTCATATATCATCATATTAGTATTTTTGCTTTTCATTTGTGAAAGCAAAGAAAAAAATATATCCATCTTTAGTCCACATTTTCTATTCCTGATTTTTATTTATTTTTTATTTTTTGCATTAAGTACAAGTGTTTAAAGATGATGGTCTAGACTGAAAAACCTCTTCTACTTCTACTAAAGAAAAATCATTGAACCTGGGACTCCGATTCTACACTCTATACTCAGAATTACACTCAGGATTTGCATAATCTGAATGGTGCATCCAGAAAATCGACTACAGATGTGCTTAACCCATCTCTGAATACACATAACTTTCCCTGCATAAATATAGTCACCAATTATGAATATCGCTTTAATTGAGGTTGGGCAAAACTGACTGACTGTTCATCTTTTCAGTGAAGGTGCAAATGTTTCTCAAGCGTGTATATGAAAAGCAGTATTTTTAAAAAAAGATTTAAATATGTGTTATTAGCATACATAGAATCTGTGATTGATTGATTTTGGATTTGTAGTGATCTCCATAAAGAGCTGTTGCACAAAAGACCACCAAGTTACATTTTCTCTTTTATTTTTCTATTTTTACTCAGAATAACAAATCTGTCAAAAAGAAAACAGAAATCATTTCTGTTGTATCTGGATTTCACCCAAGTCATTTTGCTTCAAGTCCCTCAGTCTCTAAGGGATCTATCCTGGAAGTCTCACCATGTGTTCGAGGTCGGCGTTGTATGCCAAGGGCACATATAAAATGTGTGTGTGTGCACGGAGGCATGACACAGCTAAACATCTGCTAAATGTGCCCTTAGAGGGTGGCTTGCTGGCAAACAAAGGTGATTGAGAAAGCGTCAATCTTTCCTTTGTACATCAAAGTCTCTAATGATATTCATTTAGCCAATAAAAACCAAGAACCTTTCACATCTAGTTGAAGACGTACAAATTTTGTGTGAATGTCCATAAACAATGTTAAATGTGTGGCAAATATCTGTATTTATGTACAGCTGTTGTGGATACGAATGTCTGTGTAATGAGTAAATATAAATTATGAGAAAAAAGATGTCATTCACATTTGATTATAGTGTTACATTACAGCTGCTAATGTTTTGAAATCGTGATCTCTAGGGAGGAGCAGTGTGCTGATATTTCTGTTGTCATGGAAAAAAAAAAATCTTTACATTGTCTTGGCAGCTTAAATGTTTCCATTTGGAGTAGATCACATATATAGAGAGATCATTAGCATCTGAGATATGGTGTGGGGAAAAAAACAATTAAATAACAGTCCATTAAAAAAAAAAAAAAAGACCTCATGATGGTTTGAGCATTTCATAGTTTTACCTGTAACTAAAATCCCAATTCTCTATTGGAAAAAAGATTTAGATATGTGGCCATATTATATTTATACTTTTGAGTTGCCTTTACAGACAGATCATCTGTATTTATCCATGCAGACATAGATGGCCATTGGGGGTGACTGGAGGCCTATGCCAATTAGAAAGATTCAGGTGACAGACTATTAGCAATATATTGTCATTCATTCATATAATTCCACCAATTATTATGCCCCTCCCCCATTTATATTTTACATTGCATGTAGCATTATTTTATTCAGCCTACAAGTATCATGTTTGTGATATTAAGTTATTTGTCATTTATACAGCTTCTGACCATCAAATCAAAACAGACGTGTGATTTGATGACATAATGCTTATTTATTCAGAAGTAACTAAATTCTACTTTAAATTTTAACTCTGGCAGGGTGCTTTCAGTTGATGGATGCCCCATTTATATTTTTGATGAGCTGCAGAGTTATTCAAGACAACTATATTATATATTTTTTTAATTTAGTATATAAAATAGTTTTATTCACAAGTGTCATGTTTATAATTTTTATTTGTTATGTAGAATATTTAGATCAAGCAATGTCCAGAAATAGGTGCAGTTGTATAGCCTACTGTTTATTTTCCCAGTTTAACTTTTATTTAACTGTAGCTTGAAAAATAAAACAATGCTTTATAACATTATTTTACCTTCATTCTTTCTTAAATTTTTTTTTTGCCATTTCATATTCTATGGCTATATTCATGGAAGGAGCTGTGTTTAGTTATTTAAGCTAGAGTTAAATAATGTGTTTAAGATCCATTTTTCCTAAAACTTTCAAGCTAAATTTAGAAATACGTCATTAAAAACCTTTTCAAAAGTATCAGTTTAAAAATATAGTTTCCTCAGATGTGTAGAGATATGACAGTCCAGTAAAATATGTTTAATGGATAGTGGGTTCTGACAAGGAACAATGTGAATTTTTTCCTGATAGTAAAAGTTGGTGTGCGAGTCTTGTATGTCCTATCTGGCATTGTGTGTAAATGACTCCCAGCGATTATTAAAAGGGAAAACATAGATCGCACTCTGGTTGCCATTTGTTTTTTGATATATGCATTCAGAGTTGGTTTCAGATCTGTGGAAGTTATAGGGTATTTTACTGGTTCAGTAGCTAGTGCTTCTCTGGCAGCTCTGTCAACTTTCTCATTACTGGAGATTCCTGAGTGTTAGGTACCAAGCAATAAATAATATTAAAGCTCTTTGCTTCAAGAGATGACAGTTTGTTTAAAATCTTCACGATTGTTGGCTGATCAGTTTTAGCAGCTTCCAATGCTTTAAGACACAATTTTGAATCGGTTATTATAAAAAAAAATGCTATTGTGGAGTAGTCTCAATAAACTTCAGTGCCAGCTGTAGAGCGTTTGCCCCTACAATGAAAACTGAACTTGTGTTTACCCTGACACAGTCAGTTTGTTGCAAAAGCTGCTGCCACTTTATTTCCAGATTTAGATCCATATGTGTTTATTGGGGTATGTTGTGGGTATACTGCTCTTCTGTCCAGAAATTGTTGATGGAAATCATTCAGGCATTTTGGATTTTTGGTTCCTTGTTAAATCCAGATAGATTTCAGGCTTTCAAGATCCCATTGAGGAATTTTGCAGAAGTGTGTATCTCCCAAGCTGTTTAAATGCACTTTCAAGTTCTCCAGATGGATTTTTATATGTAGGCCAAATAGACAATTGAAAGTTGTTTTTTTCATATATTGTTGAATGCTGGAGTGGGAAAACTTCTGAATAGGCTGGGTTTTAACATTATTTTACAATGGATTTCTTTTCTTTTTTTTTCCTTTTTTTTTTTTTACAAAAGGAATGCAGTTGGTTTACTTGGGCAATTTAGGGATTAAAATGCATATTTTACGAATGCATGCTTATTTACTGTAGCTTGAGTAGCTTTGGATTTACATGCAAATGTACTGGCCGATTAATATGCAATTATCATCTTTAAGTAATCTAATCATCTTTTGGCTCATCAACTTGAAGGGGAGGAGCAGAAGCATAAAACTTGGAGAGTCATCTAAGGTCTATCCAGGTCAAGTTATTTGTATGTATTTGCAGTCTATGACATCTCAATAGAGGCAAAAGCATTTTACTCAAAGAGAAGCGCTGCTGAGAGGTGATAATAGTTGGGGGGAAGGGGAGATCCACGTGTCAATAAGTAACTGGTGAAAAAGTTGCAGGATTCATCCTGTTCAAAAACACAAAGAATTTCTTTGTTGCTGAACCCAATCCTACGGAAAACCTAAGTGGCCATGCATTATTATTTTTTCTTTGCCTTTATCCTTCCCGCAGTGAGTGTCAAACCACTCTTCCTGATATGTCCAGAGACCGTGGCTCTAATAAAAAGTGCCACCCTGAAGCACCACTATGAGACAAAGCACAGATCTTTTGAGCAAACATACAGTGCCTTGCGAAAGTATTCGGCCCCCTTGAACTTTTCAACCTTTTGCCACATTTCAGGCTTCAAACATAAAGATATAAAATTTTATTTTTTTGTGAAGAATCACCAACAAGTGGGACACAATTGTGAAGTGGAACGAAATCTATTGGATATTTTAAACTTTTTTAGCAAATAAAAAACTGAAAAGTGATGCGTGCAAAATTATTCGGCCCCTTTACTTTCAGTGCAGCAAACTCACTCCAGAAGTTCAGCGAGGATCTCTGAATGATCCAATGTTGTCCTAAATGACTGATGGTGATAAATAGAATCCACCTGTGTGCAATCAAGTCTCTGTATAAATGCACCTGCTCTGTGATAGTCTCAGGGTTCTGTTGAAAGCGCAGAGAGCATCATGAAGACCAAGGAACACACCAGGCAGGTCCGTAATACTGTTGTGGAGAAGTTTAAAGCCGGATTTGGATACAAAAAGATTTCCCAAGCTTTAAACATCCCAAGGAGCACTGTGCAAGCGATCATTTTGAAATGGAAGGAGTATCAGACCACTGCAAATCTACCAAGACCTGGTTGAAAAAGGTTGAAAAGTTCAAGGGGGCCGAATACTTTCGCAAGGCACTGTATCCACAGCTGTCTGAAGTGAAGGCACACAAAATAAATGAACTCAAAGCCCTGTATGATTGGTCCACCAGAGTCCTCTCCCATGCATTCAATGCCCATCAGACACTTTTGTTATTATTTTGTGAAATGCAGTCTCTTTTTGCTTGAAATGAGAACATTTGTGATAAACTTGCGTTTATTTATGATTAGGCTGCGTATTTATTTTACCTTGTGCTTAATGTGTCTGCATTGAAAATGTGCAATAAATATTGTTGAAATGTTATTGAAATGTAGTACTTAGTTTATTAGCTATACATATACAAGAATCACATATGCCCTCAAATCATAGCATACTTTAGACATTTTAATGGTTTGGACCTTTGGGGGGAGAAAAGGTTAGTCATTGGACCTCTTTGAATTCTAATTATGTACCGCTGGTGTAGAGAGATGGTTATCTCTCTGAGCTGTACCTGTTCTCCTTCCAGCACTGTGAATCTTTCACTCATGTCAGTTCAGTAAAAATATGGATGAAGGTCTTTGGTTTGTTCAGTGCTGGGGGGATTTGGAAGCAAGTAGTCTGACTCCTCTTGGGTCTGGAGTGGGTTATGGGGCTCCTGCTGTGCTCTTTCTTTTATCTTGATGAAGTTTTGTTCAAAGATTCCGTGGATGCTGGTACTGCTATCCTTACGGAGGTCTGCAAATAGAGTCTCTAGATTTTCTGTCTGTTTCTGGTAATTGTAAACTTTTCATGCAGTTTCATTTGAAATATATTTTGGGTAGTTCAGTGGAATGGACACCACACTTTGGGTTTGTGTGGGCCTAAGTTTATAGGCTATTTGCACCTGTGTTTTGGGTTGGGCGTGTGTAATTCCTGTTATTGTTTTGGCCAAGATGCTTTCACACCTCCAACATCGGCTAATGAGGTAGAGCTGAACCCACACAGAGCAACTGTTCAATGGGCATAAAGACGTAGTGGTGGAAAGTAAAAGTAATAATATTAATAATTACTTGAGTAAGAATAATAACGTATATGATGAGAAGACTACCCAAGTTACTAGTTACAGTACTTCTGATCTGATTAAAATCAAGGGACCAGCCTGAATTTCAGACTACAAGGAGAACTGTGTGTGTGTGTGTGTGTGTGTATGTGTGACCTGACATGCTTGCTTCTTCCCCCTCTCCAGGACACTAAAAACGTGAGCGGTTGTTGTGTCAGACCACTGCAGTGTATTGCGAGGCTCGCGACCTCATTATATGTGATTTAAACTAATTATTAAATCTACATACAGTATCTCACAAAAGTGAGTACACCCCTCACATTTTTGTAAATATTTGATTATATCTTTTCATGTGACAACATTGAAGAAATGACACTTTGCTACAATGTAAAGAAGCGAGTGTACAGCTTGTGTAACAGTGTCAATTTGCTGTCCCCTCAAAATAACTCAACACACAGCCATTAATGTCTAAACCACTGGCAACAAAAGTGAGTACACCCCTAAGTGCTCAATATGGTTTAGTCCATCAACTTCACCCTCAGCTTCTTTAGCAAGGCATTGGTCATCTTGGCAGTATGTTTGGGGTCATTATCATGCTGGAATACTGCATACTGATCATGCTCTGCTACAGTATGTCACAGTACAGGTTGGCATTCATGGTTCCCTCAGTGAACTGTAGCTCCGCAGTGCCAGCAGCACTCATGCAGCCCCAGACCATGACACTCCCATCACCATGCTTGACTGTTGGCAAGACACACTTGTCTTTGTACTCTGCACCTGGTTGCAGCCAAACATGCTTGACACCATCTGAACCAAATAAGTTTATCTTGGTCTCATCAGACCACAGGACATGGTTCCAGTAATCCATGTCCTTAGTTGAGGGTGAAGGTGATGGACTTAAACCCTATTGAGCATCTGTGGGGCATCCTCAAATGGAAGGTGGAGGAGCACAAGGTCTCTAACATCCACCAGTTCCGTGATGTCGTCATGGAGGTGTGGAAGAGGACTCCAGTGGCAACCTGTGAAGCTCTAGTGAATTCCATGCCCAAGAGGGTTAAGGCAGCGCTGGAAAATAATGGTGGCCACACAAAATATTGACACTTTGGGCCCAATTTGGACATTTTCACTTAGGGGTGTACTCACTTTTGCTGCCAGCGGTTTAGACATCAATGGCTGTGTGCTGAGTTATTTTGAGGAAACAGAAAATTTACACTGTTACACAAGCTGTATACTCACTACTTTACATTGTATAAAAGTGTAATTTCCTCAGTGTTGTCACATGAAAAGATATAATCAAATATTTACAAAAATGTGAGGGGTGTACATACTTTTGTGAGATACTGTATATATTCATTAATTATAATGAATATTTATAATTAATATAAATATAATACTGATAATTCAGTATCAGTAACAGTAACGGAGGAACGGCACTGAATGTAGTGAAGTAAAAGTACATTTCTGTGATTGATAATGAACTTGAGTAAGAGTATAAGTAAGGCCAATTAACTATTAAATGTTGTTTTTTTTCCAAAAAGTTACTGAAGTAAATGTAATGAAGTAAATGTAGCGCATTACTACCCACCTCTGAGTATCCATGATGATCAGGATGTGTAAATCACCTTGTGAATGCTCTTTCTGTAACAACACATTTGATAAATGTTGGCACATGTTTAAATTAATACATAAACTGTTTGAAAATTTGGTTGAATTATTTAACATCAATATATTTATATATATCCTAGTCAGAGTTGCAGTGGATCATGGGTGAATTAGGATCATATACGCACACATATTAACACACTCATTGACACTTAGGGGCAACTAAGAGTCACCAATTCACCTACCAGCTTGTTTTATTGGAGAAACCCATGCCACATGAGAAGAACCTGGATCACTCCATACAGTAACCTGAGCTCAAAATCACATCTGGGACCCTGAGGTGTGAGGAAGAAATGCTGCCCTTCATTTTATTATCATTTTTACATTTTATTTAAATTTTTGCTTTTTTTAATGTTTATTTTTTCACACTTTTTTTTTTTTTTACAACATTTTATTTTATACAATCCCCCAGCAGTGCTGTGCAAATCAACTCAGTTATTAGTTCTGTAGGCTTTTCATTTTTAATCATGATGCATTTAATATACAAACTGAGTTAAACGTGATTAAACTCACTGCCGAACAAGCCTATCACTGACTGTAACACTGTAAGCCTTACCATTATGTGTTTCACACTGCATGTTATATTGTTTACGCCTCTTCAAAAGTCTGTGACCTGATTCATGCGTGCTTTCTCTTATTCCACTTGTATTATGCTCTTGGTGAGGGTTTCTCATCCTCAGGCCTATGGAATGACTTCTCTGCACAGTATCAAGGTTTTTGTTATTTTAAAGCCCTTCATGAGTAAGGTCAGCTCTGTTGATAGCAAAAAAAAAACTGTGAAATTTTTGAGGGCAGTTGAAAACCTGGTGGGTTGAAAAATATACTATTGCTTAGTGTAAAGAGCAGTGAGGGCAGCATCTACTCCTAATCATCTACACTTTTCATTTTTGGGAAAAAATGATTAGCACTTTGTAGTATTGGGGCATCGCCTCACACCTCAATGGTTGGGAATTTGATTCCTGCCACAGCCCTGTGTGCACTGGGTTTGCATGTACTCCCCGTGCTGTTGAGGTGTCCTCCAGATACTCAAGTTTCCTCTCCTAGTCCAAAGACATGCATGCTAGGCTGATTGGCATGTGTAAAGTGTCCGTAGTGTATGAATGGGTGTGTGAATGTGTATGTGATTGTGCACTGCAATGGATTGGCACCCTGACCAGGGTGTACCCCGACTTGTACCTCATGCTCCCTGGGACAGGCTCTAGGTTCCCTGCGACCCTGTAGGATAAGTAGTATAGAAAATGGATGGATGGATGGATTACTGGGGCAGTGACATCTGCCTGGGTATTTAAGAGAATAAAATAAAATTGAAGTAAGCAAAAAAAAAAAAAAAAAAGAAACATCCCTTTGTCAGGAGACTATTTTAAAGATAAATTTGTCAAATCCAAATAGGCTTTACAGATCTTTTTTTAGAAATGGTTTAAACAATGTTTTTCAAGCTTGTTCAATGAACCATAAACAATTATTGCACATGCACCTGTGGAATAGTCCTTAAGACATGAACAGTTTACGGGCGGTAGGCCTGTTACAATAACAGTTACAACAACTAAAGAGACCTTTCTATTGACCTTTCTACTGACTCTGAAAAACACAGGAAGAAAGATGCCTAGGGTTTCTGCTCACCTGCATGAATATGCCATAGGCCTGCTGCAGGGAGACATGAGGACTGCAGATGTGGACAGAGTAAAAACTGCATTGTAAACTGCAATGTCTGTAATGTAAGATGTTTAAGACAGTGCTACAGGGAGACAGGAAGGACAGCTGATCATCCTTGTAGTGGAAAATTACACGGAAATTGTCCCGTCATGTAGGGTGAGACGGATGCAAATGCAGAATCGCTTTAATGAGGTTGAAACAAAACACAAAATAAGACTTACAAGAAACCAGGACTAGAATAGCATGATACCGATGGTTATAACAAAACAACGCAAGGACTCATTATTCCATCTCTGTTCATCAAATGTCTGTGAAACTTGTTCAGTTTATGTCTCAGTTTTTATTTTAATACAGATAATTGCACATGTTACACACACATCCACCCACCCACCCACCCACACACACACACACACATATATATAGCTGCAAACAGTCCATATTCAGTAGTGTAAAAATAATAATACCATTTAGCTCAAGTGCTAATTTAAGTGTAGCTATTTAGTGTTATCGTATTATTATGTTACACTCAGTAAAATTTATCATGTTGAGGATTTACAACTTAGTTCAGAGAACCCTTTTACACATGCAATTCATATCCAAATAAATATACATGCATTTTAGCCACATTCCAGGCCACCTACAGCAGTATGCACTTCTCTCACCGAAAAGGTAGTCAAACCATACAAATCATAAACTTGTTTACTACGAGATTGTAGCAGTACTACATTATCAAGACATGTTTGAAAATATAGATAATTCATAAGCCTAGTCCAATTCTGCAAATCTCAAATAAAAATAGTTCTGGCTTTGGTTGTCCTTTGTAGAAGATGGGAGAAACATGCTCCGCTACGTCACATATGAGGGCTCAACTTATTGGGTGCACTTTGAAAAGGTCAGCGGAAACTGGTGCCTACAGGCCCCATAGGGAAGCTAAGGCAGTTTTGTTGCTCATCTGTATGTGGCCTTATGTGATATATACAGAACAAGTGTACATACATCCATTTCGCAAAAACTTGCATTACATAACATTATAACAAACATGATTCATTACTGTTGAAGTTGGCATCTGTAATGAAATGAATAACAGCATTTTTTCAATCTCAATTGGTTAAGTTGCTTGTGTTTTTTTTTGTTTGTTTGTTTTTTTAGATGAGGAATCAGATTTCAAGTTGCCCACATATGTACATAACCGCATGTGTATAAAATGTTATAATGGTGTGATCCCAATACAAAACCCATAAAACAAGCATGGGGTCAGACAGAGTTTTTACTTTGTTTCTTTATTGGCCATTTTATTTTCTTCGTTGCTTATGCCTTTGGGTATTATATACATTGCTAGTAATTTCCAATGCATTCCAGGTTGAAATGTAATTTTCCCTTCCCTGCAGTATTTCCTTGCATTTATAGGATCCTGGATAAGTTTTAGAAAAAAGTCAAATCCATTAAACAGTGTAACCACACACTTATATGATTGCGATTCTGCCATCGTATCTCTTTATATGGCAGTAAGCACATGGCTATAAAAACAAAAGCCGGATGAGACTTTGATTTCTGCCGTCTCGAGCTGTTGACTGTCAAGGTGACTGAAAGCCTGCGGTCTTTATAGTGTCCGTTCAGTGCCGGAGCGTGCTGATAGCTGGCTTTTGAACAGGTGGTGGATCTGTGTGGTGCAGCAGGTATGGCTAAAAGCCTCCGAGCTAGAAAGGTCACAGTGTGCATGGATGAGGAACCATTTAGGGCATATTCTTCTCGAAGGTCACAGTGACATGAAACAACTTGAGCCAAGGGATCAGAAGGGACTGGACTGTCTCAAGAGACTGTATCCTGCTTCTGTCTGGTTAGCACTGTGTGTGTGTATGTGTGTAGCCACTGCTTTGCATACTTATGCTGCATTCGAGGTGAGGTTGCAACTTGTAATTCACTGCCTCCAACCAATAAACGCCACAGAAATCGCATCCCCCAACTTGTGAAATTCCGTCCCCATTTACGGAGCGACATCAAATCAACATGGCCACGCACAGTGTTAAGTACATTTTCTCTATTTTTAAATTGGTTTATAGCAGTCTTAGCTTTATATCAGGTAATATATAGACTTGGTTAAATCATTGATCATTCTGTTTTGGGAAGGTAATCATCAACATTACAGTTATCACTTATATAACGAATGTTAGCTGGCTCTTTTGTTGTCTGCTGTTATAATAATAGTAATATAATAAACATTATTTTTATATAGCGCCTTTAAAGCAGCTTCACAAGGCACTTTACATAATAAGAAAATACCAAAAAAAATAAAAAATGTACAGATAAACACACAAAGCATACAGAAACAAAAAACGGACTTGAATACAAAATGGTTAAAACCATTAAGAAAAAGCTAACCTAAAAAAAGAGTTTTTAGGTTAGATTTAAAAATGCTTAAATTCTGTGCATCTCTAATATGAGCAGGGAGTGCATTCCAGAGTCTAGGAGCATAGGACGAGAAAGCCCTGTGTCTGTGGGACAACCAGTAAACCAGCTTGAGAGGAGGGCAAATGACGCTTGGGAGTATTTAAAGATAAAAGCACAGACAAATACTGAGGGGCCAGACCATTCAATGCCTTATACATGAGCATAAGGATTTTAAAAACGCAAAACCTGACCTTGAGCCAGTGCAAGGACTTCAGTATTGGAGCGATGTGTTCATTTCTCCTGACACCAGTCAGGATCCTAGCAGTAGAATTTGTTGCTGTACTGCAATTTCAGTTCAAAATTTGGCATGAATTTTTCAAGTTCATTATAGTAGAACAGTAGCAGAAGCCACTCAGGCCCATAACTGTAAAAGTGCAGTTAATGTAGCTGTTTATTAGCTTTATGTGCTCTGACAAAGCAAACAAAAGACACGCTTCCGTGGAGATGTCCATTTTTGACTTCCACTTCGCACGTCCAATGTGACATTATTACAAATCAATTTTCAAGGCATCATGAATTCTAAACCCATGTTATTCAGTGGTGTTTATGCAAGTTGTGAAGTATAATTATAGACCTATATGAAAGCTACATAAGCCTCTCCTGACAATTCCTGACATAAACCTACATAAACATTTATAATATCTTTTTAAAACTGGTATCATCTGTGAAAAGGGCTACATTTATTCATTTTCATGCCAAGCTGACATTACACTGCAGTCAGATGAGCGCCCCTTTTCTCCCCAATTTGGTCACCTGCCATTTCCCACCCACCAGCCAGCTTTCCCTATAACACAACTGCTTACAACTCGGGAGGGTGAAGGTTAAGATGAAAAATGTGAAACCAGCCATCACGTCTTTTTTAACTGCTGCTCATGTTGTGTCACAGCGCAGTGTAACCCATTAGAAGAAAGTGTTATCAGAGAGCATAGCCAATTTTGCTCTCTTGGTTCCTGGCCATGGATGTGGCAGCGTTAGGGTTAATGACATTTTCTAGTGTGACTTACATGAGAATTTGACATGCCAACTGGCTTGGTAGCTGTGTGCTTCTGGTAGGTGACATTTCAAACATCAAAACTAAACTTACTCTAATTTAGGGTCAGAGAAAATATTGCATAACTGTCTTTAAAGTGTCATGGTCTTGCAAAGTCATTTTTCATAGTGTGCTAATGTAAGTTAGCCCAGAGAGTGTCATAACCTTTTCTCAACAAAAATCCAAGTTATTTCTTATGTCATGTTACAATTGAAATCAAAATGATTCAACCCTAATTGAAAATCAGGTTTATTGTCAAAATGTACAGACTTATAGCTAGTTATACTAGTGTTTTCACAGCTTCCTCTATTAAAACCAGACATTTTGCTGGATGTTTTGCAAGTCAATTTGGCCAAGAGGGGGCGTGTTCGGCGGGAAACTGACGTCAGTGCATAGACTCTATTTTCTGCCCCTAGCCAGTTCAGATATTCCATGTGTTCCAGCTCAAGCACATCTGGTGCTATTAATGAAGCCCTTGATTAGTTGCATCAGGTGTGCTTGAGACAACACCTGCTTTATATATTTGTGCTGTTGTGAGGGATTTTATTCAAGGGGCTGAATAATTTTGAAACTGGGGAAATGATTATAAGTTGCATTTTCAGTTGAATTTGGGGAAGCCTCTTGAAGCATTCTTTGTGTTGAACTATTTCAACCGCTTTTGTTTGATTTGTTCATTGTAAACAGCTGAAAGTCTACATTTTGATAATTAACCTGATTTGCAATGGGGGTCGAATAATTTTGATTGCAACTGTATGTCAGCCTAACAGCACAATAAATGGGAAGATGACACTTTATGCCTGTTTCTAGTGAGACTTTTGAAATATTGTTCTAGGCTTTGGTTATTTGTCTTGAAGAGCATATATAGGTGCTATGTAAGCCTATGGACAGACCTAGACTTTCCGGAAAAGTTTCACATGTGATCATGAGGTGTTTTTCCCCTCACATGATTGTGTGACTAGTATGTGATCACATTTAAAAAAGCGGGTCCATTTTAATATCTTATGACCTAAAATTGCACATGTGAATTCAAGTAATCGCATGTGGCATCACATGAACAAAATCTGATCTCAAAATGAATGAATCATGTGAGAAAATAGAAGCGATACACTACATGTGAAAAAATTAAAATGTGTATAGAAATGAATCATATGAAAAGATCAGGTATATAAAAGTGATTCATCACATTTGAAGTTCATGTGGCGTTTCTGTAAGACTTAGCATGTGTAAATATATCTATGCATACTTAATTTTCATTCTCTGTTGCAACACTATAGCGAGCATGAACTTGGAAGTGGCTTGCTGACTAACCTGGTGTACAATGTGATAAAGAACGAGCAGTTCTAATCAAAACCTAAATTAATTCCCAAATATGTAATATTGTGCAAATCTCCTTTACTTCTCTTAATCTCCTTGAAGTACTTCATCAGCCCTTACTGGTGCACAGTTGAGGCCAAGACTATTTTAATTATGTCAGAGATTTACTATTGCTTTGTCTAGCTGTTCCTGATTATTATCAATTATGTTTTGTTATCAAAGAGGCAACTATTTGGAAATCATTAGCTCTGTAGTCATTTCCTTATTAAATCCTTCTCAGGTGAGGTGGTTTTTTTTTTTTTTTTTTTAAATTAATCGGACTGCCGTGTGCATGTATACAACTCTACAGGGAATGGTAAAATACCCCTCTTCTCTAATTTATTTTTGCTCTGCCTGTCAAAGGGTTGTTTTATGTGTGTACAGGCACGCAATCACTAATGTCGTTTCTGTTGTCAGCATAAGTCTGGGCAGAGCAGGAGGTGCTGTGTTGACAGGTTGTCTTTCCTCCAAGGAGATGTCAGATAAGGACAGCAGAAGGTTGAATCCTCCATCACTATTACCCCTCTGTCTCGCTGTCCCTCATCAGCATGCAAAGGGACAAGACGCTTAATGTCAAAGTAATTTTCTCTACTCTATCTGCATACTGAGTAATGTGGAGTTTCATGGTATTTGGGCTGCTGGCAGGACAATGCTGAGGACTAAGATGCTGCATTTGGAAAAAGTTGTGCTTTCCTTTATAGATTTGTGGTCTAGAGTTAAGTGTAAATGCCTGCCAAGCCTGGTGGTGAATTCAAATATCAAGTGTCTGTTATCAATGTAAGGAATAAAACATGGCCGGGTATGCTGTTATAGGAAAAGAATCAACGAGGGGTTGAAGTAAGAGTGACCGTTACCACTCTGAAGTGTTTTATTTTTCTTATACCACATCAACTTGGCAACTTGATTACAGTTTAAAGTTTAGTAATGAATAACACATCATACCTTTTAACCACATCTGTGTGATGTCGAACATCTGTGAAACAAGATTGTTCCTGTTATCACTTGTTATAGTGGATGTAGAATCTTTCATTCGCTCTTGAAATGAATAAGACTCTGAAGTCTCTCCCTTGAAAACTTAGTGACCATTAGAAAGCACTTTTTTTAGTTTTTTTTTAGAGTTTTTTGTGGCATCAGTCCCAGTGAATGAAACTATAATATGTCTGTTCGAGCTGCCGTTATAGAAAAATTTGTGAACATCTTTTAACCGGTGAGATTTGAGAATATAACAGTACTGTGATATGAGTCATGATAAAGTTCCCTGGCTTTATCATGAAAGGAATTGGTGCATCTTCATCCTGCTTGCAACTAAGCAGTGTATCAACCTGTATGCTGTATTACATAGAGTTAGAACTGATTGTGAACAAGAATTATAACCAAACTATGCCAGAAAAAACTACATAGAAGAATCAGAATCAAGATGCAATATTGGAATGATGAACAACATTACTCAGTGAAAGGGATCTAACTACATAGAGAAGAGAAGCAGTGACCAGAGTTTCATAGATTTATCATGAAATTACTAACATAGAAATTATATTTGAATGAGTAGTTTAGTCACTACCTGCTTGGCTGGGATTCAAACCTGAACATCAACAGTACACAGTAAGTAAATAGAGTCTTTCGTACTGCTCTAATCAACCAATATTGCATAGAGCATGAAAGCATAAAGGCTAATTTATCTCTTTTTAGGAGTATGTTCCGTTGTAGTTTTTTTGGGTAAATACCAATTCTAATTTTACAGCCACAAACGTTATTTGGTTTGACATTTACCAAGATCGTCCTGTATTCCCTAAAGCCATTTTCAAATCTTTCCTTACTGCAGAGAAATAAAGAGTGAAAGAAACGAAATGCAGCATAATAACATGCAATTTTCCTCTTTATTGTATTTCCCATTTTCTCTTTTTAATTTCTTCACTCAATATGTACTTAAGTGTAATTTCTTTGAAACACTGTACAATTTTCTCCTCTGGAGTCCACAAAAGAGCCATGGAGGTATTGTACAAATGTGTGATTGACCTTTCAATGTGGTCTTTATATTCGGCTTCAAATATGGTTGGGCTTTATACTCTGATTTATTTTACTACGAACTCTACGAATAACTCTACGTACTTAAGTTTTAACATTGTTCTCCCATAAAGCAGAAAACAAAAAAAGTCTAAAAGTGTGTAGTGTTAAGTGTCCCCATGGGGAAGTCTGAAGTGTTTATGTGGGGGTTCTCATTGTGTGCATTGTGTTCAGTTGTCACTGTAATTGGCCCGCGGCATTTCCCATTACATACAGCTCATGCTTCATCAATAATATAGAAGTGCTAAAATATTAATGCTAAGGTGAGCACAGGTGAAAGAAACAGCATGGAGGTGACAATGGGCAGACCATCACCTCTCACAGTGGTGGATGATGGGGGAAGAGGGCATTTTTGCTTATATATTATTCATTTAATGGGGTGCTCCAGTCACATTAAACCAAACTAGTTAAGATGGAAAGAAAGCTTATGGTAGCATATTCATTTTCTTATCTAATTTTCTCTTTTTATATATTACAGTGACTAACAGAATGACTCTCTGCTAGTTTCTGATGCTTAGTTATGTAAACAATTGTTGCCAGAAAATGTGTCTGTGTCTGTGTATCTAATTATATCTATTTATTTACAGTTTGTATTCCCTTAAGGAAAAATGACAAAGACAAATTTATAACAGGACAACATTTAGTGTGTTAGGATTTCACAGATCATTATCAAGTAACAGAATAGTCGACTAGTTATATCACTTCAGAATGCTGTATCTCTTATTCTGAATGTGATAAATGTTTTACATAACTGACATTCACTATATGGCCAAAAGTTTATGGACACCCAACCATCACATCCACATGTGGTTGATTAACATCCCACTCCCTATGGAGTTCCCCTTTGCTGTTAAAATAACCTCCACTCTTCTGTGAAGGCTTTGCACTGGAGTTTGTAGTGTGGCTGTGGGAATTTGTGTTCATTCAAGAGCATTAGTGAGGTCAGGCACTGATGTTGGGCGAGGAGAGCTGGAGCACAGTCAGCATTCTAGTTCATCCAACACAAAGGGGTTCAGTGGGGTTGAGGTCAGGGCACTGTACAGGCCACTCAAGTTCTTCCACTCCAAACTTGGCAAATCATGTCTTCACTGACCTTGCTTTGTGCACAGTGCCATTGTCATGCTGGAACAGGCTTTGGCCCATGAGTTCCAATGAAGGGAAATTGTAATGCTACAGCATACAAAGACTTCCTATACAGTCTTGTTCTTCCAACTTTGTGGCAACAGTTTGGGGAAAAACACATATGGGTATGATAGTCCGGTGTCCAGATACTTTTGGTCATATAGTGTTATTTTCATAAAATATAGTTAACATGAATAAAACATGATGTTTAACATTAATACAATAAAAAAAAATAATTAAAGGGGTCATATCATGATTTTTAAACGTTTTTAACATTCATTATTTTGTTTATTGTGTGTAATAGAATAGGTTAACATGCTTTAATGTTAAAAAAAAATGCATTATTTGTCACATACTGTACATTATTGCAGTACCTCTATTACCAGGCTGCCTGATTTCTCCAAAGCTTCTCCTTACAAAAAGCCCAGAGTGCTCTGAATGACCAGCTGATTTGTTGCATTGTGATTGGCCAAAAACCTCAAGCATGTATCAGTAATGTAACGCCCCTTGGGTTAGCTTCAGCCTCCAAAGCTTCTAAAGCAATTCTAAGCTACTAAACAACATGGCGTCAGTTTTATGGTATCAGTTTGAGCTCTAGTCAGATTCAGAAAATGCGGTTGATCAAGCAGATCAGGTGTCTACATACTTTTGGACATATCGTTTTAATTAATAAAATATAGTTAACATGAACAATACATGATGATTAGCATTAATACACTTTTTTAATATAAACATCAACATCTGCATTAACAGATGCTCATATCAACACTGAATAAATTTGAGCTTGCATTGTCTAACATGAACAACACCTTAATGAAAATGTTTGCAGTACTGAGGCTGAAAAGCAAACTTTAATGTTTACCCCTGGAAATCAGAGTTCTGGGAGTTAGCAACATTCAGGAACATGCTGAAATGTCGTTTTTATTTGTCAATGCGGGTGTATTTCATGAAACAATTACAAATGCAATAAATAAGGTTAGTTAAGGCAAACATAACATAAGTTTTCTGTTATATATTTTCTCTGATAACTCTTTCTCCTTTAGTTTAACATGTTTCATAAATAGCCATGAGGTTTTCAGCCATATTAGCATGTTTCAGCTGAACAACATAAGCCTTTAGGTAAATATATTCAAACACATGCTGTCTAGGTTCATCAGAGAACCTGTAAGTAAATTACTATCAAGCAGAATGCAGACTGACCTGAAATGCAAAAGAAGTCTCATGTCTTTTCATGCATACCTCAGCTCTTTCTAATTATCAACGCTGAGAGGCGGTGCTCTTTTAAAGGGCATTGGGAGGACAAGCACACTTCTTTTTCCATAAACACGAACTGTAAGTTTCTCCAAGCATTTATTTATTGCAAAACATTTTCAAGAAAGAAGATAGTAGAATTTGTGAACAGAGTATGATGAGTTGTTCTCGGACAAGGGGTCAGTCGAAGACAATAGACCGCAGGGGATGGAGCTGTTTGGCAGGGTGAGGGAGAAGGGCCCTGATCTTGTGTGGTGGAGGACAAAGCCTTTCTTTCTCATGGTTGGTTAGACTAATCACCACAGGGACCTGCCCCCCACAGGCAGGTTTCAGAACAGGAGAGAAAGAGAGAGACATAGATCTGAGTGTGCCACAGAGCAGTCGAGGCTGAGGACTTTGCAGGACTGCAGCCTAATTGCCATTCTCCTCTTAAAGCATAGCATTTTAATGCATTTTTAAGGACGGACGGGCATGGAGGACATTCATCATACCACTGAGCATATAATAGAAGCCTTCCAGAGATTAACTGTATATGTCAGTTATGCCTGGATTACTGTTACACTGAGAAATGGATGTGACCAATCCAGAACTGGGTAACACTTTATTTAAGGGTGGTTTTCATAGAGCTAGATGATATGACAACTGACATAAACCTACATAATCATTTATAAATGCTTATTCCATCATATGTCACATGATGTAACAACATATTCCTTAATTTTGATGTGAAGTAACACTTGGATTATTAGATTAGTGATATCGATTTTTGTTGACATCTTGCTGTTATGACACTTTTTGTGCTGAATTAGTTATGCAAAAATATATTATAATTATAATCTATTATATTTAATATTTGCTGTAACCCAGAAGAAATGTGAGCTTCATACAGCAATAATCCATAACATTAAAACCACTGACAGATGATGTGAATAACATTGATTATCTCGTTACAGTGGGACCTGACATTGGGTAGGTTACATTAGGCAGAAAGTAAACAGTTAGTTCTTGAAGATGATGTGTTGAAAGCAGGAAAAATGGGCAAGCATAAGGATCTGATTGACTTTGACAAGGGCCAAATTGTGATGGCTAGACGACCGGTTCAGAGCATCTCTAAAACGGGATGGGTCAGAGCTGTTTTGGTGAAACAAGGAGGACTTACACAATATTAGGCAGGTGGTTTTAGTGTAATGACTGATCAGTGTAAGGTTCGTATATTGTATCTGGCAATGAAGTGAGTTTGGTTTTGATGTTTGACATGTGTCATAATCATTAACAGATATTCCAACATTACAGTGAGCTACAACATCAACTGTCATCATGTTCTAATATACATTAGCCCAGAAAGTGTCATAATACGTTACATTACATTTTCAATTATTCACTTAGCAGACGCTTTTATCCAAAGCGACTTACAAATGAGAAACATACAAGCAAAATATATTACATTCATATACAGTATCATTTCTTAAACTTTAAAATATTCTTTTAAAAGTATATTATCTTTTAAAAAATTTCAAATATTCTTCCTGTATATGTGTTTTCTTTGGGTTCCCTGGTTTCCTCCCACTTCTCAAAAACATGCTAAAATGGATTAAATATCCAGTTTGCCTTTAGACATGAATGTGTGTGCAAATAAGTGTGCGAATATATGTGTGGTGCCCTGTGATGGACTGGTGTCCCTTCCAGGGTGTATTCCTCACACCCATAGTTCCTGGGATTGGCTCCGGATTCACTGACCAGGATAAAGCGCTTGCTGGAGATGAAGTAATGAATTATGTCACTATAATATTAGATGATACGGTGGATCAAGCCATGTTTATATTTATGTGTATAGGTTTAAATCAGTTTTCATGAAATGTTTACTCAAGTGTCATATCGCCTCATTAACACTACTGTTAAGTAATGCCTTGTTTAAATGAACATTCTTTGAATATCATGTCAGGTCTTTTTTTTCAGGTACAAGTCACACATAGGAAAAAATAAGCTACATGTGAAAAATAACAGGGACAATCTTCATGCTAAACAAATACAGTTTGATTAAAAGCATTTGTGTTCTAGTGCATGCTCAGACACATTGTTATTCTTCTCAGGAATTGGCAAGCATTTTCTGCCCACAGCAAGAAGAATCTTATCATGGAGTCTGACTATGTTAACACTTATATTCCAACACCTCACATGGCGTCATAGATTAATAACCTAAATGTAAAAGCGAACATGGGAAGGGCATAGGTACGGGAGAGATTAACGAGTGTCAAAAACAATGAATCTTTAAACGGTATGCCAGTGCCCTTTCGCACAGCAGACTGAGTAATGTTAGCTTCGTAGCCCTGTAGGCTCGGATCCAATCTATTGTCTGAAGATATTAGTCCATTAAATCCTTAGCAGGAAGGCAATATATTTATGATCTACTCTATATAACAATCTAGCATGATGATGTTATATCATTGTCCTTTCAGTTTCAGAAAACGTTTCGTCAAAAATCCTTGTGTAACGTAGATAATGCTTTTATAATTAGCAAAAGCTGTGCCTAATGCATATCTTCTTTGCTCTTAGTTCTTAGAGTATGTGGGTTGCGAGGAAGTAAGAAAGTCTTGGAACTATGATAAAAGATCCTATTGTGCTATTCTTTTGTCACATTCCCGCGTGACGCTAACATCAGTGTCATTTCATTCTTTAGGCTCACTTCATCCTTTGATGTTCTGTGTTCACACTGACTCTGAAAGGTTGAACTTAATTATTCAGCAGGCTTCGCAAAGAACTCTATGCAGATGGCGCATGCTGTAAAATATCACCATTATGCTCCTCATCACCAAGTATATATGGCAGAAATACATGCAAAACAGAAGGCCTGGCATAATGAAAGGACAAGACATATGCATTCAGGCGCAAGCTCTTTTCAAAGTGCCTGACAGAAAGACGAACACAATGTCAAGGAATACCACTTAAATGTAAACAGGGCCAGATTAAAGGAATGCATCTATAGAACAGCATATATTGCTTTTACAATCTGCCTGACTATCTCTTCTCTCTCTCTCTCTCTCTCTCTCTCTGTCTCTCACTCTATCTGTCTCTCTTTTTTCAGAGGCGGCAACCAAAAACAAAGCGAAAGGTGAGTTGTCTTCTGTGTCTTTGCAGCCTGATGATTTATGTCGAACACTGTTCTAAATAAACTATGCTCCAATCAGACTCCTCTTATCTCCCAAAGGAGCTCGGGTGAATTTACATAGCATCTGTCGGCTAGAAAGCAAACCAGGGATGTTTGATAAATTGACCTGAGGAAAAGCTTTTAAGAACTGTATCAGCTCTTTTCACGTTTCTGGGTTTATAAATAACCTAGTTGTGACCAGTTAAGAGAACGTGCACACTGTTTCACAATGAAAATAAGTGTGAAAGCCTATAGACAGGATTTGAATCTTTTTCATTGTAGCACTATTTGGATAGCTTACTTTATAGACTCTGCAAATCTTCTTTAGGATGTCAGGAACCAGTTTATCTCATGATTCTCAGCAAATTGCAAAAGGTTTGTGTTTGATGGTGTTGGGTAGATAATCTAAACAGGGGTGGAAAAATATTTTACCTGGGCACCGGTGACAAGCAGATTTTATGTCTGGACTATTCATTTTTATTAACAGTAGCAAGGCACATAAAGCACCTCAAGGCACCTTTTTTTTTCAACCGAATCAGGAACATGCAAATAAATAAATAAATAAAGAAAGAAAGAAAGAAAGAAAGAAAGTTCAGCACAGTATACAGTATTGAGAGAAAGTAAAGGCACTTGCCAGACTGGAAAATATAATAGATAATAGTTAAAGATAATAGATAAATGAATAAATAAAGATAATAGATTTAATGTACAATGTGAGGACAAAAAAACAAATCTCATAGACAAGGTCTTGATGTCTTTTTGGCAGGGTTGCAAACGCAGTGTGCTTCATTAGACATTTTGATAGGAGAGGATAATTATTATATAATTACTTGTGATTATATAATCCTTCTATATTAATGCATTTAACTAGCATACTATCTCACCTTAAGTTATTAAATAACATTAGCTACCCTTTTTAGCCTAGAAAACGTCTGGGTAACAAAAACATGGGACTGGGCAGTTCACTGGAGTCCACTGCTTGGTGGACTAGCTAATAAATGTATGATTTGTCCACCGCTGATAAAATACATGGTTGATAGATAGATAAACATCTGTTGCTATATTGTTAAGGATATTTAAGAACAGTCTACAGTATGGGCAAGCTTCTTGTGTCTAAAATGGACTGTCCATATAAAATGAGGCTAGAAAGTGTAGAAAGAGTCTAGAGTTTTCAAATGAGTCTAGAAATCAAAGTGCTTATGCCAGACTTCACTGGATTTCCTTTCCCACTGCGTTATTTGCCATATTTAATTTTCAATAATGCAATAATGTTAGGTGTAGTTCAATGAATCAGTTTAATGAAAGCCATATATTTTTAAATACATTTACAATAGTCCCCATGCATATATGGTGTGGGTGGCGATGGCCACAGTATATACTGTACAGTATCTCACATCCCTATGCCAACTCTTTAATTAAAAATGTCTATCAATAGACATAACTCTTCAAGTCTCCAGAGACCTATAAACTCTGCGTAACCTGTAAGTTGCTTGTTCAAATCACAAGCACTTTTTCTTTAGGTGAGATGTCAAATAAACCAAAACCTGGAATGCTTTAATTAAATCAAGGACTTTAATATCACTTTGTAATATTTTGTAATAGCACTTTGAAATCATGCAATAATGCTTCTAAATGTGCAGTCTAATTTTGTCTTCACTGGAAATTGTTCCTTTCTTTCTTGTGTGTAATGTGGTAAAGACATTTTAGTTTAATGTGGCTATGGGATGCTAAATTGGGGTCAAGAAATAAATTTCTGCACAAGATTTAATTATGAAATAGTAGTTTGCTTTAGCTTGTTTTTTTTTTTTTGAGTAGGCATAGTTCAATCTCTGTTTTGAATAGACCAATTAAAAAAAGCATTTAAAATATGTGCATAGACTTACAGAAATATGTTGTTGGTGTCAGTGTCAAAATATCTTCCATCGTCATACTAGCACTTTAATTAAAATGTCTATTGATAGGTAGTGTAGATATATGAACTTGTACAAATTTACAGACACGTTTGCTTTAGATGGGAGCACAATTAATTAATTTAAAGACTCGCAATATCAGTGGCATGGCCTCGATTTACTGAGGCTACATTCACATTACGAGCTTCTTGGAGCAATTCCAATTTTTTGCTCAGATCACATGTTTTTGTAATGTCCGTTTACATCCGTAACCCATATTTGTCTTTAATGTGAACACACCTGTCCCCGAAATGTCCCGGATGTGCACATTTCTTGGGTAATTGTTTCAAATACTACTTGGTTTCGTTAGCTTCTTTTCGGTTTTGCAGGAATCCTTTCCCCAAATATCCAGTAAATCACCAATTTCCCCATCCTTCTACTAAATATAGTAATTTCAAGTTCAAAGAATCAACAAATTATCACGTCAATTCTTCAACAACCTAATCCAGCTAAATCAGTACATCTACAGAAAAGAATGGGGCTCTGTCTGTATTTGCTGTGTAAGAATTTGCTTGGGTTTTTTGGGGGTTCTTTTTCATGCGTTACCCCATTTGCACTGACATTTGGTATGTACTCCATCTATAGTTTCCTGTTTCTTTCCTTTGCCTTTGATTGCCATTGTAAAAATATTTTTAACAAAATCTCTCATTGTTTATTTTAACCTGTGTACAGAATGCTTCTCTTAATCTGGTCCAAGCATGAAAGACCCCAAATGTCTATTTAAGGGTTAATGCATTATTAGTGGCTTTTCAGTCTTGACTCACCTGTGTAATGGGAGAAAACTGGACAATCTTCTGTACAATCTGTGTTCACGTATTTCCCTATTGCTTTCAGCAAATTGCACCTCATGCTCCTCTAGGGATATGAAAGGAGTTGTGCTGATAAGTTGAGTGAAATTGAGCACAGCAGTAGGTCATCCCCAGCAATACAACAAAGCCACTTTTAGCTGCATTTTGCACTATGTGGTTGCATGAATAATATATAAATGATAGATCATTGATAAAGCGAATGAGTCAATTTGGTCTTCCAAAAACAAACTAGCATTGTTTATTCAGAAGTGAGATATGTAAATTCAATGTTCATATTTGCTTAAGTGAATTGTAATCATACCATGTTTTTGATATGCAGGAGGTGACACGTCATGTGCCCTTCTTTCACAGTAATTTCATGAGAGTTTGTGTGAATTCTGCCGCCTTTAACTCGCCTTAAAAGGCTTTTAGCAGTGGCTGAAACAGTACTTTTGGGAAATGTGTCTGGGTCTGTCTCCATGTTAAGGGGGTGTCTAAAGTGCTTTTAAACCACTGAGCTATTACGATTCAGCGGTGTGTCATTGCAGTGTCTGTGCCCTTCTCTTTAAAGGAGAGAGAAAAGCACTCAAGGGCTTTATTCTAAGAGGCGGGAAATTCATTCCCTGTTCTGCTGACTCTTACCACCCATGGTGATAATTTAGCAAGGAGGATAGTGCACAGCCTTTGCTTTAATAGGGGCATTTGTGTGTCTCTAGCTCTGGATTTTGTGTGTGCCTGTTTCTGAACAGAATCTGGTTATTCTTTAGTAAGCAACCTCCAATTCTGAATATTATGTGGAAGTAGTATTTTTGATTACTGGATTAACCAACACATGATGGTCCACATTGCCAATGATTAATATGTAATAATTAATATTTTCTTTACAGATTGTATACTTTTCATTATCTTGCTCACATTTAAGGATGCCTTGTGTCTAACGAAAACATAATTAATCAAAAATGTATCCATGCATAAGGTAGATTTCTGGCTAAAAGAAGATGTTTTGCACTCTTTAGTACTGTCAACCTGAGATAAATCAAACACATTCTGACAAGTCATTAACTTAGATTGATTTATTCTACAGTAGTCATAAGCAACAGTAATGGAGTCTTGACTCTTATATAATTACCTATGGATTTTCTCATATCTGCCCAAATTGAATTTCAAACAGCTGTCACAAAGTGGGTGAGAGTAAACAGAAAAGCACTATTTTATTGCGTGTGAAGTGTTTATCTCCAAGTTATGATCTTATTGCAGGATCCTGCTATTAAGGCTGAACGATCTACGATCACATACAAAATCCATCTTAGCTGCAATTTCCTGTGAAAGGTAGAAAGGCCACATTGGTAGAACACCAATATTATGTTCATCTCCAATCAAATGGAAATAATTTAAATCTTAAAATACATAAAATACATTGCTTTTGGCATGGTCATGAATTTGTAGGAACAGTGACTTTAAACTTGTTGTTAAATTTTGTTTTAAAATCTTCATATGCCATTCAGATCAAAATACACTTTGAACTTGCGATAATATAATTAGATGCCACAGCCATGATCAGGGATGGCTGGCTGGTGAGTGGGAATTGGCAGGTGAACAAATAGGTGAGAACATAGGTGAGGGGGAAATCCAATCCCCAAAAAAGTGTGAGAACATATGTGAGATTACATTCAAATATCCATCTCAGGTGGAGCTCTAGTTAGGCAAACCTCTTGTGGAGGTGCTCGTAACATTTGTACCCCGAATAGTGACGTGTCATGACGCAGCTGGAAAACCGGATGTTATTTATATTTAAAACACAATGATAAAAATAAAAGTTGTCAAATTTGAGGAAGAGTAGGGCAATATTGATGAAAATACTTAAGAATTGTATTACTGGTTAAACAAAATGTTCACTACTTTAATATTTGAATAACGAGCGAGGTGGAAATGGGTTGCAGCGGGTAGCGATGGCTCTTTAGAGTTTCCAGGTTTATATGGAACTTGGGTTCCTGTCTGTACAGAGAAAGTGGATTTCGTCCAGGTTCTTTGTTTTCCTCCCACTTCCCAAAAACATGCTTGTAAGTGGATTATCCCTCAGTGTATGTGTGTGTGTGTGTGTGTGTGTCAACTCAATTTGAAGCACAGCCTAAACAATCACAGATTATTTCAAAATTAAGTCTATCTTTGAGGAAGCTTTTTATGCCATTAAATGAAGTAATTCCAGTTTCCTTTCTCATTCACTGTTCGCAATTCACACGAGAATTTACTGATGTGAGCTGAGATTTGTTTAAATCTCTCCTGGTGAAACTTAGAAAGAGAAAGGAACACAGTTTTAATTACATTCTAATGAAGACGCCTTGCTCATGATGAAAAAAATTACTACTAGAGCTCCATTATAGGACTAGATAGCCTTATGGTTGTTTTAGATGGGTTTTCTAATTTAGCTGGAAATTTGCAATTGTCTGCGTAAGTGACCTGAAAAATTACAGCTTCCCAACATCCCCAGGGAGAGTGCTAGCCCTGATCGTCCCACTGCGGGGCTTGTGCTAAGAGAAGCCTCCAGTCCTAATTAAATATAACACGTCTGTAGCCATGCTGTAAGACCTGCTCCCCAAACATGTTGGCAAATAGGCCACACATAGTCAGCCAATTAATTAAAAAGTGTCATGTTGCTGCATTTGCAGTGATTAATAATTAGGTCAGCTTTGCGCTCTGGTCGGTGGGCTATGTTCCGTTCTGTCTTTTCATTTTTTTTTTCTGTACAGCTGGGGAATTTGTAATAGGGCTCTATATAGGGCACATTTTTGAAAACCACCTTCTTTTGACAAACTAGTAAAGAGTGTTGCCACCAATATAATTACTATGTCAGCAATAAATCAAGCTCTGACCATTTCTGAGCTCTAAATCAACAAATGGAAAACCTGTTTTTGTTGTTTGTTTTTGGTTAAAAAGTATTTGTAGCTACTGTTCTATTCAGCAAAAGAGATACCTTTATTTTTATTTTTATAAAAAATTATAACTTTTTATAACTCCCATTACATGCAGAATGTGTGAGGCAATATCCACTTCAAGCATATAACCTTTCAAGGACTCACCAGTAATACAAGTGCAATAAAATAAATTATCCACCAACTGGTCAGAAGCTAGTGCAGCAAATATAGTTGTGGAAAGAGCACACTGAGCAGTAACTAATACAAGAATTTACTGGTGAATAGGATAACATTTTAAACCAATAGATATTACAATTTATCATTCCCAGTTGATTGCTAATATTCTTACAAGAATTGTTTTTTGTATTGGAACCTTTTCAAACATTCACATTTGTTTATGAATATGACGCGTTGACTAATTAAATATGCATAAATTTGCATTTTTAATAAAACATAAAATCTAGTCTTTTGATGTTAGAATTAAAATATTTATTTCACTCTGAAGACACAAGAAGAGAAGGACTTTCACAGAAACAATTTGATGGAACAGTTTTATTGTTTAATCAAGGAAAAAAAAAAGAAGAAGCCATTTTTAAGAATACAATCCAGCCATAATCAAGATTTTGTGAAATTCCCCACTAATATTCTTCTAATTAGGCATAAGAATGAACTTTTATTAATGCGTAGGAATTAAATTTTATTAATGCAGGACAAGTTTTTTTTTAAGAAAAAAATTATTTAAAAACGGTTTAAAAAATACAATGGCATCTGATGTGTTTCCACTCTACTTTGGGGGTTTATAAGGTTAATAAATTAAATTGACATGTATAACATGATGACACATAAATCAACATATAGAATATATAATTAAACCTGCTTTTCAGAGATATATGAAATGACATGATTGTACCAAGTAAGCGGGGCTTAAGACATGTTCAATGTTCCTTTAAGAAGATTCAGTGGCCACAAGTGGACAAATATTAATTTTTTTCAGATCAATAGAAGACCTGATAGAGATGCGATTGTCCAAAAATCATAACAGAATTCATAACAGAAGCACTACAAACATCACAAAACTAAAAATAATACATTCCAGCTAACTAATAATGTTCACTAACAACACTAATAGGACAAGTTGAATAATTAGTAACAGTAAATGTACATTGGTTTATATTAAAGAAGGTAATTGTATATCAAAGATAGGCCATATGCACACACACACATTCACTGAGAGAGTGCTTGTGACAACAAGTGACTACATCTTCATCTGGAGTTCTGTAAAGCTGCTTTTTGGCTATTGTTAAAAGATCTATACAAATAAATACAACTGAAATGGCATTGACTCTTAATGGATGGGTGAAGTTCTATAACTTATTCTATGGGCAAATATCAAGGACTTCAAGGAATTCAGATAAAGAGAAGCTTATGATGTGAGTCCTTTGGTTGTTTGAAAATCAGACAGGGAAAGGAGAACAGAACAAAGCTCGATCTGTTTTCATGTCGGTACCAACTCCCACACTAACTCCTCTCTAACTCCTCTCAAGCTTGATGGTGGTTAGACCCTTACAGTATCTATTTGTATTGTCGCATAAGAATAGGTTTTTGATGAAGACTGCAGAGTTCCTCTGGATAAGGGTGTCTGTCAAAGGCAATAAATCAAAATATATTCAAAGTATCTAGATGAACTGTCATGCATTCCAGGTATGGAATGCACTTCCTGACATACAAATCAAACCTGCAGGATTGGAAAATCATAACAATGTGCTTTATGAAGGCAGATGGCTCATATATTGTTACCTCAAGATTCCTGGTGGACCTTGATAGTAGTAGCAACAATAAACTGAGGTTGAATTTGATGTTGTATTGGATGGAGGGACTTGCTGGACTGACAACAATCTCTAGCTTTGAAAAGTTGAGTTAGAGAAAGTGATCCCTCATCCAGGCTGAAATATCTAGAAGGCAGCCTGAGGAGTCTGCTGGAAGGGAGGACAGATAGAGCTGAGTATCATTAGCATAGTGATGTAGAGGTAGCTGTGAGAGTGGATGAAAAGGCCAAGAATAGATGCCAACCATGGATCAGATCTGGACAGATATACTATACATCACTAGATTAAAGGAAAAATCCACTCTATAAGACTTGCTAATTAATCTTTATCATTTACACGCAATCTTTAATGGTGTCCAAGAATAATATTGCAATGAATTTTCACTTTGGTTAACGGTTTTGTACATTAGCCACAAGAGATTGCTGACATTTTTCTCCTATTAAACACCATCATAACCGTAGTAGCAGTGTCTCACTGTGCTGTCGGTGAGGCACACAAACGCTAACTTCTCACAGGAATAACAAAAATACAGCACCAATCAATAAATCAGCACCAGAATCACTAAAAACTTCATAAACATTTTAATATAAAATATATGAAATATATTTCATATATAAAACATATAAAACATGTTTAACATGTTTCAGGGTGTGTAATATAGAGTAATTAGGTATAAACTCTCTTCTCACACTGACAGTTGCCAATAAAATACCTGCTTAGAGTGAACTCCAGTCTCTTTGGTGCGCCAGGCTCTAGCTTTAACAAGATTAAAAACAAACAATATGGACCACCAACATCTGACCAATCAGGTTAAAGATGTGTTTCTCTTTGTCAGAGCTTGTCAATTACCTGTTAATTCAAAAATTTTATCTTCTTACACAAGCATTCACATGTGCACATGTGTTATAGGCTTAGTTTTGAAAAGACTGTGCCTTTCCAGAATGTGTTCTTGCGTTCTGTGCACACATTTTGTATAGCTGTGCGTGTGTATGTGTCAAAATGAAACCCTGCACGAAAGGTAATTTATCTTCTGTCTCATTACTGCAGCATGAGGACACTTCACAAACGCTGAACGTTAATTTTGCTTTGCCCATTAAAGACAGCTGACAGACATACTCATCACATAGAATTCCAAATCATATTTCCTCTCCCATTAGTTCTCATTTAATCTGCTGTTAGCTCCGAGCTGTAAAGCCATGAAACTGGAATTGATCAGATAAGCGCACCGTTCATTACTTCCCTCATAAGTGTTAAGTAGAAAAAATAGCACTTGTGTAGTTGACTCGCAGTCTCATGGGCTATCGCTGGATCTCTGAGAAAGCCATATGAATTACGACTTGATGAATCTATTGAAGTTGCTGCTCGGATTTGCATTGCACTGATATTAACTCGTTTATAGAGAAGCTTTTGCTGTGCCCTTATCTAGATATTCAGTAGCCCCTGAGAATCAGTAAAGGCATGATAAAGGGTTGTTTGTATCCCATGACACCCGGTGATGTGACACACACACAACACACACACTTCTGTTGTACACTTCTGATGTCAACTTTAATATAGTGAATAAAGACTGTACATCAGTCCAGATTGAGAATGGGGGATCATATCAGTGGGTAATGAACTGAGATGAGACCTTCTCCCTCTGTTTATTTGTTAGTTTTTTGGTCGTGCCTGCAGTCTACGGTTTGTTCTGCCATGCTTTGCTTCACTGCCTTCTGGCCATTCATCAAGGCCCAGATTTCCATTATGTGGCTCAGTCAGCTGAAATAGAAAAAAGCTTTTTTAGACCACATGGCTCATTCTCTCTCGCCGTGATTTCTGCCAGTAGATGCGCTGAAGACATGTTGACTTTATGATACGATGCTATAACAAAGTGCTCTCCATATAGTTTGGTACAGTGGGGAAAAAAATCACAGAGAAAAAATATATATACGAAGGAAAAAGAATGAAATGAACAGTTTAAAGCACACAAGCTTGAGTAATGTATTGTCTCACACATTTTGTCTTCCAATTTTCACCTTGCTTTAATGATACTTATTAAGATTATACTTGGACAGATTAGAGTGTGCAGGATCACAATCCTAACTAAGAATTTTAGGTTTAGCAGAACATTTTCTGAATGGTTTTGAAGAATGTTCACACTCTTAATGTTTCTGGGTGTTGTTGGGAATTTGCGATCGCAGAAATGAGCAAAAAATTCCATCAAACTCCATAAAATTCTGAGGAGCTTGCGATTTTCCAAAATTACCACAGATTTTTCGCAGATTTGGGCCAAGAAGCATCATGTGACGTCATAACAACACGCATTCAGCCAAAGCCTTCTTCGATTCACATGCGTCAAACATGAGTACAGCTAAAAGGTCTCATTTACCAACAAACATCACTGCGAAAGGCCAGCAACACAATTTTGTTCAATTGCAATTTCACCAATTCAAGTAGTTTTCTGAAAAAAAAGCAGTTGTTTGACAGATTAGCAGGTTCAATAATGTGTTGATATCATTCACCAGCACTTTTTTAAATTCACTCTATTGTCTGTTGACTTTCGTAAAGAAGAAAACATTTCAATTTATAAGTTTGTTTAAATGTAATGTGCCTCAATTCATCATATGAATGTTGACTTCATAATTCATCAGGTTCATCATATTATTACTCTGTAGTGCAAAGAACCTTGATGCTATCATACTTGTTACATCGCTGTTTGTAGGAACCATTTGTTCTAGGAATAATAATTTGCTTTGAATGAATGGTAGACAGTCAGAATCAGAAATCTGAATGGACAATTGGAAAGTGTGACTAAACTGAGCAAAATACAGTAGAGTGAAGCACAAAACCTATAGCTCTAATGCTATCACAACACAACACACCTCATTTCACCTCACTATTTAACAAAAGTGAAAATGAAGATGCTATCTCAAATAATGACTTTAGATGCAACTCACAGCTCACAGCCAAAATGTAAGTCAAAGACTTTCTGTTTTTTTGTCGAGGGTATAATATGCTTCATTACCAGAAAAATAAGTACTTGCTTATTTGCAATAGTACATAATTAGCTTGTCATACCTTTGTGCTTTATTCCATTAGTTGCTGCTTTTTTAGCCTAGTTAAATTTACTTCTGGGCAAACATAACATGGGACTGGTCAAGCATACTGAAGCTTTGGTTTCCTACATGGACTCATTAATGAATTTGCGCCCTGGTATTATAGTAGATGTTTTTAAAACATTTCATGGAGGTTTTTTCTGTGATGTTTCAGTCAGTCTGCTCTTCTTAGAAGCTGTCGAATACATGATGAATGTTTTTATAACATTCTCTGTTAGCTGGGACATAAAGTTGAGTGTTAAAAATTCTGCTACTTTTGCTATTACTTGTCCACTTGAGGACAGTTTTATATTGCTACAGGCTTTGGAGTCTATTTCTGTAACACAGCAAAACAATAGACTGGGCAGAACAGTAGCATGAGCCAGCTTTTTTCCCCAGTGGTAGACTGTAACAAAAAAAAAGAAGCTTTTTGTTAGAGGGCTCTTTTATGAAAGACAGATGAATAAAGTGAAAAGAAAAGAAATATGGCTGAATAAAAAAAAATGAATGAATCAATAAAACTATAAAAGCTCATAAACAGAGTAAATTAGTCAAATGAATTATTCATTATATATATATATATATATATATATATATATATATATATAAAATGGGGCACACCATTGTTGCCATATGACTATAAGTTGCAGAGTTTTGGTTCTTTCCCTTGCATTCTTAATTCTTTTTCTTGCAAAATTTACAACATAAGTTGCAATTGCAAATTGTCTCAAATTACAACAGTTTTTCTTACTTTGAATATGAAAAATCGTAAATATACTGTTCAAGAAGCCTTGTGTCTTTTTTTGCTATATAGGCCTCTTTCAATTCATTAATGCACTTACCACTGTTCCATTATTGCATGTTGTTGCCATATAGCAACAATTACATTTTACCATTTACAAAATACTCAAAATATATCAATTAGTTTAAATGACAAATAGTAAATGGTAAGTTATCTCAGATAGTGGTTCAGTTTTTTTTCCTTTAAGTAGTTTTGCCTAAATATTGAAAATTTAATCAAACTTTTAGACCTTCATCATGCCATGATTGCAGAAAAGGAAGTGCAAACAGCACTTCCTGGTCATCTGACATGGCATTTTGTTGTTGTTGTTGTTGTTGTTATGTCAAAGTTAAAGCCCACCTTTTCCAGTTACATAAAAAAAAATAATTTTGTATTACTACCTCTCAAAAATGAATAGTTTCAAATCAAGTAATTGTTGCCATTTGGCAACACCATACAGTAAAGGATTATGATACAATAAATTTGAAGTGTGTATCTTTCAGTATACCTTCCTGTACTTTTTATTGATGGTATCCAGCAGAGATTCAAACTTCATTTTCAGAAGCATAAAGAGAACCATAGGTATAAGTTTCCAGATTCATAAATCTGGAGCTCAGTCTGCAAGTGAAATAAATTTGCTTAATCCGTGCTGTTTTGTAATTTCCCTGCTCAGAGAGTCCGAGACTGAATGCATCTGTTAAGGTTAAGGTTTGGTAGGTGTGTTAAACTTTGGACTTCCAGGACTGAAATTTTGCAACCCTGGGTTAAATTGATCTTACTTAGTAGATGCTTTTAGAGTTTAGTATCTGTCAGTATCTATAAACATAATAATTTGCATAATATAAGTTAGTTGGTTCCAAATATATTTATTACGTTATAACCTAGAATTGTCTACCAGTTATGCTATGGCTTGAACAGACACCAGCCTACAGATAATTTCAGTTAAGAGAAAAAGAAAATGATTTCATTTCAGGTCCAAATCCTTTTATGTGAGATGTCATCATTTGCTACCAGGCATGCGGCACAATTTTGCCACTGCACAATCTTGTAGTTTTGAGATTAAGCCTGAGTGAGCTCGCTGTGCTGTAATACTCTCCCTTTTGATGTAATATCGATATCTGTTATTAACTGATACAGTGAAATTTTGTTTTCAATATCAGTGCACTGTCTATACACACTGCTGACCTAACAACCTGACATCCATCATGTGCAGCTCTCTGTAGTCTCATATTATGTCCAATCAAATGGTCAAGATCCAGTTAGTTTATTCTGTGTGTGTGCAAAATGATCACGTTTAAACATTTCTTAGCTGAATTTATGTCTTTTCCTAAGCTAGTCATGTGCTGAGGAAAAAAAATTCTTGCAGTATTCCATATTTCAAAGAGTGAAATGTGGGATAAGAGCAATTTGATTGAAAATGATCGGTAAAACTGTAAAAATTTGCTATTATTTAATTAATGACTCTATTCTAATTCATTATTAGAATGTTATCCAGTTTATATAACATCCTAAATGTTATAACAAACAATTTGTTATTGCGAGACTTTCTGCTAGTTGTTATATTTAAGTGTTCATGCGATGTAGTTGTTAGCTGCAGGGGGACTGTCTGTATTCCTGCATTGCACAGCCAGGATAACTCGGTTTTAACATCGACAAATGCATGCAATCTGTCTGTTGGATTGCAAATCTAAAATCAAATGATGGTGTACCTAAAGTAAAAAGACAAATTCAGTCCTTTACACACTAATCTAATCTCTAACTGCTGCATCTGTAATGCATGTATGATTTGCCGAAAATAATTTCAGCATGTTTCCCTGTACTGAGAAAAGAACAGAAAATCAGTTTACTCTAAAATCACTTATATTGAAAGACTAAGGGGGCAGCTGTTGGTGCAGTCAGTAAACATTTATGCTTACATATTTTTGCAGCACACTTGTGAATTTTCCATTTAAAGGTGTTAGCCAATTAAATCTGTATAGTTAATCCTTCCAGAAATGTGACTACGTTTTCAGAAAAGAATAATGTTTTTTTGTTAGTCAGTGTAGTCGACATAGCTTAAAGTAAACACAGATGTGCAACAGTTTGTTCATGCATGGACGTCACCTCAGGAAAAAGTAAACATAATAGATTTTTATATTTTTACTGCATTGTTCACTGCTGTGTTTTATGATTATGTAAGTTAATGGTCACATAAAACAAAATAGAAAAGCTTTAATAAGAATAACATGTTTATTATAAAAAAAAATCTGATGTAATTCAGCAACTGCACTTAGTTATCCATTATAAGTGAGTTTTCCATTCATTTTCCAGTTACATGGTGGTGATGCTGAATTCCTTTAACTAATTTGCAACATACTGTATACCGTAGCTAAAGGTCACATTTGATTAAAATCCCTCTGTTACGTGCAGTGTTTCCAACCTTTAATCACCAAAATAGGGATTTAACCGTAAGTATGTTTGTTCCTTGTGATTCAGACCCCTTATTTGCTCTTGATCCGAATCGTTCTTCTATCTGATAAACTACAAGACAGGGATGCATAAGTTTCAAACCTCAGAGTCTATGATTGCTGCATCTCACACCTTGAAAGCTCCCGCAGCTCCTGACTGATGAGGAAAGCTGAATCCTCCGCAGTGCCTACAATACATACATAGCATGCGGTCCATGTTAGAGGCAGATCCAATGTCACCTTTATGAGAGCAGAACAATAAGATATGCTGGTGGGAAGCCCAGGTGATTCTTCCTTGCTGCTCAGAGACTGTCAAAACACAGGATTAACTCACCAGTAATGCGAGAGACGCTTATACACTGACCTCTAAGTATGAAGAGTTATCCCCATGTTAGTTTGTCTGCTCTGAAAGATACTTGGGGCTGATCACTAACAAGGACTATGAGCACTATGATGCATGTAATTATAAGTAAAGAATAGAACATGATGAGACATGCTGTTATAGGAAAATAATCAAAGAATGGGTGGTGTAATGTGCTCTGATGTGTAGCAGTTTTCTCTAACCTCCGCGAAGTTGATTATTTTCCAGTAACAAGTAAGAAGTCAGTAACAAAACTAGTGTTCCTCTTATTCCACTGCAATTGCTTATTAATTACAACATATATAGTTATGTTTATTATTGTAGAACATGCATTAAATTCAGTTCATCTTATCACTTATTTTATAGAAGCTACTGTATAAACAATCGTTCCCTCACCAGCCGCTCATTTCTTTATCTATCTCTCTCCATTGTAGTTAATAAAACAAAAATTAATAATCAAGCTTGGCATGTTACAGAGAAACCACAGATCTGCAAAGCCCTCTGTCTGTCCCCTGATGGAAAACTTTAGCTCTGACTGTTACAAACCACTGACACTGGAGACTCCTTCCAAAAATGGTAAATGAACACCTCCTCACAGAAAACTTCACTATTACACCAATCATCACGATACATATTGAACAACAGCATGTTAGAACAAGCATATAAATATAAACAATGCATCTAGAACTAGATTCAAGATTCAGGTTCAAGCCCTTCACTGTAATATGCCACACGTTCTTCGTATTTTGCACATTCACATGCAGTCTGCAGCAGACTGAATAAAAAAAAAAAAACAAGTACAGTAAATATATAAAAACTATTGCTGAGACATAAATAACACTGTTGGTACATACTGGATCCACTGGATCTGCCTCTAACATGGACCGCATGGTATGTATGTATATATATGTAGAGAGAGAGAGAGAGAGAGAGAGAGAGAGAGAGAGAGAGAGAGAGAGAGAGAGAGAGAGAGAGAGAACTCCGAAGCTGCTGGTACAGAAAATTAATGAACACTTTCTGACCAATCAGAATCAAGAATTCAACAGCACTGTGGTATAAGTGCATATAAAATGGGTTGTGTGGTAACAAAGCTTAACTATTGGCTCACGTACAACAAAAAAGAACAAGTTAGAGAGGAGATGTAGGCAGGGTGTAATTAAGGGACTTTTCAACAACAAAAAGAGAACAAATGTGGAGTAAGACACAGCAGAATCCACTGAGGGAACGTGATTATGCTTGGCTTGGGTTGCCTCTATAGACCTTTTCACTCTGACAGTTATATTAACATACATACACACTCACACACACACACACACACATAAACACAGATATGGACATTAAGATACATGTTTAGGCTATTTTCTTTCACTCCCAGAAGAGAAAATAAGAGGTCTCTAGCACAGATCGAAGTTTGTCGTGGTTGGGATTTTGTGTCAATTTAGCACCCAGCTGCAACTACAGAAGATGCCAGGCAAACATGACTAGCTCTAATTAGGCCCTGCTACCAATTACTGCTGATCGAGCGTCAGAGGAAGAGAAGAGTGCATGAAAAGAAAAACAGGAATAATGCCACTATGCTAGTGAAGTGAGACATTGTTGACTTTGTGTGCAGACGATGTTGTGTCTATGTTTATTAATTTCTATAGATTTTATATACTCTATACTCATTGTGGTCTTCTTGGCCACTGTAAGCTGAAAGGATTCTCATATGTGAAATAAGGGGTATCATCAGTCAGGTCTGAGAATGTTGTGCTTATTTACATTCTAGCACACAATTAACAGTATCTAAAATACCTCATTTAAACAGTTTTCTATCTTGATTAACAGGAATTTTAATAATTATTGATTGCACATGAAACTTAACAAGGACAAAGTCAAAATTCAAAATCTAATGTCACTCACCCCAAAAAAACAACACGTATCACTCCAGGTCATGTTCAGTCAACATAAAAAGCTAACATCACAAATCACAAAATATTCTGCTCTCAGGGATATCAAACAATTGCAAACAAAACACAGGCTTGTTAAAAAAAAAGCATTGTTAAATATTGGTGTGCAGCAATTACTGGCACCCTTTTAGTCAATAATTTGTGCTAGTTCCCTTTGCCAAGATAACATATTTGAGTCTTCTCCTATATTGCCTGATGGGTTTCGAGAATACATGGCCATGATGCCATGTATCCTAACAAAATATCCAGGTCATCTCCCAGAAAAACAACTCCAAAACACTGAAGAGCCACCACCATATTTAACCATGGGCATGAGGTACTTTCCCCTCTCTGTGTGCACCAAAACCACCTCTGGTGTTTATTGCCAAAAAGCTCTATTTTGGTTTCATCTGACCATAGAACCTGATCCCATTTGAAGTTCCAGTAGTGTCTGGCAAACTGAAGGTGCTTGAGTTTGTTTTTGGATGAAGAGTCTTTTTACTTGAAACCCTTCCAAACAACTTGTGGTGATGTAGGTGACTTCGGATTGTAGTTTTGGAGACTTTCTGACCCCAACACGCAACTAACTTCTGTAATTCTACAGCTGCGATCCTTAGAGATTTTTTGGCCACTCGAACCATCCTCTTCACAGTGTGTTGAGACAATACAGACACATGTCCAATGCCAGGTTGATTCATTACATCTCCAGTTGACTCTTAATTATTGCCCTGATGTTGGAAATAGACATTTTCAATGCTTGTGCTATTTTCTTATAGCCAGTTCCCATTGAGTGAAGCTCAACAACCTTTTGCTAAACATCACAGCTATATTCCTTGGTCTTACCCATTGTGATGAACGATTAAGGGAATTTGGCCTGTGTGTCATGGTTGAATATTGTCCTGTTCCTGGTCACCCAGGTGTACAAAAAAATTGTTAAAATATAAATGGGAATATACCGATAATTATTGCACACCTATTTTTAATAAAGATTGTTTTTATAAACCTGTGTTTTGTTTGCAGTTGTTTGATATCCATGAGAGCAGAGTATTTTTGTAACAAAAGATCAATGTGTGTGTATATATATGAGAGCGCAATTAGGTAGTTAGATTTTTTTTAGTACTTCCAAAAGATATTAAATGAAAGCATGTAATATCTACAATCTAATAAATAAAGCAAAAATAAACTGTCCACTTTGCCCCAAACTGCTATATTCACTATTTACATGAAAACATATTTGCTAGGAATGATAGTCTTGTATATGACCCCCCTTTGCTGAAGTGTTGTCATTAATATTCAGAGAGAATTACTATATTATTTGACTAATGATAAGGAAGAAATAAATTGCTTTTTGTACACTGTGAAACATCAATCATCATATTTTTCGGTTCTTTGTGGATGTTAATTTGGAGCCTCCACTACCATAGAATAATTTATTAGAATAATATTTTTGTTTTACTTTTAGAAGAAGATTAAAGATTGAAGGTATATAGACTATGGGCAATAAAATGCAAGTTTTTACTTGCATTAGTCAGTGAGTTTAATTTATTTCTCTCTCTCTCTCTCTCTCTCTCTCTCTCTCTCTCTCTCTCTCTCTCTCTCTCTCTCTCTCTTTTTTTTTTTTTTTTTTTTTTTTTTTTTTTTTTTTTTTTTCTCTCTCTCTTTTTTTTTTTTTTTTTTTTTTTCTGTGTCATTCTCTCTCTCTCTCTCTCTCTCTCTCTCTCTCTCTCTCTCTCTCTCTCCTGTGTCATTGCAGGCAGTCAGAGCCAGTTTCCTGTCACCCAGAATGTGACGGTGGTGGAGGGGAGCACAGCCAACATGACCTGCCGTGTGGATTACAACGATAACACCTCCCTCCAGTGGTCAAACCCTGCACAGCAAACCCTTTTCTTTGGGGACAAGAAAGGTCAGTATGACTGGGTCAGTTTATAAACCTTTGTTCTGGAGACCTTGGGTAAATTGTGCCATTTAGGAAGACAGATGAGAACCTAGTCATGTGGGACAGTGTGTAGATCAGTCGCATTCAAACTTTTTTCCCCTGAGGCCCATTTTGCACTTTGTTGAAAACGTTCACCCCAATGACTCCCCCTCCTCCTGTCAAAGCAAAACATGCCCAAAGGAAAGCAAAGGAAACAAGCAACATTTTAAATCACTGTCCAGTTATAACTACCATTTAAATCATTGGTAGTATTACATTTTACACTTCATAGTAAGTCTACATCATCTATTTTTTGTCCATCTCTAATAAATATCTTAACTATGTTCATGTCTAATTATTGTACAATCAAACATACTGATAGTGATACTAATTATTGTACAATCAAACATACTGAATTCAAGACAAGAGATTACTAAATGAGATGAGTGGATTGGGTTGAGTTGGGCTGGGCAGTTGAAAACATTAGCACAATTGTCCAGATTCATTCCAGATTCATACATCAATTGGCTCATCAATCATTTTATTGGGGGGGGCAGGGTAGGGGGGTTCTCTTTTTGCATATTTTGCATACTCTGGTGTTGCGTACTCTGGTGCAGAGCTCCTATGTAAAATGCATACATGTTGGCCTGATACAATCATTTTTCAGCAAGTGTATTGGACTTTAACGTCATTCATTTCCTATTAGTTTCACTGTAGTTTATGAATAATTCCTAGTAATTACTGAATCATGCTTTAAGTTAAGATAACTAACTAATTAATTAATAAGCTGTATGTTCCAGGGGTTAAAGTATCTACCTCTTTATCTAGTTTGTATTAGAAACTGTTTGCTGCTACTTTTGTATGATTATCATTTCACATGTTGTTTAAGTCTTTTTAGAACATTATGAAAATTCTGAAAGTGACCAAGTAAAGCTTGAAGGCACAGGGACAGAAATCAGATGCAAATAGAAACCTCCACCTTGAAACACATTAAAAATGTGTTGGCATGCTTGGCAATTCTCATGTTCATTTGTATGTGCTGTGTTTTCTGTGTTCCTGTGGGAAGTTAGCAGTTGAATGTTGGGCTGATATCACAGTGGGGCATATTGATAGTGACAATACTGTTTACTAGGAGGGGGAAAATGATCTAAAACATAAGGGATAATGGTCAAGTTTCAGTCTTCGCTATGGCAGAGACTCAGCTCAGCAAGATGACAGAGACGACAAGCACAATAGAGTCGATGGTGGTATTAGCATGAAAGTTGAAGCTTTGAAACTTTAACTTTTCTGAGCAGCGTGTACAGATGATAATAGAGATGAACAGACTAAAGGACTAAAGTGCTGCTGCATCACTCTCTTTGGGTAGAGATTAAGCAAGTGATAAAATCCCACTGGCACCACTGTCAGCAGCTAGTCAAATGCTGATGTGAGTAATTTAGGAATCCATTGTTGAGAAGTAGGCCAACATGTTGATGAAAAAATTTTAAATAAAAATGTAATTATTTTTTAAATAAAAATAAATAAATCTTAGACACCTCTGAAGTTCACATGCTGGGGTTTTGCTTTCAATAATGAATGTTTAGGTTATATGTAAGTACTTTATTGTCATTTGGCTGTAAAATTCATGTTAAGCTTCATGTCTTATGTACAAAGTAAGTACACCGTAACTTCCCCAATTATCCCAGTACATTTGAATGTCATTCTCTGGGAAAGACTATTTCAGTCCACAATCTGTTCAATACACATTGCCCTAACACTGGTATGCAGGTAGTTTTTCAATGTTTTGGAGGAAGTAATTGGAAGCAGGCATTGGCTGGGCCTCTCTGACGAAAAAAAAAACTAGGCTGTTTCTCTCGTGGAAAAGAGCAGCTTCATTAGCCTGCTGCACTGACATTTAAGATTTTATGTGTGTCTATGTGAGTGCAAAAATGATTTCTCACATTTCAAAGAATGTATTGCTTCTCATGTACACTCAAGTCTTTGTTCTGCCAGGGGAAATATATGATTCTAATGGTGTACCCTGCTGGAACAATTGTGACAAGTGTGTTTATTAGAAACGTGTGTAGCTTCAGTGCTATAGCAGTCCAGCAGTTTTAAGATAAAGGTAAACTTTGTGATGCAGAAATCTAACAAGTAACCTTACCAATTTTAAGAGTTGATACAAACAAGTTAGCATGGAAGGCTGCAAATGATGGAGGTTTCCAGTAGGGACAGGTTTTTGCATTTATGGATTAGTCTTCATTTGTATCATATTCCACATTTTAATTCTGACCAATTCTCAAGTTACAAATCAGCAAAAGGTCAAGGATACAGAAATGTGCCTGAGAAGTACAGAATTACCATCACACATACTTCAACTACATTTTCTAATATGTCTTTAGTCATAATTACTTTAATGCCTTGACACCAATAATCTTGTCCACAGTTTGGTGGCCAGATATTAATCAGATTTTAAGGTTCTGTCATATGTATGAGTGCCCACTGGCAGAATTCCATCTTTCTTGGTCCTCACACACTTTCACCAGAGGTCACGTTTCCTTTCTGTGTGTTTTTCAATGATCCAGATGTGAGAAGAAAGCTCAGCCACCACACTAGCCGTGGGGTCCAGGGAAACCAAGTCCAAGGAAAAAAATCTAAACTATACTTATATACTCTCAAGGGGATCTGAGACCTGGCAAGTGTACTAAAAATTTTCAGCACAATGCATGCTTGGCAACTAACCATTAGTGCCTTCTCTTGTGTAGGCATGAGGACAGATTTGCTGTTGTTAAGGTGAAGTCAATCTGACAGGTCTGTGATCGATATCACAGAGACACAGACGCTCACTGGCCATGCCAGAGACTTATTGAGATGACTGTCCTTTTTGCTAGTGGATTCTGATGATAATTGAATGGTCCAGAGAAGAGAGTAGTGGCTCTCAGTATACACTGACACACAGGGACAGAGAAATGCCATTTGTTGTGCTGGCAAACTCACAAGCCCACAGGCAGCAGAAATACACAACCTGCTGGGGCTGTCTTTTAGAGACTTATTCTGTCACCTACTTTGCAGCATGATTTATTTAGCCTTCTTTGTCTCCAGTCACATATGGGCAAAAAAGCTGCCAGTTTTCCCGAAGGTGTATTTGCCTCAAAGGTCCCCATTGTAAGTGCTTTCAGGAATCGCATATGTTTCCTTTAATTCCTGCTGATCAGTTAACTTGTGGATTAAATTCTTTTGAGTTATGATTGGGCTTCTCCAAAAATAGAGCAAAGCATGTGGTGAATAATATAAACTGACACATTTAAACTTGTGCTTTTTGTGGGACCAAAGTGTCTTTGTCAGCAGCAGGCTGGAGGGGTGAGCTGGCTCCTGAGGGAACACTAGAAGAAAAGAGAGGCCACTTGTAGAGAAAGAACAACATGAGAGATAGAAAGAGGGAAAGCACGTGAGGCAGAATAACCACAATTAAGATCTACGGCTTGAATCTGACAGATCACCAGTCTGAAGTGGTTGCGGGTTTGTTTAGTCTAGTCTCATGTTTTCTTTACCTGCATGTTTACCTTGACCTTGGGTAAAGAAAGAAAGAAGGAAAGAGAAAAGAGAGATGGAAATAGTCAAGTGAACAAAATACAAAACCAATAAAGATAAAAAAATATTAAAATTTTGCTAAAAAATTTATTAAAATTATAGCATTTGCATGAACATGGGTACTGTTTTTCCTAGTTCAGTTTCAATAATTACTACATCCATAAACATCTTTAGACTTATATTCATGCCATTTTTCTTACACTATATTCAGGTTGTTTTTTTGTATATGTTTTTTTATTGCATTGTACATTTCGGAGCAGCATGTCATTAAATCCCCATTTGTCATTTGACAGTTCTGGCCCATGCTGCTAGAGGGTGACATCATCATATTCATATGCACATTCATCACATTAGCAATATAACATTACATTCACAGTAAGCAATGCTCAAGGCACAAATAATCAGTTTAGGTTATCGACTATGTTCACTTCAATGGCTGCTGGCTCGGGTGTGATGAAATAAAGGCCTGGAGGCTGACATTTTGACGGAGCCTGATGCCAATACAGTAATTCCAACCAACCAATCACATGAGCCATATGCGCTTAAAAGAAAAATGCTAGTGGGACTGTTTTGTTTATTTCAACCTAGAAATAATTGGCACTGTTGGCTTTTATTTACAGTTGTCCATAACTATATCAAAAGTTTGCAGTGTGAATACAGCTCCAATTCGATAAAAGTTGGGACGCTGTGTAAAATGTCAATAAAAACAGAATGCAATGATTTGCAAATCTCATAAACCCATATGTTTTTCAAAATAGAACATAGAAAACATTTTAAGAAAAAGATAAGGTAATTTTGAATTTGATGGTTGCACCACATCTCAAAAAAGTTGAGAAGGGGCAACACTAGGTTGGAAATGAAAATGTATTTAGTGTGACTGAATACAAAGGATCAGATATGGCACTATAGAGATGCATACATGTGAATATTATGTAGAGGTTAAGAACATGGCTGTAAATGTTTTCAACATAGTCAGAATCCTTATCACATGTGTATGGATTTCAATGGAACGGTGTTACTAAAGGTCAGAGAGTCTCCTCTCAGACCAGAAACCCTTAATCATCCATCCATTAGATAGCTCACCCATGCACCTCAGTTACCTACCAAAATAATGACATGTCTGTGCTCCTTTATATACCCTTTTGAAATAGTCTGAGTAGTGGAACTATGCCATTTTGCTGCTATGAGCTAACTGGCCTCTGTCTGAGCATGACAAAATCAAGAGCAGCAATGAACTGTTGTAAATGCTGTTTGCGATCCTGCCGAATGTATGATGAAATTACACAGCAGAATTCCAGTGTCTGACTGGGTAAAATAAAAATAAAAATAAAAATGCAGCATGTTGTTTACACAACTAATCAAAGTAAATGTCCCTCTGTTAATGAATGAGGTACATTATTTATTCAACCAGCTGTTAAAAATAAATTAACCTTCATGCATGCTCAAGATTTCACTTGTTAGTGATTGTGACTCTGTGAAGTGGAAAATCTTTGTTGTAAATATAAAAACAATAAAATAGCTTTGCTATAATGGCATCATTATGCCTTAGATTTGAACATCATGTTGACCTGTTGTTGGCTGTGTGTGTGAGTGTGTGTGTGTGTGTGTGTGTGTGTGTGTGTGTCCTATAGTATGCCTAAGTCTGTTTAATTGTTCATAAGTAGATTGAATTACATTCATAGCACTTATAAAGAGTTAGAATAAGACTTTATAACTTATTCTTATTTTAAACTTATAGTATAAATTACATGTTATATGTACAGATGTATTATAATGTCTGCTTATAAATAAAAATCGTAGACACTAATGCTATGGTGTACTTATAACACAGGTTCTGCATTGTACCTTGAGGTACAGATAAGAAAACGTTTGTTTATGCAATATTCTTATGCTAAAATATTATAATGCATTCAATTATTTTTTGTTAATGCATATACTAATGCATTCTAAAGTGATAACTAAATGCAGTTATACCTCTTATGTCAGGCACTATATACGATTATTAGAGATGCACCGATGTATTGGTGCATTTTAAAACATCCAGTGCTTAGGGCCGATTATATCCCGTCAATCGAAAGAGGGCGGGAAAACACATAGATTTTGTACTGTGTGCAAAGATGATGTCTCTTGTGTGGAACGATGACAAAACTGCAGTTTGTGAGCTGTGCAAAAAAGTATATATATTGCACAGAAAAATATATTTGTAGAGTAGTATATTTCCTATTCAGTTAATGAAAAAATAAATAAATAAATAAATAATAATAAATATATATATATATATATATATATATATATATATATATATATATATATATATATATATATATATATATATATATATATATAATAAAAAAAGTTTATATTATATATTACCAGTTTGATGTTCATTGATGAAGTAGAAATGCTTTTGTTTGTGGTGAGTGAATGTAAAGCCTAACATACTAACATTACTTTAATCTTCAGAATTGAGTTCGTGTGTTAATGTTAATCTGAGTAATGTGTTTTCTGTTTATGAGACCAGTTACTGTGAAACAACTTCTTGAAATGGAGAGAATAAAGTTTTTTTTTTGCATTTCCTTCAGAATTGTGGAATTAATTATTATTAATTTAAAAGAAGCTATAAAAGGCAGATCTATGAGTATCGGCCGATATCACTCTGAATAATAGTTTATTGATTTAGAGAAATTTAGCATCACTGCATCTTGAACTATTATGTATGATGTAAAATACATTATAAATATATTTATTATTCATTATGAAAACTCATAGGAAGACTCATAGGATGTGCTACTAAATATAAAATAAGCTTGCATGTCAGTTAGTTATAGCCTGATCATCACATGCTGCATATCAAGATAAAAAAAAAGATTATATATATATATATATATATATATATATATATATATATATATATATATATATATATATATATATATATATATACATATAGAGAGAGAGAGAGATAGATAGATAGATAGATAGATAGATAGATAGATAGATAGATAGATAGATAGATAGATAGATAGATAGATAGATATAACTTTTTTGTATTTATTTATTTATTTTCACATGACGAGATTTTTTCAAAAGAGAAAAATGGAAAGTATGAGTAACAATTGCAGTAAGGTGGAGGCGGTTTGCTTGAGAGGAATTGAAAAGAGCCTAATCCACTCTTTGGCTTCATAGCAAACAGCACAAGACAGTCAATAACAGACACAGGGATGTGCACTCCCACAAAAATCACATTCTATTTTTTGTTTCTTTTTATAACATTTAATCAGCATTTTGTAAAATGTCAGCAAACATATTATGTTGTTGTTTTTTTTTCCTTTTTGACAGTGCTGGCTCTTTCCAAGTCCTTTCAATTTTAGCAAGTATGAAACAGTTGACATTTACTTTCATGTTAAGTATTTCAGCATTTTATAATTCTGACACTTTTGCCTGGGGCACACACAAGCTTACAGTCACTTCAGATGCATTAGCTGCATTATAGAGGGATCAGACAAGATGACCTGCTTGATTAGGTTTATTCTCTCGCATAGTGATGAGCTGTCTGAGACTTCATCTCGGTAAGCTACTAAGCTTGTATACGGCCTATAGGCTTACAGACAGAGTGACATTTCAGGTTCATGCAGTAAAATAGCACTGAATGGTAATGCTTTACATTTAGGTTCCCTTAACTAGCCTCATTTTCTGCATTAGTTAACATTAACAAATGAAAAACCTCAACATTAATAAAGCACAAGTAATATTAAGAAAATAACAAAGTAAGTTAACACATACAGGTTTGTTTAAATACAAGGTTGCAAAATGCTAGTGTTCTGTTTTCCCATGTAGTGCAGTCAACAAACTGGTCGAAAGTTGGAAGAGTGGAATCCTGATTTACATGGTTAAAGTATCCAGTATTTACCACAAAAGCACCAGGGTGTTTAGACTGTAACTTAGCAACAGTGGCATGTATTCCATCACATATTGCTTCCTTGTCAGCTGACAAGGTTACTGTGGGAAATAAATCCCCCAATTCGGGACAAGTGAAACTGATTGGTTGGCAATTCTACCTCACACCCTGTGAATGAAAGGTGGTAAGTTATCGACTTATCTAATTTCTCTAAAACAGATGACTGACTTCAGTCCATCTTTGAAATCCATGGATCAAACATGCTACAATTACTGCTAAAATCATTGGATTAAAATAATTCTGATATTATTTCCTGTATACTCTTTGTAAATTATATGTAATAAAAGCTTCATTGTATTAAAAAGTGATCAGTAATTTATTTGCTTAGGCAATACATAGGTGGTAGGAATAAAGACGTGGGGGTGGAAAGTAGTAATATAGATACCAGTAGGAATTACCTGCTTGAGCTGCATGAGCTGAGAGAATGAAAACCATTACACTAAAGCACTTTACTACCGGGTTAATTAACTCACCCAAACACATCCTATAAGAGATTAATCAGATTCATATACAACATAAACACAATATTACAACATATATCTGCACGAAATGGCACAACTATCCTTGATAGTCAGGATGTGTAACTCATGTTGTGAATATGCTTGTTCTGTAATTTGATAAATGCTGCCACATGTTTAAATTCATACATAAAATGTTTCATTTTGAGCGATTCCCACAGCACAGGTACTATAACTATAGTATTTAAATTCACAAAGGTAAAGTGTGTATGGTAGAATAACACAGTGTTAAACTTATTCCATTACTTTCATTTCATCAGTTGATAACATTAATACTTGAGTATATTTAAAAGTAGCAACTTTTACTTTCACTTGAGGGTGTTTGAGTAAGATGTTGACATGTTATCTACAGTGTACTTTCACTTAAGTATAACGTCTCAGTGCACTCTCCGCCCTGTTTAAATGTTAATGAAATACACCAAGTTGTCTGTTCTTGACTGGTCAATCTATATAGTCCACATAATTCAGCAAAAAATATATTACAGAATGTAATGTTTAGAGCATTCTGAACTATAGCTATAACTGTTATAGCTGGCTTGTGAACCTCATTTTTGAATTTTGAATGTTAACTTCTAACTTAAATTGCCTGTGAAGTGCCTTGAAATGCACAGAATTATTTGATGTGTTGACGTAATTTCCACTAAAACATGAAGCCAGAGCGGGACATATCAAGTGGCTCCTCCCCTTTTTGAAATAGCTACAAACATGTAGCTTACCTCACAGCCTGTTAGTACCATGGATTTTTATAATGTTGGTGGTGGAATGCTTCAGATTCTAGAGAGCACTTGATTGCATAGAAAATGTAATGAGAAGCTGAAGTGCAGAATTATGTCATCAAAATTGTTGATCGGTATTGGTGGTAGAGAGTGACTATAAATTATGAATGCCTATATCTTCTAAATGTGAATTTTTGGAGCAAACTAACTTATAGATAACCTTAAGGCTAACATATTCATTCTAAATGTCACAAAACTTCTATTTTGTTTTCAAGGAGACAGAGAATTCATGTAGATTTAATGGTTCATATTGATTGCTGTGGATTTAATTTTTGTCATTGATGGCATGAACAGCAGTTTATGCAGGTGTTCATTACTTGGAGTAGATACTTTATTATTTTAAAAAAATCAATTAAGACAAAATAAGCTACTTTGTTAATGCTACTTATGGTGTTTTAAAAGCTTGTGTTCATGGTATGTTCATGCTAACTACTGGGACTAATGCACTACTTATGTGAGTTAAAGAAGAATGAATGTAAAGTGTTACTTCTTTTGTTATATAGTAATGGAGAGGGGGCGAGATGACTCTTTCATTCTCTTTCATCCCCTTACTGTGCTTCTGGCCTGACTATCACTCATGGAGGTGAAGCAACACCTACGCAAGGTCTAAATCTGACAACAGCCTACTCAGCAAAGTGCCAGCTTCAAAGTATAGAGTCAGGATGTATACATGTACGTGTGTCCCTTACAAAACATACATGGAGGTGTTCTTCCTTGCTGAAACCTGCACTAAAATCGATCTTAGCTACAAGCCACTTTGCTCTGCTGATCAGATGAAGACAGACATAAACTACTCTCAGGTCCTTTCTGTTCATACTCATGAATAATGTATTAGTGGGATATCCATTCCATGGTGTCTGCAGACTGCCCAAGACACAACACTGTGGTTAGCGTGTGTACTACGATAGCACACACATCCATCTTACCTTACAGCCATTAGGGGTGAACGCTGAAAGAAGCACCACCATGATGAGTTACACTGTGAAAAAAATCAATGGGTTCCATATGTCTCCCTTAGTGTTCCACTATTAATGTGCAGCCAACTTATGATTCATCACAAGAAAAAAAAAACACAAATTAGACCATTGCACAACACAATGTGATTTACTGGTTCGTGTGTTTGTGCCCTGTTTAGGGGAAAACAACACCGGCAAAACCTGCCTGAAAGCCATTTTACACTTTTTAATGAGAGATGTAAAGTGCTTGTTATTACAATGCGTAATAGGTGCTGAATAATTGATGTGCAATTTAAAGATGAAATAGGAGTGAGATAATAGATGGAGGTAGATGTAAATGCAGATGAATACCTACACTTTAAAATGTGATGTAAAAGGTCTGAAGCATGATACAAAGTCATTGTGTGAATCTGTATGAAGCACAGGCCTAATTGAGGATAGTTGCACCGAATGAGATTGGGTCAAGCCTTGTTCTTTAAAAGCATATCTCAAATGTTGATGCCACTCAAACGCTTCCTGGAATTCATTAGGAACATTCAGCTCACAACTGCTAAAGGTCAAATGCAGAGTGGGCTCTTAATTGGCCTGGGGCAATTAGAATGTTGTTATCTTCAAAATTACTGCATTAATGGACTCGTTAAATTGGTCATTAGCCAAGGAGATTCAGACAGCCATGGACGGTGCATTAGATTTTATGAGCAAAAATTCAATTACCATGCAAAACAAAAATTAGCATACAATAGTCTCTTTAGCTCAAGGACAAGAGCACATTTATATAGCCAATCAACGCGAATATACCTGGATTAACTGTTTTCCACTTCTACCATCACTCTTATCTTGGTGTCAATATCTTTCCTAAAATTGTAACGATTTATAGGGCTAAACAACACCCACATAAACCCTTTCTAAGAACTGACATGTACATACATAGAAATTTATGAAGGCTATTTCAAAAAATGATCAGCTGTTATAAAGGCTGCTTTAATGAATTTCAATATCAAGAAACTGAGACAAGTGACATAAGGTTGTGTAATAACACATTTATGTTAGAATGTCATGACAACTCACTCAAGAACCCTTAAACAAAACTATTGTTGTATCATTTGATAAGAACAGCAGGGGAGGAAATGAAGGAAGATAACCAAATCATTATTAGAGGTTAGGATTAGCAAGTTAGAATTGTGTTAGTATGGTCACATGCCATACTATAGAATATGAATATTGCTTTGTGACTGATGTCCACAGCCATTTCAGGGAAACGTCCTGACTTGAGTTTGTATGTGTAAAAACAAAAGAAAAGTTTAACAGAAGGTAGCATGAGCAAAATAACATATCATATCTGATTTGCCTGAAAAAAAGTGTGCAAAGTGTGGGATGTTGTCTGTGCAAATAAATACATTTAGCACCTGCAATGCAGTTTTCTAAAACGTGAAATCTTCCAGAACTGAGATTGTGTGTGCACATTAGTGCTACTGAACTGCAGGTATTACATTTGTAGCAGCCCATTTCCTTCAGTTGACGTCATTCACTAGGTTTAAATAATTAAAAGATTGATCATGTCTTAGTGATCAGAAAGTTTCTTAAAATTATGACTAAATATTACAGTAACTAAGTTTCATATTTCGTATTCACTGCACATTCCTGACTCTAATTCCAACAGGATTTAAATAGAGCCTGTGAAAATGTTTTTATTCACAGGTTTGCTATGAACAGAACAAACAATCTTATTTTGTTTTCATATTCAGTTAAGAACAGTTTGTTGATGCTTCTCACTGCTTTTAATTGGTGGTATACTGGACGGGTAATTATGCATGTGTGGCAAGGTTCATGTTCTGTTTACCTTTGTGGGAGTCTCTTAGAGACCTAAACTCACCATGGCTATCAAGAACAAATAGCACATGCAAAGTTTACATATTTTTCCTCCCCCTACTTTGCATGTGAAGTAATTTACTCAATTATTCATAATCACCTGCAACATGCCCACAACTTCCAAACACAATTTATCCCATTGCACATGCAAATTAACGCATGTTATGTGGGACCTTATGTGTGAACTGTCATAAAGTGCACCGTTTACAGTGTTAATTATGTGAGTTACTGTATATGGGATTAAGACAAAGAAAAATGCTTACAAAGCCATGAGGTTAGTGAATGATTTCATTAATAAATGTGGCTCATTGTAGAGAGACAACTATTTGAGTTGAAATCACCAATAGAATGAATATATGTATTGGATTCTGTATGTATGAACATATTTACAAATATAATATTCTGATTGGAAGTCAGATACTCAGTGATCCATAATATATTTCCCCACATGTGTAATATAGTTATATTGATATATTACAGTATTTTTATGCAATTATGGCTGGTTTTGATATTAGATAGGAGGAATAAAATCTAATATCTCTCAATAACAATGCTATTATGATCCTATTATATTATCCATCCATCCATCCATTTGCTGTACTGCTTATCCTGCTCAGGGTTGTGGGGGGAGCCTGGAGCCAATCCCAGGGAACTCTGGGCAAAAGGCAGTGGACAGAGGACACCCTGGACAGTGTGGAAATCCATCGTACACGCACTCACGCACCCATTCACACACTACAGACAATTTAGAGATGCCAATCTGCCTACAGTGCATAGCTTTGGACTGGGAGAGGAAACCGGAGTACCCTGAGGAAACCCCTGAAGCATGGGGAGAACATGAAAAGTGCACGTACACAGAGTGGTGACAGAAATCGAGCCCCACAACCCTGGAGCTATTATAGTACTAACAATGATATTAATAGGGTTGATCAGTGCATTATCTCTTAAGGTCTCATCAAAGATTTACCAAAATGATGTGAGGAAAACTTCTTAAATCACTGATTTATTACTGATTTACTAGTGACATGACATGAAAAATAGCAAGTTAAATGAAGATCAAATCTAATGGTCTTTTCACTCTGTGTAATCACTTGACATGACTGTCATTTAAAGCTGCTTGAATCAAGAGTTGAACAAGAAAGAAATCAGCCTCAGTCTCTCTTCTTCACACCATTTTGTGTATTTTTTTTACAATCATTGGTGGTCGTTTTGTCCTCAGTGTTACAAAAATCCAAATAATTAGCTTTAAGGCATTTGTTAAGACCAAAAAATCTGACCATGACATCAAAAATGAAACCTTACAGTGATGTGTTTTTATTATAGTATCTTTTTTTTATCTTTGTCTTTTTATCTTTAAAAGAATATAAGGTTTCATCTTGGAGTCCACATCAGATTATATGTTGCTGATACCCATCCCATGGCCCTGCTAGCCCATTTATACCAGCCATCACTGTTTATATGGTATTAAATAACAATATCCTAGAATATTTGTAAAAGAACCATGACATTTCTCAAAATGCCTCATACACCTTATTGCTCTATAAAGCACCTGACTAATTACCTCCACAATGTATGTCATTTTTTCCTGACTACTCAGCAGCAACAAAATTAGTGCAATGTGCCTGTTGTTCGTATGCATTTGGAATTTAGCATCTTAGTAACCACCTCCTCTCATATTGACAGTAATTGTCTATTTTAAAGCTCTCTATCTTACACAGAGCTAAATGGATTCCTAATGGACTTGTTACACCATTAACAATAGACAAATAAAATATAAAGTGCTGTATGACATTTTAAAAAGTCTTCTGGTAAACAGCATTAACTCTGTCGTTAAGAAAGGGAAACCTTAATTCCATTAATTTTGTTAAAGCTTTATTTCTCCATAGTTAATAAGTTAATGGATAAAAAGCCTCTTAAGTCTGTTATTCAGGTTGGATTTAAACGTGTGCAGAGGCATTGTTAGACACACAAGTTAAAACTAGAAATTTATTGACGTGAAATTTTAAACAAAAAAACGGTGCCGTATATTGAATTTTAGTCAATATGGATAGGTTGGAAAATCGGTTAGATAATTTGATAATAGATAATGCATTAGAAACATTTTGAAAAGGCTCAGGTAGGAAATCATACAAATGTCAAGAGTTCAGTTAGACTCACTGATTCTACACTAGTAAATGCATAATAAATTACTGACAATACTCTTTAAAATTGTCAATGTCAAAAATGTCATACAATAATAATTGAATAGTAACAATAACATCCTAGGTATAATTAATGATTGTGCTTGATTTACAATTACAATTATTAGTCATTTGCAGTTTACCATGAATTTAAAATTTACATAACTTACAGGCATATATTTTAGCGTGTGATATATGAGCATAAAAAGGCCTAAAGTTACCTTGGTCCACAAGGTCTGATTTCATTTCTTGCATGAAGTTAGCCATGTACAAAATAATAATTCACTCTTCTTGTTGTGATTCATCTCTGTTTTTTTGAGTTGTATATAGATGTTCAGCTACATTTTTGCCTTGTGGTCTCTAGTGTTCTGCGTATATGCATAATTTTCAATTCAATTGAATTAAATTCAGTTTTATTTGTAGAGAACTTCAGTAGGGATTGTCACAAAGCAGCTTTAAATAAATCTGGATTAGATCTACATCCCTAATGAGCAAGCCAGATGTGATAGTGGCAATAAAAACTTGCTGAAACGACATGAGGGAGAAACTTTGAGAGGAGCCACACCAAAGGGACCCTATCATCTTATCTGTAGAATAGCAGCTATGGAAATAGCTCAACTTGTACTGGCAAATAGAATGATTTATGTTAAACACACAACCTCATCGTGAACCTTAATTTAAAAGGTGGGCTTCACATATCTGGAGATATACAGTCAGGTTATGTCCAACCACCATAACATGGACTGTCTATAGAGACTATGTTCAAAAGTTGTGAGTTGACATAACAAGCATGTTTTAAGAACAAACTATAATATTCAATGGGAAAGATATAAGCCCTCTGAGATTCATGGGTGATGAGAGCAGGATTTTTTTCTTTCCCTAACTGCTGGCTCTGAATGTCCCAAGTGCATTCAGGCTCATATGTCAGATTTATTATGTTAGTTATTGTTACCGGTGCACAGTAAGTAAGGAATAAAACATGACATGCTTTTAGAGGAAAACAATCAACAAGGGGTGGTGTAATGTGGCCCAACATGAAGCGGAACACTCATTCCCTGTTCTCTGTCATTTTTCTTGAAGTTAATAAGGCAATAAAAATGCAGCTTGTTACAAAGAAAACACAAACGACAAGTTCTCTGCCCTGAAAACTTTTCTCTGTCAGAAACTTTGTTTTACCTCTTTACTTTACCTCTTTTCCTCTGACTGTTACAAAGTGAAGACACTCTTTGATCAATGTTAAATAAATGTCTCCATACCGAAAGTTTATATCAATGATTATACATTTTTCTTTGTTAAGTTACATGCACATTTTAATCAGTTTATTTTAATCTGTTTTAGTGCCATCATACAATTCCCTGTGAACGAGTTGTTACTATAGAAACACATTATAGATATATATGCTGCGATCCTGATTTAATGTTTTTGTGTATATCTCATACTAAATAGTTTTAGATCTTCAAACAAAATACAACATAAAACAAAGGCAACTTGAGTAAACACACAATACAGTTTTTGTTTTTCATTGTAGCTAATAAATTTTATCCAACACGTATCACCCATTTGAAAAACTAATATTCCCCTTAAAATCTGATTGAGCCACCTTTAGCAGCAATAACTGCAACAAAATTCTTCCAATAACTGGAGATCAGTCTCTCACTTATTTTTAGGACTAGGATTTACTCGTATGCTTTGGATCATTGTCTTGCTGCAGAATCCAGTTGTGCTTGAGTTTCAACTTATGAAATGAAGCCCGGACATTCTCCTTTAGGATTTTCTTGTAGAGATCAGAATTCATGTTTTCCTCAATTATTGCAAGTTGCCCAGGCCCTGAAGCAGCAGAGCATCTGCACACCATCACACTACCACCACCATGCTTGACTGTAGGTATGATGATGTTTTTCTGGAATTCTCTGTTTGGTTTACACCAGATGTAACAGGACACCTGTCTTCCGAACAGTTCCACTTTTGTGACAGACAGAGAGACAGACAGACGTCTGTCTGTCTGTCTGTCTCTCTGTCTGTCTAACCATCCGTCCATCCGTCTATCTATCTATCTATCTATCTATCTATCTATCTATCTATCTACTATCTATCTATCTATCTATCTATCTATCTATCTATCTATCTATCCATCCATCTATCTATCTTGGGTAGAGTGGGTTGTCCACTAATCGTAGGGTTGGTGGTTCGATTGCCGGCCCGGGTGACTCCACATGCCGAAGTGTCCTTGGGCAAGACACTGAACCCCAAGTTGCTCCCGATGGCAAGTTAGCGCCTTGCATGGCAGCTCTGCTACCATTGGTGATTAGTGAGTGTGTGTGTGAATGGGTGAATGAGACACAGTGTAAAGCGCTTTGGATAAAAGTGCTATATAAGTGCACATTTACCATTTACAGTACGATCCGATCCCACAGAAGTGCTACTGTGGCACGAATTGCTGTTTAATGCAAGCAATGATAGAAAGGTATCAGAACACACAGTGCATCACAGCTTGCTGCATCTGTGCAGCCGCAGAACGTTCAGAGTGTCCATGCTGACCCCTGTTCACTGCCAAAAGCACTTAAAATGGGCATGGGAGCATCAGAACAGCTATACATATATATATATATATATATATATATATATATATATATATATATATATATATATATATATATATATATATATATATATATATATATATATATATATATATATATAAAATATATATATATATATATATTTATATATTTTTTTTTTTTTTCATTCATTCGTTTTCAGTAACTGCTTTATCCTTGGGGCCTGGATCCTGAATCTAGAGCAACGAAGGATGGGGTGCCAGTTTATTGCAGGGCACCTTACACGCACACATTGTGGGAAAACCTGGAGAAAAACCACACGAACACAAAGAGAACAGGAGAAACACATAGACAATAATCAGAGCTCAGGATTGACCTGCAGTTGTGAGGCGGCAGTGCTACTTACTGCACCCACATGCTGCCTGTACAAATGTCTATTTTAGTACATACTTGACAGGGACTTTTGTGTGTGCCAATAAATATATGTGTGTGCATGTGTGTGTGTGTGTGTGTCCATGTGTGTGCCTGTTGTATTTATATATTTTTTCATTTAAAGAACCCGTTTCTGATCTACATACCATGGTTTTGGATATTGTTTAACCTATGATCACTGGCCACCTGCAGCAAAGTGCTGACTGGCTGTAAGTGTTTTAGACTAGCGGCATCCTGTCTGCAGCAAGAACAACGATCTTGGATTCCAGTAATCATCACTTCCTGCACACGCACTGACCGTCTGCAGCCAGCAGTTAAAGCAGTCTAATTGCACAGAGGGAAGCTCTTGGCTGCTCTAAACACATTAGTACCAAGACCAATATGCCAGCTGCACTGGAACAGACACCACCACACTGCTGGACTCCCTCCTTTGGCTCTGTTTGGTGTGATTTTGGCAGCACAAGTGTGAATCAAGTCCAAAATCCAAAGTGAGAAGCTTCGACACTTCTCAGCTGAGATGTTCATGATTTGCGCAAGATGATAATGTACAGTATGTGACATTTTATATTATATTTGTCCTTTTTTTTTTAAACACTCACAAGCATGTAATAGATATACTCTTCTCAAACCTTCTTCATGACAGGTTGCATTTCAGCCAGAGCTGGACTTAAGGTTTATAAGTGAAATCAATATGTCTCATACTGTATGATACTGTATATACGTGCATGGCTGCTTCAGCATCAGGTAGTTTTTTTGTGTTACCCAGGCACTAAGGGAGCACTGAGATATCAGTGGCTCAGATTTGAGACTACTGAGACCTTCATCAGCAGAGATACAGAGGTAGAGTACACAAGGTCAGCTCTCAGGATTTATGATGTTCTCTCAATGCAGTAAATGGCACAGAGGAAATCGGGAGGATGCCGGATACCAACCATTTCATCACTTTGACTTCTTTAAGCTCTGTAAAGAAAAAAAAGACCTTTGTCGGCTGCTGGCATTTTACTGAGATTGTGACAGATCGCAGCTGGGCATTTCAATCCTTATGGTGGGAGGAATGTTTTTTAAGCTCCGGTTGGCCTGAGTTGTATTGATAACAGTTGTCTTTAGGGCTATTCAAACTCTTTGTATATACCTCATCAATGGATTTACAATAATGATCTGAGCTTAACCCCATTGTGTCAAAACAAGACACAGCATAAGATTTGGCATTTATTGGTACATCTTTAAGCTGGTCATGGAATTCTGACAAAATCCAGCATTTACTACCACTCTTTTTAAGACCATTTCTGTTACCCCAGGCACTTTTCCATCATATATCTCAAGTCCTGTACCTTCTGCTAAACCACTTGCCCAGCATGCTATCTGTGTTATTTGAATAAAAAAAATGCTACATCTTTTTCTACTATCCTCCACATTTAGCTGTTATCTTTTGCCAGCAGCACAAACAGCGACTTGAGCCTCCGCTAGGCTTATCATCAACTTTCTGTTCTGTGCGTATGTATGTGTTTGTGTGATTTCTGGAAACAACAAGGGATGCTACTCTCTCATCTGTCTCCTTGTCTCTCTGTGTCTGAGGGAGATAGAAGGATGTGGGCCAGTGGAAGTGTGTCATCTGCTCCAAGGCTTTGATGGGCTCTGTTTCTGTCTCTCTGGGCTTCAATGCAGCTCTGTCTTGTGCTGAGCTCACTCACACCTGATCACCTTGCTCCTCGCCTTTATCTGCCTAGGCTGCCTTTGCTTCCAAAACCCCCTCCAGCACTTGCCATCTCATATAAACCACCTATTCTTAGGCAGTATACAAGCAGACTCATCTCTCAGATTCATCCCTCAGAAACCTGCCGTCTTAAATGCAACTCTGTTGTGTTTGAGATACAGCATTAATGCTCGTTTAAGGGTTTGCACAGATTACTTTTTCTCTCTTTTTTTATTTATTTCCTATGCAGGCAGGGAAATGAACATCTCTGAACAGATATCCTCAGCACTAGAATGTCTGAACGGCACCAAAGAGTGAATCTCAATTAAACAAAGCTGCGTCTGGAAATTCAATACATTTCATAGGATGACTCTCAATGAGTTGTTGGACACAACAGGGAGCTGAAATGAGGTTATGTGAAATTATAGGTTATCGAAATAAGAGCTCTTAATTCTGAACTGCAGACTATCCAAGCACATGATAATGCTTTTGAGCAAGAGTGAGGATCTAGCTGTTCTTTTTTTTTGTATCAGTAGGACTCCTCAGCCTCAGAGGACCCTAGAGAATATGTGCTGTTATATTCACAATGGCTAAATTGGAAAAATTGGAGAGTGGAGGAGTTCAAACTGAGCTGGCCTGATGATAAGCTGCCTTGAAGCAAATTAACTCCTACAGAGTGTTTTTCAGCAGATTATGCAACGATTTGAAATACCATATCCAATTAACTAAAGATAACAATACATGTATATCAGTGTTCAGTATGTAATTAGCACTTTGTGTCTGTAAAGTTCAGAATTAGTAATACTAATTCTTGTGCATCTCTAGATCTAGCCAATGTTTTAAAACCTATCACAACTGTTCAAGACATTACCCTGTTCTGGGACACTGCATTTACTGATTGGTCATTGTAATTAATTAAAATATGTCTGTCTGTCTATTGTAGCACTGAGGGACAACCGGATTGAGCTGGTTCAAGCCTCGTGGAAGGAGCTGACCATCAGCATCAGTGAAGTGACTCTTTCAGACGAGGGACAATACACGTGTTCACTCTTCACCATGCCCATCAAGACCTCCAAGGCCTTCCTCACTGTTCTGGGTAAATGTTGTCATAGATCACATGCAGATCTAAAGTAATCTGGCTACCTGATATATTGCCTGAAATGTTTTCACCATTTTCCAGTGGGCTTAGGCTTATGACTACCTTTCTTTAAGATCTACTATAATTTCCCAATACAATACTTATTCGTAAAGGATATTGCCAAAACACATTGGAACATACAGTGGTGCTTGAACGTTTGGGAAACCATTACAATTTTCTATATTTTGCATAAATATGACCTAAAACATCATCAGATTTTCAAATTCCTGAAAGTAGACAAAAAGAACCCAATTAAACAAATGAGAGAAAAATAAAGTAGTTTTATTGTACATTTATTTATAGAGGAAAATGATCCAATGTTACATATCTGTGAGTGGCAAAAGTATGTGAACCTTTCCTTTCAATATCTAGTGTAACCCCCTCGTGCAGCAAAAACTGCAACTAAATGTTTCCAATGACTATTGATCAGTCCTGCAAAACAGCTTGGAGGAATTTTAGCCTGTTTCTCTGTACAGAACAACTTCAACTGTGGGATTTTGGTGGTTTTCCTCACATTAACTGCTTGCTTCAGGTCCTTCACAACATTTCTACTGGATTAAGGTCAGGACTTTGACTTGACCATTCCAAAACATTAACTTTAACCATTCTTTAATAGAATGAATTGTGTGCTTAGGGTCATTGTCTTGCTACATGACCCACTTTCTCTTGAGATTCAGTTCATGGACAGATGTTCTGACATTTTCTTTTATAATTCACTGGTATAATTCAAAATGCATTGTTCCATCAATGATGGCAAGCCATCCTGTCCCAGATGCAGTAAAACAGGCCCAAACCATGCCTATATATATATATATATATATATATATATATATATATATAATTATTATTAGAATAATGCTTCTTATTTTTTTATTTTATTATATTTTAATCTAATCCATTCATAAAACATTTTTACAGTAGTCTTCTGTCTTGTCCAAGGGATTGTTAGCAAACTGCAAATGGGAAGCAATGTTCTTTTTGGAGAGCAGTGGCTTTCTCCTTGCAAACCCGGCCATGCACACAATTGCTGTACAGTGTTCTCCTGATGCTGGACTCTGATGGTGGATTAACATTAGCCAATGTGGGAGAGGCCTTTAGTTCCTTAGATGTTACCTTTGCTCCACTGTGACCTCGAAGACTGTTACATGTCTTGCTTTTGAGTGATATTTGCTAGTTGATCAACCCTGGGAAGGGTAACAATGGTCTTAAATTTCCTTCATTTGTACACAATCTGTCTGACTGTGGATTAGTGGAGTCCAAATTCTTTAGAGATAGTTTTGTAAACCTTTTCGTGCCTGATGAGCATCAACAACTCTTTTTCTGAGGTCTTCAAAAATGTACTATTTTCATGCCATGATACACTTCCACAAGCACGTGTTGTGAATACCAGACTCTGATAGATCCCTGTTCTTTAAATAAAACAGGGTGCTCACTCACACCTGACCATCATCCCATTGATTGAAAACACCTGATTCTAATTTCACCTTCAAATTAAACTGATAATCCTAGAGGTTCACATACTTTTACCACTCACAGATATGTGATATTGCATTAAATAAATGACAATAAAGTACAATATTTTTGTCTCATTTTTTTAAGTGGGTTCTCTTTATCTACTTGTACGACTTGTGTGAAAATCGGATGATGTTTTAGGTCATATTTATGCATAAATATAGAAAATTCTCAAAGGATCACAAACTTTCAAGTACCCCTGTACATGACTCGGAAGATGGTTAAGGATCAATGTGCACGAGTTTTCTCTTGGTTTCTTCAAGATCAATGTCATAAATGAAATAAATGTCATCATACCATCAAAGGGACATCTTTTATAAGTTTAGTATGCATTGCTTACCTTCGAAGGTGCATATGATGTACCATTAACTAGATTTTAACGTACACTTATGTAAATAATGGTCAAGCATAGAAAAGATGACTATCTGAACAAATGGTAAAATCCAAAATATAGTCAGTGTAAGGGTTAAAACACAGGAATAGCAGTAGTAGTACACATGGCTCAGAACCTACACAGACATAAGGTTGGCAAGACTTCATAAGGATACAGTGCATGTGTGTGCCTTATACAGTATACTCTAATAAACAGGAAGTAACTTTGAAGTGGTAATTTAGAACTCAGGGGACGATGGCTTCTGCTGACGGGTAGCCATAATGTCCCAAGTTGATGTGATTCACACTTTATAATATAATTTTTTTTTTCCAGGAGTGCCAGAGAAACCAGAAATCACTGGCTTCACAAGACCTGCTGTGGAAGGAGAGGATGTCACGCTCACATGCATAACATCTGGAAGCAAACCAGCTGCTGACATCCGATGGTTCAGAAATGACAAAGAGGTGCAAGGTATATAAATGGCCATTGAATGGAATTCAGCCCTATTCGACACATAGCATAGTTTCACATTTTCACACAAGTCTTGGTCCTGAGTGAGCACTGAACAAAAAGCTTGACATTTATTCACTTCGATGACTCCAATATCCACAAAAAATAGCAATTTATTTGACAGGCCAGTTGGAAAAACTTGGAGTTGGGGGTTTAGTAGCTGGCTTAAGTACACAATGGCAGTAGCAGCACATAATCAACTGGTAATTTCAGCTGTCACTGAAATGGTGATCTACTCCTTATTCTCAAACATCAAGTTAATTGAAGTTGTTCTCTACCTCATCTGTACACCAATCTACTCCCGTGCATTGTAAGATCTAATGAGTGTACTGGATATCATCCCATATGCTTTCAGAAATGGCCACAAAATAGCAAAACTGCTAAGATTTTTATTTAAGTTTCAGATTTCTGTATTCACAGTCATATTCTCCGACTGCTAGGGTAACACCACCAAAGATTGACACTTGCAAAAAGCATGAAAGCTTATTTACAAATGGAAGGTTTACAGAGGACAGCACCTTTCACATCAGCAAAATAATTGTTTAGCACATTTGCCTTAATGAATATACAATTTGGGGCTTTTCTGCATTAAGGTACAAAATGTAGGGTGGTCTTTATCCAAAACAATTAATTTTGCACTCACAATGCAATTTACTAAGCCTGGAAGTCACTTTGGGTACAGCAATTGCAAATTATTACAACCAAAGGGCAGGTTTATAATTTGCGGAAATTGGTTAAAGACAAAATTATGCCATTTACTATGTCTAACCACTGAGTAAATTTAGTGAAATTATGCCTTAATGTCTTAAAAATGTCAGAATATTTTTCAGAACGATGACTTATTACTGCTGTAGCAAAACTGGTTTTATATTACATATACAGTACTATGCTGCATTTTTACTACACTGATGTCAATAGCATTTAAACAGTGCCTGTGAAAAGGAATTCATTTACATTATTAACAAAATGCACACTCATGCCTACAATATTCTGATCATGTTTTGAACAGTTTTCAACAGATCTCACCGGCTTGCATCGCATTATATTTGAGTTTCGGTTTATTTTCCACTAGAATCTCTGAGATCTGGACTTTCTGCAGTTAACAAGCACAAATAGCATAAAAAATCTTAGTTTATATGTTGGATCCTCCTCCTACTTTGCATGCAACTTCCTTCATACAATTATTCTTTGTAAATCACCTCCAGCACACCCACTAACTGCATGCACAAATGCAAATTAGTACTTGTTATTTGGGGTCTTATTAAATTAGGGCCATATCCAAGGAACTTGTTTTATCTTTTCGGTTCTAATGAGGACAATGATATTCATTATCAACTCGGAGATGCGTAACATTGCATAGTTGGGTCCAGCACTGCACCGGTGTTTTACTTAGATTAACTCTGAAATTTTGAAACCACCGACCATATGTTAAAGGTAAAGTTTTGAGCCATTTATGTGCATTTATGAGTCAAATTACAACAGAGTTTTAGTGCATTACACTAAAGTTGAAGCCAATGGATAGGAATTATTTTCACTTGAATGGACGCATCCACCCTGAGGAGATGGCGAAATATGGTCTAGGCATTTCACTAAGGGTTTAAGCAGGCGAATGGTTGATGGAGCATGAGTAACTGATGGCCTGAGACTGAGATAAGCGCTCCTGACTCAGAAATGGTGTTCACGTAGCATGCAGTAAAATGCCAGCACTATGCTGCGCCACAGCATCACATCCCGCCTCTATGTCACTCACTAGTTTTCAAAAGAATCTGTGATCAAATCCGGTGTAGAGAAGAGGATATGCTCTGTACTTTGGTCAAACTTGCACTGCAGTATGTGTAAGCAATTTTGGAAACTCTCAAGATGGGTCCCAGTGGGAGAAGTATACAATTAAATAAGCATTTCCTGTATACTAATTTTAGTTGTGCCAGTTTTGCCTTACTCATTATACAAGACACTCCTGCAAGGTATTATGCCTGTATTTAATTAAAACAGCTCAGTGGAATAAGTCACTCTCTCTCACTATCTCTCTCTCTCTCTCTCTCTCTCTCTCTAGCAAATGACCACACATTTTTTTATCTGTCATCTGGTGTAACTCATAACAGTGGGTGGTGATATTGTAATGAAAGACATTTTGGAGGACCTAAAAGAAAATGATCCTCAAATAGAAAGTGTGAAGTCTGTTCCGGAGGTGGGGTGCAAAATTGCAGCTTGTGTTTCAGACAGTTCCACAGTTGTTCAATGTACATAGAATAAACAAGATAGCTTAAAATTGATAAATATTCACAAACACAAACTTGAACAATACACATTTGTTAAATATGTATGTGTATATATCAGTTATGAGAAATATTCGTTGATTATGCAATTTTAACAGTTTGCTACAGTAAAGTTGGTGCTGTGAATTAACACAACCTTCTGCAACTCAACATCAGCCTCATGACTTTCTTTTCTTCATTTTAACAGAATATACTCGTTACATTTTTTTAATATACCGATATACAGTGTAACAATACGATCTCTTATAAACGAGCTGATTTATTATGTCTTTAAACAAGATCAAAGTTTAATTCAAGGATTGTCTGTTAATAGCTTTCATTCTGAATTGAGTTTGAGCTATGTCAAGTTTTATGTTTTCCAAGGAATCTCTTTAGAAGGAATCTAGTGTAGATGACCAAATCTGCTCTGTGGCACCAACATCATAGCATGAACAGCATATATGATGAAGAATACATTTTGTTTTTCTACCTTTAGATACAAAATGTAGGGTGGTGTTCGTGCTAAAGCATTAATTTTACACCAACATTGCAAGTTACTGTGACTGAAAGTGACTTCAGGAATGAAACTTTTAAATTAGTACAAACAAAGGGCAGGTATTAATTAGCAGAAGCCTGTTTCCATCAGTTATGCTATTTACAATGTCTGATTACTTTAGTAAATTTGGTGAAAATATGTTGCCTTTTCTCAAAACAGTCAGAATGTTTCTCAAAATGACTTATTGTTGACTCATTATTGCTGATTAAAGTTGGTTTTATATTCGATATTATGCATGTTTGCTCCTCTGATACTGACAGCATTTAATCAGAGTGTGTGAAAAGCATTTCATTCACACTTACATTATTAACCTCAAGAATCAGTTTGAGTCTTTTTGAGATATGGACTTGCAGCAACTAAGCATAAACAGCACACATTTCTATAAATCTTTCATTCTGAATTGAGTTTTGGTTATGTGAATATATGATGCATAAAAATAGGGAAAATACACATTATGAAAACCTGGACACTTTCTTCCATGCATTAGTTCAAACAGAAATTGTGTATTTTGTTTTTTTTACACCCTCAAAAAAAGCCTTAAAGACTCACTTACCTTAATGGGTAATCTCACCTGGATACTGTGGACTTGTGAAAATAAAAAAAAGACTGTCTTATGCATATCCCAGAACTCCTACTAGCTATATGATCATAACATTCTGTATCTTATCAACACATTTAGCACAGGTTGCCTTTTCTCTACAGTCTACTGTAATGATTATCCAACTATCTGGCATCACATGGCTTCTTTCAAGCTTTCTTCCTCATGTCATCTCAGTGAGTTTTTTTTGCCACGATCACCTCTGAGTTGTTCATTAGGGATCTAAATCTACATCTTCATTTCTGTCTACTTTTAAGCTACCTATACATATAATCATTGAAGTGCAAATGAATGTACAGTAAAATTAATTGAATGAACATAAAAGTGTATAAATGATATTGCAGGTATTTAGCCATATTCTTGTGGAGCTCACTGTTCACTCATTATGTCTGGGTCGGGAAGTGCACCGTGTATCGTGAATTCTATAACGCTGTGGTTACGTATATTAAAATGATTCATTTCCAAAATGTCAAGCTGTCTCTTTAAGAAATATTGACAAATATCTTTTGACAAATTGCTGGCGATTTAACTGAAGAAACCAATTTCAAACCCTATAGATAGACGGTGAATCAATACATGTAGGCACCATGCGGCAAGCTGCCCACTCAGAGCTAAACTTGGCTGCCTCTTGTTTACCAATGCTTATCTAGATGCGGAAGATGTCAAGAGTGTGGAGAAAAAAAAAGATCAATATTTTGTTTAGATGGCAAAGACGAGATTTGGATGACAATTTCCAGGACAGGGGAGATTTGTGTGTATGCGTGTGTGTGTCTGTGTGTGTGTGTGTGTGCATGAGAGGGATAGAAAGACAGAGAGGGAGGGCAAGTCCAAGTATTGTGCAGTGAACTGTTTGGAGAAGATCCTCCAGGGGACTGTTTGCACTCAGCCGTTCATGATTTTGCTGAGCCATGGCTTTCATGGTTAGTGGATAGGAATGTCTCTGGTGTAAATCCTGGACAGTGGTTCTGTATCAGTGTCCTTTTCTTGGACCCTTGGTCAGTGGTGCTTTATGCTCTTTCTTTTTTTTTTTTTCTACATACACTTTTTTTTGTTTTCATTGATTTTGTAATACACTTCCAGAAATGTCTCACTGGAGTGTTGAAATGTTTTAGACAAAGACCCAGTTGGTTTGTAGGCTTGCAAGTTGTTCTGTTGACTAACAGAATAAGAGAATAGGAATCAAGGTGGGTCTGTAAAGTATGGACTAAAGAAAGAACACTATAAACCGGGGCAGAATTCTGATGTGCTCTCATTGGTGTGTTGTTTTAGGTGTGAAGGAGGTGAATGCCACAGGCAGGTCTTTCACAGTGAGGAGCACCATACACCTCAAAGTGGATCAGAAAGATGATGGAGCTGCATACACCTGCAGCGTGGAGCACATTGCCCTGAACTCCACTCCTCACCAAGTCACAGAGGTGCTGGAGGTCTACTGTGAGTAACATCCTGGTGTAGAGATGATCTGTTAGCCTCCCAACTTTCTGAAGCCTGATATTAAACTTCTAGATGAGAAATGCTTTCAGCTAAGCAGCCAGATTTCTTCTTTTACCTTTTACCTTTTAAACTTGTTGTTTTAACAAGAGCATAATTTAATTTGTTGCAAAAACATTACTGAGGTTTATATAAAAAGTAATTTGGGCTTAAAAAAATACCAGATGTAAATTTGCAGGGGAAAATATGTTTTGAGTGAAACAGTTTAATTGTGTTTTTCAGCTTTTATTATGTTTATGTTTGTTTATTTGTTTGTTTATATTTTAACGTTGTATTTTATATCCTGTTATATAAATGGTGTATTGTTTTAGGTGGAAAATATTTAGTTTTAATATTTAGTTTATATATACAGTATATCAAACAATTGCAAACTAAAAAAAATCACAGGCTTATCCAAAATCAAAATATGTTTGTTAAGTAAGTGTCAACAATTATTGGCACCCTTTTAGTCAATACTTTGTGCTACCTCCCTTTGAAAAGATAACAGCTCTGAGTCTTCTCTTATAATGCCTGATGAGGTTAGAGAATACATGGAAAGGTATCTGAGACCGTTCCTCCATACCAAATCTCTCCAGATCCTTCAAATTTCGAGGTCCACGCTGGTGGACTCTCTTTTACCTTTAAAAAAAAAAAAAATCTTCATGTTACCCCCCCAGGTTTTTTTGGGGTTCCCAGGCAGGGGGGGGGGGGGGCCCGCCCTTGCTTTTTTTTTTTTTAAATTTTTTTTTTTTTTTTTTTTTTTTTTTTTTTTTTTTTATTTTTTTTTTTTTAAAAAAAAAAAAAAAAACACCAACATTATCTTATCTTCTATATTTACATGCATTTTTACCGCAAATTTGTTTTAAATATGATATATATTTTGTTTTTACATCCTCTACAGTGAATAACATTTCAGTCTCAGTGGGAATATTCCATGGAAAATTAAAGGAATAAAGTATTAGGCCCACATTTGCCTAATTGCCACAATTCTCTTTTGCCAATTCAACTGTTTTCTTCACCTCAGATGCACCTCAAGTAGAGATTGTTCCCTCTTTAATCGTGCCACAGGAAGGACAGTACTTCAAACTGGAGTGTACATCTAAAGGCAACCCTCTGTAAGTCATTCACTAGTGAAGAAGCTGTTAATTTCCAGACAATAGTGAGGACCTTTTCTCCACCACATGAAAAAAAGTTAAAATAAATCATAAACCCTTGATATTTACTAGAGCTTGACTTAATAGCTAAATCTTAAATAATTACAGAGATGCTGTAGTTTATAAAGTAAGGTGAATTCTGTGACCTTTCCAAACCACAGGCCTGACCTTTAGAAGATTCTCACCCACAAAATGATAATAAAGGGCGAAACAGTAACTGCAGCTATAAATATCAAATGTGTGCAGGTCTTAAACAAATAAAGCATTGTAAAAGTCCAAGTCAAGGAGAACTGCACATTAAATTTCAGGATAATTAAATGAAAATAAAAATTGTACAAGCCATTACATTAAAAGCATTACATTCATTTCAGTGAAACTGATTTCACTGACACTCCTTCCAAAAATGCTTAATGAACAGCTTCTCACAGAATATCTAACCATATAAACAACTATATAGTTGTTGTTGTTTTTTTATGTGGAGTGTCTGCCATGCAAATCCTTTTTACAATAGAAACAATAACAGATTAAAACCAGTGCATTAAAATAAACCGGCACTTTTGACAGAGCTACCGTTATAGAATATGTGTCACTACCTTCTGACCCATAAGGATTAAGAATTTAACAACATTGTGGTATAATATTGTAAATAATATGTTCATAAACTCAACAACCACTTTTGTTAGAAAAATATGTACAACTGCTCATTCATGCAGATCTAATCCAATCAACAATCATGTTGCAGCAACACAATGCATACAATCAAGTAGATACAAAGCAAGAGCTTCAGTTAATGTTCACATCAAACATCAGAAACACCTTGTTGATGGGAATGGTTAGAGTAAATGACGAGACTTATTTGAGTTAGTACTGTAGGAATGATACAGTAACTCACATAAACACTCTTTAGAATGGACAACATGTCGAACATTGAGTGGGATGGGCTATAACACCAGAAGACCACATCTGGTTCCAGTCCTGTTAGCCAAGAACAGGAATCTGAGGCTACAGTGGGCACAGATTCACTCAAACTGGACACTTGAAGATTGGAAAAGACCAAATGATGCTTTTCCAATCTTAAACCATCTGTCACCAACAAACATACCAAGGTCAGAGTCACTGAGATGACATTTTCCCCCTAATTTGATGTTTGATGTAACCATTAACTGAAGCACTTAACCTACAACTGATGATTTTATGCATTGTGCTTCTGCTGCATGATTGGCTGATTGGAAAATTGCAAAACAGCAGGTTTAGGGGTGTTCCTATTAAGGTGATCACTAAGTATATATTCTGGTGCTCCTGATCCCTTAGTTATATTTTTATTTTTAAAATATAATATAAAGTTGTAATGACATGAGATGTATGAAAAGATTTCCCACATCATATTAAAAAATATTTTCAATAAAGAGTTATAATTTTATTTCTCATGATGAAATTGTAGCTAAATACTCATACTAATACTCAATGCTGTAGACCTGACCGAGTGTTATGGACAAAAGATGGTGGGGTACTTCCTGATGTCGAGCGAATGATTGTGGAAGGCAAAGAACTAATCATCACAAACCTCAACAAAACAGACAATGGCACATACCGGTGTGAGGCAAGGAACCATCTTGGGACCAACAGTGATGAATATGCACTGTTTGTATATGGTGAGTTATTGTTTAAAATTGATAATGCTTGCTTACAGTATTGTGAAAAACAGATGGATGGATTCTTTTCTGTATCTTTGTGTTTGCATACTTTTTTCCTCATCCGTGTCATTTCAGCATTCTGCTTTTTATGTTGGTTCTGTCTTACAGACTTTCAATCGACCACTGCACACACAAAAGATATACACACACACACACACACCCTCATCCACGCATAACTCATAACTCATTTTGACCCAGTTTAGTGTTGTGTTATAAGGAAAGAGGGAAAAGTGCTGTCAGAGGCAGTATTTAATGTTGAGGCTGAGATATCAGTTGATCTTCAGATGCAGACGTTGCCGTGTGAGAACGTATAATTAAGGCTTGGCTACAAACACATACACATTTGTCAAGAGAAAACTGGAACATAGGTACAGAATATTAGCTGTGGACATAGATTTATTGTATAATCAGCAGCCACAGACCAGTCTGGGTCAATCGTATATTGGAGTGCAATATAGGCACTCGTGCAAAGGTGTAAATATTATTTGTGATTGGTCTGTGCACAGGATTTAACATGTTTACAGCATTTTCCATTCCGTCTTTTACCCAAAGGCCATTATTCTCTGTGAGGTAATTATTTGTGGCATAGGCCATTCTCTGTGAGGTGCGATTTTCTCTCAGCCATTGTTTTTTGAACTGATGGAACATATCAAGCTGGACTATAGCAACATATCAAGCTGGTGAATCTGCCATGTTTTTACTGCTTCTAAAAAATTCCCTTGATATTAGGCTACATCTTGTAGTGTGACCAATAAATCAAATCAACTAATTTAACTAAAACCTCAGGCATTTAAAAGGCACACATATTCAGTAGAATTCTAAAGGTGTCACAAATGATGAAGGGTTTCAATTTAATTGAAAATTTCCTCCTCGCGTAGTGCTTCTAAATGATGAATTTTATTGTTCAATCATACTGTTGAATTTCTTCATTTTCTACACAATAAATATATCCATTTTAGCAATAAATGAACCTTGCTAGAAGTAAAGTGTGTGGAGTAATATAGCTGAAGGGAAGGGAACAGACAAAAAAGCTAAATCCAGCAAAAGTCATAGTCAAAGGTTATTTTCACTAATGGAGAGCAGCACAATGTACTCACATCTCAGTGATCTGTAAAAGTTAAAACGATTCACCCCTGACTTTGTCTAACCTCCACAATCCAGCACATCCTGCTGCATTTATTCTCTGTTCATCAGGCAAAAAGAAAGAGAGAGAGAGAGGGGGGGGGTGGCTCATTCATATTACTCGTTACTTTTGCTTCTAATTCATCTGAATGTCTTGCTGTGGGCCAGGGAGGCATTTATCATTCTCTCTCTCTCTCTCTCTCTCTCTCTCTTCTCTCTCTCACACACACACACACACACACACACTAACTCACACACGCACACACACTCTGAGTCGTCCAGCCTTTGGATGAAGCTAATTTGCTAATGGCATGACTGCTAAGAGGCAATAAATGTCATCTGAAGTCACCCAGGCACTATTCATCTCCATTTAATTTCAGCATTTTTATGTGCCTACCAGTGGTGCACATCATGATCTAGCCGTGTGAAGTGGTGGACATTATAGGATACCGTATAAAGATGGACAAAAATAATGGCAACATTATGTGGATATTTTTGCAATCACTGAAATCTTGATTAAATTTATAATACATATCTGTTTCTGACTATCTTTTAACTACTAACCACTATCTTAATCTGAGAAAATAGGGAAGAGACTAATAAAAATTCCAGGTCACCAGGTAGAGAAACATTTTGATAAACAGACCAGCTGAAAGATATAGCGTTCGGCTGTATGAATATTTTAAAGAAGGAGACTATCTTTGTAAGGAGGAACATGGTGTAAGAGGGACAGGCACCTGATGGCTTGAAAATTAGATGCCAGCGTTCAACTGAAGCCTGACTCAATCTAAACCCAAAGTGTGCACCATTAGCTTCCCAAAGCTGATATTTATGACAGGGCTTCCATTTGGAAACTGCTCCCTGGACAGTGTAAAATACCAATAACCTTTTGTAATGAGAGCGCAGAAATTGGACCTTGAACACTCAACATATGCAATATGGTAAGATGTGTCATCTGGATAGGGTTTTTTTTTTCACTTTACCTACTCCCAAATGACCAATATGGTAACTCTCGGAAATTAGATTCTCGCTATTGATTGTTTTCTCTTTGTTTTTCATCCATTCTCTCAGGATTAAAAAACCTGATGAATATAGTTTTAATCCATCATACATAATACAAGTTGCACTATATTATAGAAACATGAATTTTGTCTGATGTACAACACTGGGGTTAACTTGAGATTTAGGAATTGGATGAGCTTATTTCTCATGCCCCTGAGTATGTATAAGTTTACTTATAAAGTGACTTATTAAAATTGTAGCATTTAGCTGACAGACATCAAATCATATAATAATCTAAGAATCATATACCGTAAAAGGCATCAAATCATAAATTTAAATAATTTATTTGTTATTTTCACATGTAGTGAAAATTTTGTGACACAGCAATCCAAATCCAAATCCAAAATACAAATACAAAGTGTAGCTGATGCGCTGCAATGGCTGAGCTGTATTACTGGACGTTTTAGCACACACTGCACTTACAAGATGCTCTTTTACCATTTAGTCATCATTTTGTCATTTTCAGCTCTTTTTTAGCTTATTTAGTTTTTTGGGTGACACTAAAAGTAAATTAGCTGTGCTATAAATAGGCTTTTATATAATTTATGGATGTTTGGCATTTATCAAAATATGTACTTGGGTGTGAAAAATTTTAAGCAGCATTAGCAGAAAGTTTTTTTTTTTTTTAAATCTGTTGGGAAAGTTTTGTTCAGTTTAGCCCATGAAAATCTTTACACAAAACTTTACAAATGATCTGATGAACTTATAAATGAGGTACGCTATGTGTGGTGCTTTCACACCTGGTTTAGCTTTTTATGTCATAAAGTGTTAATTTTACTAACATCAATTGGGTGATTAGACTTTAGTTTTTCAGTATTTCTTGTTTGTGAGTTGTGACATTAATGATACATGATGCTGTAAAGCTGAATGACAAAAAATATGTTTATAATAATAATAATAATAATAATAATAATAATAATAATATAAAGCAGAGCACAAGACTGCACTAGCTACAGTGAATACTATCATATTCTTAAATCATTAAAAATAACCAGTTAATTTAAATAAAACAGTTAATAGCCCTTTTCTCTGGCCATTCATGTTCACTCAACCCTTAAATGAGGATCAGATTATCAGATTTAATGTATAATGTTGCAGACATTAATGTATAATGTTGCAGACATGTATAATGTTATAGATTAGCAAACTTAATCTACACTTTTCCACAGCTGGATCATAGATTATAAGGACTAGCAAATTTAATCTACACTGTTAGATAGCTAGATAAATAATTACAGATTAGCAAGTGTAATATACTAATTACAGATTAAATCTTGCTAATTACAGATTAGCAAGTGTAATATACACTGCTACACAGCTAGCTAGATAAGCAATCACAGATTAGCAAGTGTAATATACTAATTACATATTACAGTTTGCTGATTACAGATTAGCAAATGTAATATACACTGCTACACAGCTAGCTAGATAACTAATTACAGATTAGCAAGTGTAATATACACTGTTACACAGCTGGTTAGATACACTATATGGACAAAAGTATGTGGACACCTGACCTTAACACCCATAAGGTGTCATAGGATGTCCTTGGATGCAGTAATATTACAGTTTCCCTTCACTGGAATTAAAAGGCCCACACTTGTTCCAGCATGTCAGTGCCCCTGTGCACAAAGTGAACTCCAGAAATACATGGTTTGTCAAGGTTTGAGTGGAAGAACTCTTGCACAGAGCCCTGACCTCAACCCCACTGAACACCTCTGGGATGAATTGGAACACTGACTGCGTCTAAGGACATCACTAATTCTCTTGTGGCTGAATGAACACAAATCCCCACAGCCACGGTCAAAAATCTAGTGGAAAATATTTCCAGAAGAATGGAAGCATGGCTGGACTTGACATAATTCAGGCAAGGAGTCTCACACTCATCCAGGCCACCCCATACACCCACAATAGATTTTTAAACCAGTGACATCCCTATTGTTTTCTTTCCTAAATTCAATTTATTACACACAGTATGGCTATTACATATAAACATAAAAATCAACCTAGAGTTAGTGAAGCAGTCCTAATTTATATCAGCTTACATGGGTATGCGAAGCATTTAACAAACACCAGAAGTGCAAAGATTCCAGTAACTCACTACTTTTCACTCACAAAATGACATTAAATGCAGAAGAGCGGTAAACTAAAGACACTTTTTTGTTTTTGTTGGGGGGGGGGTCCATTTTTCATGTACCTGTCACAGAACAGAACTGTCTCCACATTGTTGGAAAATTACAACTTTTTAACCTCACTGTAATTTGTGAGTATTATCATAATCTAAATTTATTTTAATTAAAATTAAAGCATCACATTAAGGCAATGGTTTTTTTTTTACTTAAATACTCAGGTATTTTTAAAATACTTAAAATACCTGAGGTTTAACCATACTATATTTCATTTAAATATATAAAAGCATATTCAATTTAGCTTATTTTACCCCTACAGTAACTTCTGCAATTCTCCAGCTGTGATCCTTGGGGATATTTTGGCCACTCAAACCATCCTCTTCACAGTGCATTGAGACAATATAGACATATGTCCAATTCCAGGTTGATTCATAACATTTCCAATTGACTGGAACTTCTTAATTATTACCCTGATGGTGGACAAACTTCTGAAGGACCCACAGATCAGTATTGAACCAGCAACCCTTAGAACATGAAGCAAAACACTACTCATTATGCCAACTCACCACTTCAGCAGGGGCTAGCTAAAGTTTAATTAAAGTTTAAGGATAATGTAGGATTAATTAACTAAGCAATGTTTATCTGATCTTCTAATATATAGAAGTCCTAAAAAATAATATAATAAATAATAAATAAATAAAATAATAAATAATTCAAATATGTGTAAATACTAAATAATTAGTATGCTAAATAAGTATGCATTTGAAAAAGGTTGTACACAAGTATGCATACTTAAAATGAATATGCATACTTAAAAAACAAGTTGCATACTAGAATTTTAAGAATACATGCTAAAATGTAAGTATGCATACTTAAAAATAAGTTTGTATGAAAGTATGCAAAATAAATATACTCACAAAATCCATTATGTTTTCATTTTAAAAGATGTGGTATTTGTCTGTAATTCTCAGGGGTTATTTTAATATTTAGGACATGGGGAAGCTCTACTTCTTCCAGAGCTGCCAACATCATGGGGAACCGTACTGTTCACCGCATGTTTAATTAAATGCACATCTTAACACTGTTATCATGGAAATGTGATTAAAACAATATTTCATTAGAGGAGCAAGCACCACAGTTGCATAGGCATCCTATTGTTATTCGACCTTTTCTTCTCCTGGCTAGGACGTCTATGGCTACCCATACTGGTAAAGTGTTGTGAAATTTGGCACAGTAATTGAGGACGGTCTAAGGAACATTCTGACCAAATTTGATCAAATGTGCTGCCAACCCTCTAGTGCCACCATCAGGTCAAATTTGGGCCTAATTTGGAAGTATGTTTATGTTCAGAACTTTTGAACCATCCAGGCATCACTGGATTCCCTGGGTTGAGACGAGTTCAATGCAGCCTATGACGTCAATTTTTGCCCAATTGGATTTTCCATGTTTTTTCACTACTCCTCTTACAAAACTAACAGGATATAAAAAGTTTATAAAAAATAAATAAAATAAATAAAGTAAATAAGAAATATTTACTTTAATTTTGAAATTTGAACAAATGAAATTTGGAGAAAAAAAGGAGCAGGATCTGGACTTTGTTTGAAAATATTTTCATTGCTGATAATATAATAAAATAAATGTCCTATGATTATTAACATATACTGTACTGTATGTGTGCAACAGCACAGCCAGACTGCGCTTGTCTATACTTTTAATTCACATACATGCTCAGATCAGGGTCACTAGCTATGCTTCTACCCACAAATTTTTATGTGAATTTTGCGATATCTCATTAAAAAAAAACCACTGGAGGGAAACACCAGATATGTATAAAAATCTCCCAAATGCGCATAGATAAATTATGTGCTCAACTGAGCTCAATTTTTGTTTTTTATTCAATAAGAAAACATGCATAAACTGCGATGGAAACACATTTACCGAATAAATTCCTCGATGTGCATCAAAAAAAGTCGCGAATTTTCCTCAACAAATCATGTGATTGGATAATTGTATGATGTGATTGGATATTCAGCGCATGTGACCGACTTTATACAGCACAATGGCAATGTGTTTTTCTGTCGGTTGCACAGGATCTCAAATGTTGTTTTTGTCTTTTTGAAATGCCTCAGTCTCTCATCAAAATGATTTGGTATAATTACCTCCCAGAGTTGTCTCACATGGTAGCAATGAAGTTAAAAATTAAGGCTTTGCGGTACAGTTCAGAAGGTTGAGGGTTCAAGCCGTAATACTCCCAAGTTGCCTCTGTTGGACCCTTCACAAGGCTGTGTATATGTGACAAATAAAGGCTGATTCTTCTTCTTATACTGGAAAAAAGAGCCACAGTGGCTTCCCCAGTTGCAACAACATCCATTTGTATTGATACTTTGGGCCACTTTCCCAAGAAGTGACGATTCACTCTATTTTATTTTCATCTGACCACAGAACCCGATCCCATTTGAATTTCCAGTAGTGTCTGGCATGCTTAAAGATGCTTGAGGTTGTTTTTGGGTGAGAGTAGAGTTTTTTTCTTGAAACCCTTCCAAACAACTTGTGATGTAAGTGACTTTGAATTGTAGTTTTGGAGACTTTCTGACCCCAAGACGCAACTACAGTACTTGTCATCTCAAGTTGACCCTGCGGTGTGACCACTGCACACTCTCTCCGCCTTACTGTAAAAAATAGGACCTCACATATGGGCAGACATAATTTTCTAAATTGCATTTATATCTGTTAGCACAATATTAACGACGTCATGACAATATCTACCTGTATTTCAAAAAATCCTAATGATGTTGCCTTTTATGACTCATAGCTTGGAAAAGTGTTTTGTTGTTGCTGTTGTTTGCCCTAGCTTTATTTGTAATTTCAACATTTAAAATAACTACATGAAGGGCTCCCTAAATGTACTGTACATTGGATATTTGTCTGCTAAATTACTTAGTATTATAACTATACAGTAGATAATGCTGTCCTTTCACATATTTTGAGAGGCGTAATAGTAATAGTGCTAACGTTTGCTAGTAGTGAAACTGTTGTTAATACTTGAATAGCTAAGTTACCGAACACAAATCTACAGTATTTACAGATGAGATTGAGCTGCACTTGAAGCCTTGAACAGTTCAGTAATTTTGCTACATTTCAACGCTTCAGAGGGTTTTCTTTTTGTGTGCCCTTTCCCTCTCTGCTCCACCTGGCCGTTTCCTCTCCATCCTCGCACTGTGCAGTGATGACTCTGTTCCAAACCGTTCACCGAAGCTATGGAAAATGGTAGCGTTTCAAGTCAAAACTAAAAGATTCATGGTTCATTATCGATTTATTATGGAATGACGAATTCAGAAAGGATCACTTGAGCACATCGGACACACAATAATATAAAATAATAACAATTAAATCAATAAATCAATCAGTCATCAGGCCACCGGGAATTCTCCTGGTGTTCACGATGGCCTGTCCGGGCCTGAGTGGAGGTTACAAAAACAGAAAAGATATGGGTGGGCATATGGGTGTGATGGTCAGGTGTCCACAAACTAGTGGCCTAGCTAGATAACTAGCTAAATTGAAAATGTGTCTTTTGAGTGCATCAACAAGTCTGCTGGCAAAAATATTAGCCACTGTAACTGTGCAAATGGGTTTTAATGATAATCTCTTCACATGATAAAATAAGACTACAGTATGAATCATGTCGGATTTATCGAGCAAGCTCAGTGGTGACAATTTATTCTGTCTATTCAGTGTACCTACCTACACAACAGAAAACCTTGGAATGGTTTCGGATAAAGCAGAGAAAAGGGAATTTAATAATCATGAAAGCAGAGGGGTTAGGTGTGTTCATGTAGCTGCCTGGGGTTGCCTATCAGTGTGATTTATCATATCCAGTAGTGAAATACCAAGATTGTATTAGAAATTATTTACATTAGCATAAGATCAACTCTTCTTGTTTACAAAGGTGCCAAATATCTGTTCCTCTGCACCCAGTTTAATTTATCTGTTTATAACATAGATCAGTGAAGCCACTTGCTGTATGTGTATGTTTTGGGGATAATACCTGAACAAAACTTTAGTGAGAGTGGATTAAAAATATATTTTTTTTATGTTCTGAAGGTTATATGTCCCTAGTTTTATTGGCATTGGAGATTTCAATCTCAGCAGGATCTATAGGGTTATGTTGCTGCTACTCATCTCCAGTTTATTTTCCAAGTCAGCATTAGCATTTATTGTCTTTGTGGGGCGGGGGTTGTGGGGGAGGGTTAGGTGAAAAAACAGTGCAACAACTGCCTTCTGCAGTGAAATATTTATCACCTTACTTCCTCAGTCTACATACGCTCAATTGCTCTACAAACCTCACTTAATTAGACTGTAGAGATAGCCTAAAAGGAGTTGTATTTATTTGCACAGAGAGGCATGTAAACATTTATAAAATCGTATTGTATTGAAAAACTCACACACATTGAACATCAGGAAAACTGTTATGTCTCCAATGTGTTCACTGACACAAAAATGGCAAAAGAGTGTGAAACTATGGTGTTTTAATTTATTATAATTTTTTTTTTTACAAGATCCAGATATTTAAGGAATTAATTAAGTAACCTGAATGGAGAGAGCATCCCGGAAGAGCACTACGCCCAACAGACAGTGATCTGAATGGACCTCGTTTGAAATCCAAGCCAGGGGAAGCTTGCTTATATCCATCCTCATTAAAAATGGAGGAGCTAAGCATTTAAGAGATCCTTCACTGGGAAAGAAGCAACGAATATTACTGTTTCAGTAAACTTATACATTTAGGAGTGTGTGCAAGATGGTGTAGAGCCTTGCTCAGAGATTCAAACTAATACCGTTGGGAAGACACAAAGTCTGCAGGGCAAATGGGTCTGGACAGGCATATTGTGGCATATTGTGTTTGAATCACTTAAGCTATATGTGTTCTTTTTCTCTCTCACTCTCGCTTTCGTTTTTCTCGCATTGTCTCTGTGGCTGCTGCCACTTTTCATCACCTCCACCTTAACATCACACTTTCTCTTTTTTTTGAGGATACAAATTGGCCTAAAAGGTTTTTAGTGATGCTGTATTGAGATAAAAGCTAAAATTCCAGGTGTCAGTCTGTCTTAGATGTAAAAGATAAAAGGTAAAAGAGATAAAAAAGGAAAAAAAAACCAATCAGTCCTTTTGGTTCTGTGGGCTAGTTCTTCTTATATGCTTAAAGAAGATATACCTTGCACAATTACACCCCCCACCCCCACCCCCCAACTGAAATGGGATAACTATAACTGGGATAACATTGAAGAATAAAGTGTGATTGTGTGTGTATTCAGCCTAGTTGCTGTGAAACTCCTATATTAATTTGCTATCCAAAGACATAATTAGTTGAATGGAGTCCAGCTGTTCACTTGGAAGACCACGTGTTTGTTAGAAAACATATCTAAACAAGCCACATCATGAAGACTAAGGAACTATCAAAAATGTCAAGGAGAAAATTATGAAAAAGTATTAGTCAGGGCTTGGGAATTAAAAACTGTCATAAATTTTGAACATCCTGCATTTATTTTTAATAATCAATCAGTGACTGTGTAAAGAGGGGATTAATTAGAGCAGCAGCCAAGAGGTCATGGGTCATTCTGAAGGAGCTGGGAAGCTCCACAGCTCAGATGGGATAAGCTGTTCACGGAACATACCCTAAAGCTTGTAAGCATGTAGCTAATATAGCCATATATTGACACAACCAATATAGGTAAGCAATACAATGACATTGTGCTGTATAGGGTTCCTCAGTGTGCTTGTAGTTTCTTTAGTTTCCCAGCCTGCCATGTGCTATCTAAATCTCTGAAAGCATGCAAATATCTACTGTCCTCATTAGTATTCTTAAGTTTGTGTTTATATGTGTGTGTGTCACCACTGTTGATTTCCTGATCTCCTCACCCACGTCTTCCCTTGTCGCCCTTCTCTGTCTGCGTCCATGGCAACAGCCAAAAACTTACCAGGTACCTCAGGTAACTATCGCCTCGTTCAGTGTATGGTCATTGCAAGACGTGGCCGCTCAACCTTCTTCATAGCATGAGCTTGGGGTCATTGCCTTGCATGGGAGCACTTGGGTGACATAACGAAAGCCCATGGTGCTCCATTCCAATCACTCCCACGAGAGGCCCTCAAACTCCGCCAGCCAATCAGTCCATTATATTGTATAAAAGATATCTCAGAAGCATGACCTGATTGATTTAATAGTGAATGTATAGCATCTAAGGTTTGTGTCCATGCAAACAAATATTTGTATTCAACAACTGCTTCTATAGACTTTCCCTGCAGGAATAGTCTGAAATGGTCTTGTACATGGCATATTAAGCTCAGGAATATGGCCTGAAATGGAGCCACAGAGCTAACAAGCTCTATAAAATGATGTTGGTGAAGCAAAAAAAAAAAAAAAAAGATGTAGGAGTCGCAGCATGTTTCCATATCATCAGCGTGTGCATGGCACTGTCCTTGAAAAAGTGATTTTGTTCTGCTATGTGCAGCGTTACATGTATTTTGTTCTGGTCCATTGATGTTTCCCTGTAGCCATTTCTTTCTAACATATTTCTGTATGTTACGTCTTACATTATGGCAAAAACGCTTGTATATTCTGGTCTAATAATCTTATTGGATTTGTAGGGATTGCTAGCCTGTAAAGATAATTTAGTCAAATAATTAGAAACAGTAATTTGATTTTAGGATCTAATCACACCCACACCTTATTTCCCAGAGACTATGTTATACATGAGTGTTTGTAGATCGTTTTATTCGAATGAAATTACTGAATGGAAATAAAATGTTAAGCTGCTTACATTTCTCTTTGATATATTATTTGGTAAAGGTTTCCTTTATAGACTCCCAGTTTTAATTCATGGTAATATATATACCATGTGTGTGTGTGTGTGTGTGTGTGTGTGTGTGTGTGTATATATATATATATATATATATATATATATATATATATATATATATATACACACGTGTGTGTGTAAATATTCAGATGAATATCTGATGAATCTTTATTATTATTGCAGTATCGGTTGACAATAAGGGAAAGTAAAATTCCACTTCATCTAATTCCAGTATTCACAGGGCTACATGAAACCTTCATAAGGCCTTTGTAACAACTAACATAAAACTACATAAACATTTATAAAGGCTTACTACATCAGGCTTAAGGTCTGTCCATTTTGATGTCAAGTTGATGCCTCCACAAAATGACATCAATTTTGTGATGTGACAAAAATGTAGCCGTGAATGTTTATGTTAAAACATACATACATTTAAATGAATTTAAATAAAAGTGGGTTTGGTTTTGATGTTTTGTTTGATGTCACATTATTAACATTATGTGATGTACCCTTATGTTCCAAAAGTACACTGAGCTAGTCTGTTGACATGACCTTTTATCTGAGAAATTGTCATAATCAGTGGTGTCTGGTCATGATACTGAATCAGAGGGCTAAAATGGTCTAATGCCTATCAGTAACTATTATGAAACATTATGGTTGAACCTTACAGCATGGAATCTCTTCAAAAGCATGAAACTCTTTCATTCAAACCACTTTAAACCTCTTGTTCTGTTCATGTCTCTTCATGTAATTGTCGTTTTTACAGTGTTTGCTTTCAAAGGCTTTCTAAAATAAAGTTAGAAAGTTATCCGCCTTGCTCATTTTGAATACTTTTCCTATTGTATTTCATGCATCTCTGTTAATGATGTATGAATGTTTAAGTAAAGCAGGCTTAAGTAAATTAGCCCACCAAATCCATGGATCACTCGACTGAACTTGTCAGTGGTACCCTGCATAAATCTACATTCTGAGCTATAACGAAATCAAGCCCAGCCGCAACTTCATATCATTCACTGTATATTTCCTTATGATTATTGGGGTTTCTGTTGTTCTTAGTTCCACAGAAGTAAATAATAATCCAGTTTAAGCCATGTGGATGACAAAAAATTTGCCCCATTTTTATATTGTGAGGGCTTAGCCCAGCTATGTCCAATTGTATCTTATGTCAATATAAATCCATCACTTGACTCAGGTGTAATGACGACTTGACATTAAAATAGTTGAAAACAGTATTTATGGCAGCTGATAATTTAGATATGCAGTATGTCAGTTATTAAGGATGTGGAGGTTTCATGTAAACCTTTGAATACCAACCTTAAGTGTCTGAATTTTCATTTAGCACGCTCTCACTTCACATAAATCATTGATGACCTGTTTAAAACACAGTACTATTACACATTCAGATATAACAGCTTGTCCAGGGTAGATGCATGTGTAGGTGTAAAGAGTAGATACTTTGTCTGATTTGGCTTTTCACAGAAACAACCCACTTCTTTTACACCAATGAATATGAGGAAAGGCAAAGAGTACAGTGTGCATGTTTTAGCCTATTCTTGTGCATAAAACTGAAGTGAATCTGAGGTATTTATATCACTATGCAGCTTTATACTGTGGGCCACCTGATGTTTTGGTGTAACAGCAATAATCATTGATAATTTAAACATTTAAAAGACACAATATGTTTATGCAAGCATGACAAAAGAAAGCCTGAAAGTAATAAACTTAACTAAAAAGTATAATAACCCAGGATCGGGATCATATTTGTGTCAGACCATTAAATTCTTCTACAAGAAATGATCTTGGTCAATTAATTTTTTATTTTTTTAAACAAAAATCAGTTGGTAGTGCTCTTCTCTATGTTCAGCACTTCACAAAGATCCAGTAGCTGGCTTCTGGAAGCTTGTGTTAGTGTTTGTCTCCCCAGTTGGAAGCTGTCACCAGATCTAGCTGGCGGGTCGGAATTGGCAAAATGACCGAACTGGGAGAGGTGGATAAGTGGATTGAATAAATACAACAAATAAAACACAACAAATAAAACAAAACATAAATAGTGAATAATGTTAAAAGAAACCCAAGGTCTATTTATAAAATGTTTATAAAACATCACAAACTCACCAGCTGTAACTCAAACATTATGTCCAGTTCACCATGGCATCTTTAAAACTAAGTCCAAATGTTAATTGAAGTAAATGGGTTTATATGGGTGTTAAATAAGGCAATGCAGAATTCATTTTTCCTCTCATATCTCAGGGTCACTTTGCCAAGTGCAGCAGCAGCAGGACACATTCATCATTATGAACTAATGAGAGCGCGATAGCAGTGCAGTAAAGACACATAGTTAAAGTTTACACGCTTACATAAGCACTGAAACAGCACGCTCCGGTTGTGGACAGGGCCAAAGGTGCCAAACACCTACAACACCCAGATCAACCAGCAGACGCTTCACAGCATCCTTAGACGGTAGGGGTCAAGGCAAACACGACAGGCAGTAAGTGCACTAGAGGGCTATCACTGCTGCAATGGTCGCTGCAGGGAGGGAAAGTCATTATTCCAGGTGGCAATTACTCAGCACAGCTCCAGAGATGACTGAGTTCACCCGCATCTGCTCGCTCAAAGTTAAACCCGAGAGACAAATTAGTCCTCAGCAACCTCAGACATTTTTAAAGTTGGTCATATTTCTTTAAGGGCTGAGTCAGAGCAGAGGAGTGTTATAGTGGAAGTCTGTTTTATTTCAGGTGGCAGTGGCCATTTTTAATATGCTTTCTACAAAAAAAGAAAAAATAAATGTGGACAATCTATCAGCACTGATCGACCACATGAGAATGCTCAATGACAACAGCATGACCTCATGGGAATGTTGATTTTTTTGCTTCTTTTTCAGGATTTGACACTGCCTAAACATCAATGCTTAACATAGCATGGAATTAATTTTCATAATATAAATAGTGCTACTGCATATATACAGCAGAGACTATTCAGTTGTTATTAATTATTATCAATTATTATTGATATGTCATATTGTGTCAAGGTTAGTCTGTGTGATTCAGAGAATGAGAAAAGAATGTAACAAATCTGATAATAGCCACAAACGTTCACAACCCCTGACCATTTTCCTCGTTAGATTATTATTATTATTATTATTAGTAGTAGTAGTAGTAGTAGTAGTAGTAGTAGTAGTAACTAGGTCTACCATTTCCTCAGATTTTTCTCTATAAACTATGGTAGTAGTGCATAGGCACCTTCTGTATATGATATAACTGGCATTGAACTGACTCTTTCAGTACTAAGGGGGTGGGGGAGGGACAAGCACTGTAAATTAACATTCATTATCTAAAACTGCACTTCTGCTTTCAGTTAACTGAAAGCGTTTACAATAAAAAAAAAAGTAACAATTAAAGTTACTTCATGAAAATATGTTAAACTAGGGCAGTGACTTGAAAAATCAGCCAATCATACTCACAACCTTAATCTGTCAAACAGTTAATGAAGCCAGTTCCACTCACACCACCACCGCTATTGATACCACAGTAAATTTAGGAAGACTTCCTAGAAAGGCTTTTTTTTTTCATAGGATAGAGAAAAGTGGGAAAAAGATTGACACATTTTCCTGAACTTTACTCCATATGTACTGGATGGAAGTCTAAGGGCAATCAGTGGTGTGCTGAATAGACAAGCAGTGAAAATTGTACCGGAGAATGAGCATTGTGTTTTAACCTGTCAGATGGTCCTGACATGCAAAACATATCAAATGCTGTCATGAGTTCTTTAATTAAAGGTAGTTGAAAAGCTCTACATTTATAATTTATCATTTCAGTGATGGGAGTACTTGTATGGATACTACAAAACATTTAGGAAAGTACATGGAATTTAATTTTTTGTTTATTTTCCAGAATTCACTCATGCTTTTCTTTCTTTTTTTTTCTTTTTTTATTCTAAGACCTTAATTCATTCAATCATGCATCTTCAGTAAGTGCTTTATCCTGGTCAGGATTGTGGTAGATCTGGAGCCTGTATTGATAAAATTTTCAACAACTGCACTTTCATTAAGAAGAAAAATTCAACAGCTGCACTTTCATTATAATTAAACATGACATCTGTTATTTCCTCAGTACAGGAAATGCGTTGAAATTATATGATGTGGTAGAAATTAAAGTAAAAAGAAATGGTTTTATTTTCTGTTTCACTCCAATCTCCACTATGTCTTGTTCTCCAGACCCAAATGCATTGACTCAGCATGGTCCTGATCACGCACTGATCGGAGGAGTGGTGGCTGTGGTGGTCTTCATCACACTGTGCTTCATCATCGTCCTTGGCCGCTATCTGGCCAGGCATAAAGGTAGGTATCGCCTCATCTCTCTCCTGCGGCCCTCTCCTGTGGCCTAGAGAGTGTGCTAAAATGCTTGAACATTGTCCACTGCTGTTCCTTACGTGTCTGTGACCTATGTGGGACTGTGTGGACAGGGACATACTTAACCAATGAGGCCAAAGGAGCGGAGGACGCCCCTGACGCAGACACGGCCATCATCAATGCGGAGGGGAACTACGCACATGCAGAGGAAAAGAAAGAGTACTTCATTTAGCACCTCTGTTTCTTCCTTTCTGTTGCGTAACTGTCACGGCAACGCTGCTAGCCGGCCCGGGGAGGGCGCTAAGTCACTCGGTGTAGCCTGCTGGGGCTCCGGGTCTCCCTCCTCATACTCCTAATGGAGCTTACTTAAGCCTCTAACATGGGCAAATTTGACACCAGAGAGCGTTGCCGTTTTATAACACCAGTCTAATCACCAAAAAAAACAAAAAGTCGTTGAGTTTGTTACTGTAACACCAGGTCCATTTAGGCTCAAACCCTCATATTCCTCCCTCCAACTCACCATCCTTTCATAAAAATCAGTTTGTTTGAGTTGCCAAAATATACAGACGTGTTCTGTGCTCATTTTTGTGCTTTTTAAACTTATTTTTCCCATTGAATACTGCTTTCTTTACCCCCCTCACTGTGCCTGTTATATACCTTTTGCAGATATTACCAGGGAGCGGCAAGAAATGTGGTTCATCTCAAGTCGGAAAACCTTGGCTTTGCCAATAATTACGCTTTAAGGCAAGAATATGTGCGCTGCATAATGTGAATATTTATTGTCTGTTCTTTTTTTAAAATAATTTTTTTACATTGTGAAAGTGAGTGTCCTCTGAAGTGTACGCCATTATAAGAATGTTATATAAAGAAAAAAGACTGAACATGGACATTTATGTAATATATGGATACCAAAATATTGAAAAAAATAAATGAGAAGTTAAGTGATAACAATTTAAAGCACAATTCATAATTGTCCCTGGCCTAATAAAGCTAACATATAGCTTATTGTGTTATTATATATGTCTGTATATCCTTGCTCTTTTCATATTTGGCCCTTAATTTATTTTTAAAAGTGAAAAAAGAAAAAAAAATTAACACATAAGCACAAAGTCATTGTTAAATATCATTGGTGTAGACAGTCTCAGGATCAGACAACGAGCATAGCTGCTTTTTTCTTGTTGCTGTTTTTTTTTTTGTTTGTTTGTTTTGGTTTTATTTGTGTCTGTCTGCTTGACCAATCATTTCATTCCCAATATGAGACCTAATAATAAATTTATGATGTAGTTTCAGTTTATTTCCCCCTGTTAATACTGCTGTACATTACTTTGCTGATGTGATTAGTGGTGGAAAATATTGTTGAAATATGGGATTCCATATATGAACATTTGTATATTAGACAATGCAAAGCCTACTTTCTGGACATGGTTTAAGGCTTTTGATTAAATTACAGTGTTGTTTGAGATTCTCCTTCCACTGAATATCAGACTTTTTCTGTGTCCAGAAAATCAGCTCAGAGTAATTTAAAGTGTTCCATACTTTTATAAATGCATTCACATAAGTATAATTTTTCCCTAGCATAAGGCATGTATATAATGTGAATAATTCAGTATTCAGTAGTTTATTTAACTGAATTTTAAATCTTTATTCCTCGTATTGTCCTGTTTTTAGGTTACAAACATTTCACAATATTTCATATTTGTATTTTATCTCCTCAGTATTATTTAATACTTTCTGGAAAACTGATGGATAGATACAATCTATGATGATTATTATTATTATTATTATTATTATTATGCTTTTATGAGCTTGTGAGTAAACAGAGTTCTGTAGAAGGTCAGAACATTCACCGTTATTGCCTTTGTGTTTGCAACAAAACATATGACACACTGAAGCATTCAGTATCAGGCAGTTTCTAAAACATATTTCAGATGTTCATACTTTCTTTCAATGTCAGATGGAGTTTAGACATTTTGTAACAAAATGTACTTTAATTTGGTCTAGTGTTTTTGTTTGTTTGTTTTCTTTTTCTGACTCTATTACGAAATGTGAGGTTTGCTTTTGCACGATTAGATATCAACTTTCCAAACTATGCCGCTGTTAAAAAAAAAAGAAAAAGAAAAAAGAAAAGGTACTCTGAGTAAAATGTACTTAGATCTGCTCTTTTTCATGCAAACATGAATATGTGTAGATGTCTTGCAAATTCAGTCAGATCCAGATAAGAAAAACAACAGGAAAGTAATTCAGTTGCGCTACTTTTTGTTGTTGTTGTCGTTTTTATTTATTATTTTTTTTTACTAGTTTGTCTTTTTGCTGCCATCTAGTGATGAAACATTCCATGGCACTGCAAATCAACACCAACTCGAGATGTCAAAGCTATCACAAGCTTTCAAATGACCGTACATAACCAATTGTAATAGTTTTCATCATACACATATCAGAAATATTCTTTTCTCACTGTAGTTCTACATGACATCACTCTGTGCTTAGGCATTCTACACATTTTATATCAGTTTTAAGGAGAACGTCAGGGAAGTGGCAAGTTATTCTTCACTGACTGAGAACAGATATTCAGTGTGTATTAAATAAATAAAGGGCAACACTATTCTGATCTCTTCTGTATAGTTTTCAGTCTCCCTATTGCATAACACTTTATCACAGGACTCATATAATGTGTACATACAAGATGCCAGACTTACAAAACAGTTACTCAATAGTTTTTTTCTATACATAAAACTTAGCAAGTAAGGAATACAACACAGACCTTTTCCTCTGTCCATGTTTGCTTTTTAAACAATTATGAAATAAAACAACTTTGCTTTCTGTGAGACCTTTTTCTCCAGTTTGTTGGAAGCATTTAGTTCAGCACTTCTGGAAGATTCTGGAGATTTATACTGAGAGGAAGGTTGCGTGTTCAATTAGCTGCCCGACACTGTTGAAGGAAAACTGCTATAGGAAAAAATCCACTCTGAATAACTTACACCTTAATCTTTATCATTACTATGTGAGCTTCAAAGCCATGCAAGATCTATTTTAAATGACTTTTAACAACAAACAGGTCTATTTTCACTTTGGTTCATGGTTTGTTACATTACCCACAATGCCATTCGACTACCAGAAAGAAAACAATGTAGCAGAGTTTTTATCCTGTCCAGCTCGCTCACCTCCTCATCTGTACATAGTGCTCACACAGATCTTTAATTTACTGCTATGCTATTTAATGTTTCCTGTCTCCACTACTTCTACATTGGCTTTCTTATTAATATGGCACTAAATATTGGAAGAAAATGTCCAAAAAAGTTAAAAAAAAAAAAAAAAGTTCAAAAAGATGCTCGTTTTTTTATATTTATAAAATATAAACATTTTCTCCTATTAAACACCATCTTAACTGTGCTAGCATTGTCACCCTGTGATGTCATCGAGGCACACAACCACCAATGTCTCACGAGAATAATAAACATACAGCACGAACGACAGATTTGCACCAGAATCTCTAAACACATTACAAATATTTCAAAATAAACATTTAAGGATTACATGGTGGTGTTTTCCTTTAAACCCTCAACTGCTTTTCGTTATGCTCGGGTAATGTTCTGCCTCAGTTACTTTAGATAAAAGCTTCTTCTATATGAATAAGCATAATCATAAAGCCACACCTTAAAAGTCCTGCTAAGAAATAGTGAATGAATATAGATTATTTAGCACGAGATAAGCGCAATCACACTGCTGGAGTGTACCGTGTCATCGGAAAGGGGCGACTTAGCGAGCAGAATAATAATCAAGCCAAGTGAAGAGGGAATTCTTATCTACAATGGTATTTGTAATTTCTTATTGTGTTATATCAATCTAATTAAAACGTAATGTTATGGAGATAGTCAGATATGAATATTACAGAAATCTGTTCGCTCATTTTGCTACTAGTGCAGCATCACTTCTACACCAGTCTACATATATGATTTAATATTATACTGTTTAGTATGTTAGCATAACTGTGAGGCTTTTTGCCACTGACACTTCATTAAAGAAAAAAAAATAGGGGCGGAGGGTTATTATATATGGAACAGGCAAATGAATGAGATCACCTTGACAAGTCATCTAAAGTAAGAGGCAGGAATCCCCCAAGTGCTGGCAGAGCACACTGCAATTACACATTTAAAGATAAGCGATTGAGTTTTTAATAGTGTTTTGATCCCCATTAGTTTAAACTTAATTGAGAACAGACAACTGACTTTGAAGAGAAATTAAATCAGCACAGTGTGGCAGTGCTGGAGAGTTGGTTAACAACTTTATTATTATGGTAAAATACTCAAATAGGAAAAAACAACAACTGTATATCAGATATTTTTGATTCCAAAATAATTCATAAAGAAAAGAAAGTGTGTGCACCAAAAGCAAAAAAATAAAAAAAAATCTGTGAAATCCATGTTCACAAACCCTGTTATGATTTAAAAAAACTTCAGTAGTGTAAACTCAGTTAAAGGAGGAAGAGAAAGTTTGCTCTGCTTTCACAATTAAATTAAAGAGTAGATATTCATTTCCCTAGAACAGGCAGAGAGCCAGTACATCCAGAGTATATATGATCTACAAAAATACTCTAGACATGTGGACAATGTACCCATCTACGAATGATGCTGTGCCCGATGACTAAAATATTTCTGAACCTTATTTTCTTCTTCAATTTTGAATAGACAAAATACACAGTGGATATAAAAAGTCTATACACACCTATTAAAAAAGAAGGGTTTTGTGATATGGAAAAAAAAAATCAATCCAAATCATGTCTGATGTTTTTCCACCTTTAATGTGATATTGCAACCAATAAAATTCAAGTGAAAAACAAATAGAAACTCTTTTTTTGGGGGGCGGGGGATACGAAAAGAAAAAAACAATCTTGGTTTCCTCCAACTACTAAAGCCATGATCCACAAAGAACTTACAAAGCATATACAGATTCTCACAGTTTAAAGCTATCTATCAGGAGAAGGGTATAAAAAGAATGTCCGAAACATACATACACACACACACAAACTATTTATATATATATATATATATATATATATATATATATATATATATATATATATATATATATATATATATATATATATATATATAAATAAAACAAACCTATCAGGGACGCTGCCAAGAAACCTACGGAAACATTAAAGGAATAGCTTGAATATCTGGCAAGTACCAGTCACTCGCTGCATGTAACAACAATCTCTGCTGACCAGATTGAAGCGGTTTTTCAGAAAAATAAAAAAATCCAAGCCTTCCTAACTTTGCCAAAACATGTATACAATTACCTCAAACCATGTAGCCAAATGTGTACGAAGTTTGGGAATAATTCTAAAAGATAGGTTTTGTGCAAAATCATGACAGCTTATTAGCCAAAGAATGCCATACCCACGGTGAAGCATCATGTTATAAGGCTGCTTCTTTTTAGCTGGGACTGGACCTCTAATCAAGATAGAGGGAAGCATGGACAGAGCCGTACAAAACCTGTAGGTCTTTGTTAGACAGCTGAAGGTGAGGAAAAATAGCACCTTCCAGAACGATAATGACCCAAAGCACAAATCCAAATCAACAAAGGAAAGGCTTCAAGAAGAGCAATTTATATTTGATTTTCAATTTAATTTGGTCAGTTGCTACATCACATTAAAAGGTGTAAAAAGATCAGACATTTCCGTTTAATTTTTTACATCACACAAATCTGCAGTTTTAACAGGAGTGTGTAGACTTTTTATACCCACTGTAATTCCAAAAATATCCAACCACTGGCCAGTATGAAAGTAAAAACCTCCTGCTCATACATCATTTTTCTTGGGTCCTGCGGGATCCCAGTCCCAAAGCGCGCCTCTAGTCTCAACCCGTATGGCTAGCTTTGTAAAAATAAATAAATAAAACAAGGCTTAGTGTAAAAACAAAACTAACTATTGATAACTATTTTATATACATACATACACACACACATATATATATTATATATATATATATATATATATATATACACACACACACACATATATATATATATATATATATATATATATATATATATATATATATATATATATATATATATATTTTTTTTTTAATGCAGATATTAATATAATTTTTTTTGTTCAATGGGTTTAAAAATTCTGCTTTTTTATACTGTTTTGCAAATTACTATTTACAACATTCTGCAACAGCCTGGTAAAAATCACCAACTGATGCAACCAGTGACCGTTTCCAAATGGACATAACTGTGTCCAAGTGATGTCTTTTTATTATTATTTATTAAGTTATTTTTTTCCCCTCTAAACTTCTCCAAGACAATTTCTAAAAAGGGATACACTGCCAAATGCTAAATGCCAAATGGTTACACTGCACATGTTTTGCCAATTCCTGACTGTGGAAATGATACCATGATATTATAAACAAATGTTAATATTTACAAATTATCTTTGTGTAAATTCTGGGTTTGGGTTACTGTCTGTGTGCAGTTTCACATGTTCTCTGCATGGGTTTCCTCCCATATCCCAAAATCCACATGCCAATGTGTGGATTGCCACTAGGTGAAAATGAATGTTAATGTGTGTTTGGAGTTCTGTGTTCGACTGGCATCTCATCCAGGGGCTATTCCCAGATTACACCGTATGTGTCTTTTTCCTTTACTATAACATTGTAAACTATGGAAACAGCAGAAGAAACAAGAGAAAACTGTGTTTTACAGGTTTGATTTTATTGACTACAAGCCATTTACAAACGGCTCACTCATAAGCACCCAATAATACATGGCAGTTATTTTAGAGCATGTAACAATTCCCTCTGTTAATATGAGTATATCAGCATATATGTGCACTATATTTAGATTTCGTGTTATGCTTTTAATGCTGTGTATTGTGCTACATTTGAATTACATTACATTATGACAATCAAAAATCAAGATTAATTAAAAGCAATGTAATTACTGTACAGTATAACAAAGTGCATAAGGTGAATGTGCTGAGAATAATACGATTTCTAAACTGTAAAGAAGACTCTTAGATAATTAAGAATCCTTACTTTTGAATATGATTTGGCTCATGCACATCTTGCAACAGGAATAATACAAATATCAATTATTAAGCCATGCTAAAATTTCATATGAAATGTTTAGTAACAGTGCAAATTTAGTTCTATACATTTATTCATAAACATTATGAAAAAGTAAAGAAAGAATTAAAGTAAAATTATATTCAGAATTACACAACCAAAACATTTACTCCTGAGTGAGAATTACAGGTTGGACCACTAGAGTACTAGGCTTCATGGGCAAATTTAGTACAGTGGCAGTGATCATTACATCATTATACCTTATTTTCAGTAAAAAGGAAAAAAAGACAAATTAAGCTTGTTATGGTTGACGATTATTATTCATGACAGATGGTCCCATTATTGCACATGAAATTCTGCAACATTATATGGGATTTCAATTAATCTTTCTTTTGATCAGTCATGGAATGCTGATGGAAGGTTTGATAAGGACTACACTGTATACATCCTGGCAGTAGATTCAGCTCATTATGATTATTATGCCTTTCCAACTACTGTATTTTAATTCACAGGGATAAAAAATAAAACATACATATTAGGATTTTTGGGGTAGTGTGGAGTTTATCTCTTACTATCATGACAGAGGCTGCAGTCACTCTCTAGACCAAACTTGGTGTTGCATAACTGAGTACAAGCAATCTGCTTCTCATCCAATCAAATACAAGCAAAAGAGTCATGAAATTAAAGAGGAAACCAACTACTTTTGTTTTCATATGATCCTATTTACTAGTTATTTTCTTATCAAGTTATATTAAATCAATTACGCTAGTAATCTAATGACATTCAATGGTGCTGAACATCAAAATGCAGGTAGAAACCATCTAAACAGTGCAAAAGCAACTCCATCCTTTTTGCATTATAGTGGAACTCTGTGGTTCTCAAAGTGGCATCTGTGTACCATACTCATGGGGTCCATGCTTTATTTTATTACAGTTGTTAAGAAAAATGGGTACTATGGGTAGATAACCCAGAAATAATAATAATTTTTAAAATTATTGTACACATTTAAATAACGTGCCTAATTAGTTTAAAATGGTTTTGTTTGTAAACACAGTCTGTACCGAGGGGGTCTGTGATTTTTCTTACAGCTTTTGTGAAATCTATGCATTTTCCAAAACATCTTGTCTAAAATGCTAAAAACTATTATTTGAGGGACAGCTTTACTCAACATGAGCAGTGTACTGTATAATGTCGTTATTACACTGCCAACGGACTATTTGCCACTGAACAGTGAACACGCATAGCTTAAGCCCGAGTTGAAATTAACCGGCTTAGCAACTGCCTCATCCTGGTTATCAAGATTAAACTCAAACAGGAACATTTGGTTTATTGACTACCCTTCTTCTGCTGTGCATAAAATAAAATTTGCATAGCGGTGTGGATAAATGAGAAATTTCAAAACTACAGAAAAGAAAAGCCAATGAGCGTAAAGATTTTCCTATTATTGCACGCAAAAGGCAATTCATATGAAATTATGCTTAAGTCCTATTCTTCCACACAGAGCAGTGTTTTGATTATAAGGCATGAGTATTCAACTAAAATTCCTTGTTTACAAAGGATTGGATAAGCAACTAACAGGACTGAATGCTTTAAATAATTACCTGGTAATAATTACCCATTAGCGTGTAGGTTATGTCTGTAAATAAGATGCGTCATATTGAAGTGGTTATGTTTTGCTTCATAGTGGCTCTTCATAATATCACATTTGCGACAGAAGCTGTGACAGTTCAGATTTAGCAAACTGGAGTCACTGAACAAATGGCCAATTATTGTTATTATAATAATTTATTTATTTATTTATTTTTTAAATACGTACAGTATTTTTTTTTAATGTTTGGTTTGAGCCGATGAAATACTTTGCTGGAGCAGCATCTAGACTGCAGACCGCAGCTCACAAGCTGACAACCCTGACAATCATATAAGCTGATTATATGGGATTTCATTTTATCTTTCTTGCTCAACGACTATGTTTACATGCACATAAAATTCCGATTAAGGTCTAAATTCGGATTGCAGTCATATGATTTTTACTAAGTTTATATGCATACAGGCATCGGAATATTCCTGTATACATGGTTGTTGTAAGTATGCCCAAGTTGTCATTATTAAAAACCTAGCCTTCAGCTAAGCATCTGTTAGCACCCATAATTCCTTGCGAACGGAGCATGTGTGCATATCTCTTTTCTCTGGATTTTCTGAATAAGGTGCTTACATGCAATAAATTTCCAATTAAAAACAGGCATGTTTCAAGGTTGGGAATCAGAACACTGTCTTAATCTGAATCAGGCACTCAGATTGCTGTGTTTACATGACTTAATGGTAATTAAAATATTGCCAAGTTCCGATTAATATAGGAATATTGATGTGCATGTAAACATAGTCAATGCTGTTTTGTTAAGAACTACACTACATACAAATTGGCAGTTAGGCTTCAAATGCTTACACCCAGAGAAATAATTAACCTTATACAGCTTTTTTTCAAGCCTGCTTTTCATAATCAACTCAATTAATAAAAATCCAAATACTGAAAATGTGAATATTATTTACAGGAAGTTCTGTTACATCCGTTTGTAATCCAACTTTGTGTGCCGGTGTCCTGTATTGTATTTGCTTGTATCAGTTGCTTGCATTAAATGATTATTACGATTATGTTTGTGAATAATCATTGGGCTTTGGAACAGTGCCAGCATTATTATTATTATTATTATTATTAGCTGTTCCATTAGCTTGAGCGCAGTCAGGTGGAGTTGGCTCACTGCTCCAGGCCTCGAGGCAGGGCAGATTTGGGGAGGCAGTGGGTGTGAGGAGCACCGAGCTGGGCGAGTCTGGGGACAGATACCTGGCTAAGACGTGCAGCTGCTCTGGCTGCATTGAGGATTTAGTACACACACTCTCACACAGACGCGAGAGAGATTGCTGTGTCTCCTCCATACTCTGCTTCAGCTGGTTACGATCTTGAAGCAACTTCTCCTTCTGGATCCTCTGTTTAACACAAACAAACACAAAAGTCAGTTTCCCAAATGTCCTTTTTTTATTCAATCAAATCAATTTAAATTAATAGATTTTAGGCAAACAATCAGATTATTTAGTGCATGTACAAAATTATTCAGATATCTTCTGTATCTTATTTGTATGCTGTAGCATTACAATTTTCCTTCACTGGAACTAAGAGGCCAGAACATTTACCAGCACGAATGCCCCTGCACAGAAACCGAGCTAATTGAAGACATGGTTTTGCAAGGGTGGAGTGGAAGAACTTGGGTGTCCTGCACAGAGCCCTGACGTCAACACCAATAAACACCTTTGGGATGATTCGGAATGCTGATTGCACCCAGTCCTCTTCGACGATCATCAGTACCAATACTCAAGTACTCAGTACTAATACTCTTGTGGCTGAATGAACACAAATCCCCACAGCCACACTCCAAATCTATTGGAAAGCCTTCCCAGATGAGTACAGAATATTATAACAGCAAAGGAATCATTGAACATCTAGAATTGGATGTTCAAAAAGTGCATATGGGTGCAAGGGCCAGGTGTCCACAAACCTGAATATACTTGTGTGTATATACTTTTAAACATGGTAAAAATTAAATGCTTCTACATTACAAAAAAATATTCCAAAAAGTAGTAAACAGCAATAAACCGAGTAATATCAATATTTTTGTCTGACAATTCTTTGAATGATTAAAAAAAAAAAGTTAGCAGTCTCGTGAACATTCTGTGCAGTTTAATAGAGAAATTAAATGAGGTTTTACTGACCATCTTGAAGAACATGCCAAAGTTCTTATAAATACTTTGTCACACTTGCTTCTTTCGGTGATCAAATATAAAATATGATTTTATTAATTTATTTGATTACATGCTTATATTCATTTATCTTCTTTTATTTATTGCTGACACTCTACTAACCAAAGGTTTTACTTTATTCAAGCAATTAGATTTTACATAATGCTGCCACCTGGCTTCTGGATGTTACTCCAACAAATGAGATTAATGTGTATGGAGCAGGACTAATTTAGACCTGCTCCATGTCCAAACTGTCACCTTATTCTGCTTACACAGAGACCTTTTATTTATTCATATATATATATATATATATATATATATATATATATATATATATATATATTATATATATATATATATATATATATATATATATATATATATATAAAAACAGAAAATGTGCTGACTAGAGCACCATTTGCGCTGAGATATTTAAAAAAAAAAAAAAAAAAAATGGGTTACACAACGCACTCTGTAACTACAACGATGCTCTTAGCAGTTCTGGTGAGTTTTGCCTAACTGGCCTAGCTTGTTACCTAGATTTTATTTATTATTATCAGTAATAAAGATTAATTAAAGGTTCATTTAACTCTGGCAGTGAAGAGGCTGATTGTCTTTGCTGTAGCTTTGGAAGAAAGAAGAGGAGCTGCTTGTGTAACTTGACTGTATGCAGCCACAGTTAAAGCAGGATGTCACATAACGATGAATGTGCCAAAAACTGCCAACTTGATATTTTTAGTTATATTGCAACATAGGAACATGAAATATTTTCCATTCTACGCGTCATAAATCTCCTTATATGGACTCACTAACAAGACTTCATGATTATTTTCTCACTTGCGCCTCAACTTGCAACCTGATTGGCCGGGAGATAAAGCACTTCATGTTACTCTGCGCTTTTCTGAAAAGTTTAACTTTGCTCTTCTGTGACCAAAAATATACTGGCAGCAGCGTTCTGTAAAAGCAGTCGCACTCCACCCACCGTGTGGTCACTTCCCAAAGGATTATGTGTAAAATTTGAGCTGGAGTTTGAGAAAGAAAGAACCAAGTGTGAAAACGCCCTGACTTCCTATTTCTGCAAAGTGCATTGTGGGTGGCACTGCATCCCTCCAGTTACTTTGTATGGACACTAATCTACTGTGGTGCATTGTGGGATTTTAACAGCGCTCCAGATATACTAAAATAAAGTTTGATTTAAGTTTTGGTATTGGCAAAATCTCATTTTTTGCTGCAATCAGGTTGTTTTGTACATGCACACACTCAACACACTCATTAGCCCTTTACATGGGAAAAAAAAGCCTACTTGACTCAAAAAGCAGTATAGAGTATTGCAATCAAACAATACATAGACTGTACCAGTTTCTTTATGTCTCCCTCGAGCTTGTAGATGCAGTCTAGCTTTCTCTTCCGGCTACGCTGGGCAGCCATGCGGTTTTTGCTTCTCCTCCGAACGTCTTGTACAAATTCCAGCTGTTCTGGGGTGAGACTCTGTTCCTTCAGAATCTGAAGGAAAGCTCGCCTGCTCATGCTCAGGATCTGCTCAACGGAGAACGGCAAGTCCACCTGAAGAATGAGAGAGTGAGAGAGAGAGAGCGTGCAAGAGAGAGACAGAGAGAGAGAGAGAGAGAGAGAGAGAGAGAGAGAGAGAGAGAGAGAGAGAAAAGAGAACCGCATGAAGTACCTGGGAACAGGAATAATCAATATGGACTATGAATTACTGAAGATGGATTAGGAACATTTCAACATTTTACTCTTATTATAAATGCCAGGATTATAAGTACAGTTCATAAATGTGCAATTTAGAAACGTCTTCCTGCCATCCCACACAGCATAATAACTGACTAGTCTAAAATCGCCAGAGAACTGCTAGTAAACTAACTTTTATTTGTCACAGGTAGACATGAGTGTTACGGTCCTAGGATATTTTGGTTATGGAAGTTAGTGCATGTTAACTGATTGCTTTCCCCTTGTGAAGTGTGTGTTTCACATCAATTACTGAGGAACACAATTTGACTGATCACCAGCAGTAGCAAAAAACAGGAAACAGCCAGCTCTTTTCTTCTTGTTTCCCAGGCCTTACCTTACCTCAAACGGTGTTAATATTTGCATCTAGGACATGTTGGTTTGTTGTTTTCTTTGGTGATGCTAGTGGCAAACTAGTTATCTACTGCATATGAGCAAGTGTTTATCAAAGTAAACTTACTCTAAGAGAACCTTGTATATAACTATCAGTAGTATCACAGGGAGAACTATTATTTACCTTGTTTTCTTCTGGGGTTTTTTTTTTTAGGGAGTCATGGAAGCTTTAATTTTCTTATTTAATTTTATTTATTTAATTCTTATTAATAAAATCTTTTAATTCAAATTTATTTGAATTTGATTCAACTAATTTTCTTTTGGTTTGCATTAGATTAGGTAGCTCTAAATCAGATTGCATTTGTTCTTTTTATTTTCTCCCCTCCCCTCTCATTTTTATTTTCATCCTTCCAGATTGGCTTGTATTTGAATGCACAGAAAATGAACACTATTGCTGTGGGAAAATTGCTTGTCTGTGAAGTTTCAGAAACCTGGAGGGCACGGATCTTTCATTTCTTCGTCATATGCGAGTGATTTTTTTTAACAGCATCTTAACCTGTCAATTTCTGACTTTTTTGCTGCTTCTAACTTTTAAAAAAAAATACTTTCAACATATTAAACCCAAAACCAAGCTACAACTGGACAGTGTTTCGATATTATTTGGCATATACTGCTGTAAATTTGATTTCATTCAGCTACTGTACAATGCCAATCATCGAGCTCACCTCACATGCTTGCTCACTGCTAACCACAGAGTTGGCCTCGTGCTCAGATTCAGAATTGTCGCCAGAGTTTATAGGAGACACAAAGGGACTCTCTCTGCTTGATTCTCTGGATGGACTGTTATTCAATGAGGGCGGGTCCTCTGTGGAGTTTAGGTCTCTAAGGAAAGGGCAATCATCAGGTGCAGCACCTAAATCCAAGTGTTTGAGCCAGTGGAAGTCAGAGCCATTTCCAGCAGCACCCTGGTCCATGTGCGCTGGAGTCTCTGTCAAAGAGGAACTCATGTCTGGCCAGAACCCTTTTGCCAGATGCTCAGCGACCTCTCTCTCTACTGTGCTTCTCTCTGTGGAGCCATTGCTGTGTGCTGGGTTGGGGAATATTTGCTCAGGGGGGTCAAAAGTCTCTGTGTTGGTGCTCTCGATGTTCTCCAAGTTGCTCACTGATGCAATGCTGTCCAAGACTTCACTTGTTTCCCTGGAGGACAGGGGACATAACGGGCTGCAGTCTGATGTTGGCTCTAAATCGCTTACAGGCTGCTCAATTTGGCCCTCAGCAACGTTTGGCATGTTTAGACATTCACCTTGAACAGCATCCATTGCCAGTCTATTCAAAATGCCACCGTCACAGCCAGCTGTGACAGGATGCACATTGTCATTCGCACTGCTACATGGCATTGAAAGAAAGGGACACACTTCACCAGTAGGTATGGATGAAGATGGCACCAGCTGTGGCCCGCAGTTCTGTAAACACAGTTCTGTTTGGTGGTCAGTAGCAGACTGGAATGAGACTGAAGGTAAATCTAAAATATTCTTATCAGAGGTGACAGAAGGCCTTTCATTAGGACATTCTGTATCGTGAGGTGATACATTCTGTACTGTTTGAGCTCCAGAAACCAGAGCTACACCATGTCCTTCAGTATTAGTGCATTGTTCGTCAATACGATCACAGGCTTCGTTGGCATCTGGCAATTTTTCATTGCTGTTTATGATCTTGCTTCTGTTTTTGCTCTTCCTCTTGGCTTCCTGAGTAGAATCGCTGCCATCAGAGAACTTCGGAATGAGGAACTCAAAGCACGCTTTGTCAAGATTGTGAAATCCCAACAGCTCAGCACATCTGTGAATTTCCTGGATGTTTTCTTTGGTGAAGTGAAGTTTTGCAGTATAGGCAAACTGCAGCAAAGGCACAAAGCCCTCTACTGTGATCTGGGGATGGAAGAAAATAAATAGAGTAAACATCCATCCATCCATTTTCTGTATCACTTATCCTACACAGGGTTGCAGGAAACCTGGAGTCTATCCCAGGAGATTTGGGGCACAAAACGGGGGACACCCTGGACAGGTTGCCAGCCCATCAAGGCACAATCACACAAACATACTCACTCACATACTATGAACAATTTAGACATGCCAATCAGTCTACAATGCATGTCTTTGGACTGAGGGAGGAAACTGGAGTACCTGGAGAAAACCCATGACACATGCAAGAGAACACGCAAACCCCCAACCATGGAGGTGCAAGGTAAACATGCGAACTACTACACCTCCCTGCTCCCATGGAGTGAACATCCAATAATGCATATTGCATCAATTTAAACAGACTAAAATGGTTAAAAATGCCTTCATATAATAATCTCCAAACAAGGACAGAAAATGAGTTGTGTCCACATAAGGCTTAATCGAATATCGATCGCGATTACGATTTGGATCTCCCACAATTAAATGAACATGATCGACTGCGATATTAACGTTTAAAGTTCGTCCTCTGCTAAAAGTCTGCTGCAGATCAAATCAAGCGCTTCCTACACTTACAGTCAATTATTTACACTTACATCATTTTGCAGTGCCAAACCACGAAACGGAGTTAGCATTTTAGCGCTGGAGCAGCCAGCTTCGCTTCGAGCTCCAGCACTTTACGCAAGGAGAAATCATGATGATGCTAAATGGCTCTACAGAGGTTGTCGGAGACATTAATCATCATCACGCCGAACGGGAAAAATCTTTGCAGATAAATATGCGACCATTTCACTTGCATTTGTGACTGAAAATTATTTTGTGCGACTGTGAATAAATATTTATTCACACTGGTGCAAGTGACCTGTTTGGAGTTGTATAATACAATCGGAATAAAAACTACAGTAAGTCCAAAATACATCTACAACGAGCAACAATTACTTTCACACTGCTTTTCATCTCCTCAGTCAACGGTACAAGTGTGTAAATTAGCAAAGAAGCCATTATGATGAAAAGTAACAGTGTACATCATCTGCTTCAACTTCCCGATCTTAGAAACCGCCATCTTTTATTGTTCGTGCAAAATGACCTGAACTTGCACCTGCTTGTGTAGACACAGCGGCTTCGCGTGGAGTAAATTAATAATAATGCTAACACTACAAGGTGGGTTTATTTCAAACTTCTTTATTAAAAAAATTCCTCACCAATCATAACCAAGAGTAACTGCTCGGTCTGTAAACAAACAGTACGCTGCTGCTCTCCTTCACTAACTCTAATTCACTTAATTTGAACTCATGGTTGCCAGATATCACTAAAAAAGTCAACTCCAGTTTCCATGTTTCGATTTAACGGCCCCCCCAAAATATCATCAGCAGACATGGACACTGTACTGGGCGAACCGATCTAAAACTGATAAACAAACAAAAATAAAACTACAAATATAAACAAATAATTTAATATAAAAAAGATATTATACTAACTTCATTAAATATAAATAAAATGATAAATGAAATAATGTTTAATTATTATGGGTTGCATTTAATATCAATTTGAAATTAAGCTTAGAAAGCTATTTCCTTAGAAAGCTATTAGCCTTTTTCCTAATATGGATTATTTTTGTGTTAGTCTACTTTAATTAGGACTCTTTATTGTTTTTAAGATATTTAAAAATATACTATGCTTGTTTATGTATCAATTAACCAACAGTATTTCTCATTGCTATTAACTAACTCAATTAACAGTGACCATGAGCAGAGAGCTTACATTTAACTGTTTATGGTAGACCTCCCGATTAAAGCTTAAACAAAAAAGATTGGTATCTGGATTGGTATCGTCTGTAAAAATCCTGATCGGTGCATCGCGAATGAAGACCATTAACCTTAAGCGCTTCCCATCTGATGGGTAAATGAACTCACCCAATCACATCCTATATGAGATTATTCAGATATTCACAATATACGCAGAGTGGTTCGAGAACTGACTCCAACCCAGAACCATGACAGTGGAAAATGTCTAATAGTGTAGCTTTAAATATATTTAAGAGGAGCAGATTTCAAACACTGAACATTGAAGTTTATTGTATTTGTTTACAAGGTAGAACAGGTTAATGGTTGTTTTTTGCAAACAGTCTGTTAAATTAACTGCAAATATTTAATTTAGTTTATCAGAAGGTAAATTAATTTGTCATGGCTCACACTATGTTCCTAAATTCTGTCCAACTTGTGTGTTATATTGTGGCATGAGAAAACTTAATAAATGTGAAAGTGCAATAAAAATATGTTGTCACTAAAATCAATTAATAATTGTGATAAATAATCGAGATCTCAATATTGATTAAAAAAATCTGGATTATCATTTTGGCCCTAATCATGAAGTCCTATGTCTACCAATAGCATTGCTTTAACATATAATTTCAATAGGATGCATATCAGTATGAATGTAATTTAGCATCAAACCACATCGCCTGTTGTTGGCTACTCTGAGGTTATTTTTTGGGCTTTAAATCCAAGTAGTACACAAAACTAACTATGTGAATTCCCAGGATGACATCTATAGGGTGCACAGGGGCCATATGTGGACCATCATCCCATAGAAACCTTGTGGGATTTGTAGGAAACCAAAGTGAAACATCAAAATAGCGTGGATTAAACTGACAGGACTATCTTAAGACGCGGGTTGCTTCCTTATGTTAGCAAAGAAATGACATGCGACTCATTTTTTATTCAGGGAGCTTATCATAAGTTATATCATATCTAGTTATCAAGCTGCATGTGTAATTACTAATGCAAATGATTACTTCCTCAGGCAGAGTGATGACCGAGTTCCATCCCGTGTGGTTTAGGAGTCTGGTGTAAAAATAGGTGCTGCAGCAAGCCAGTACTGAGCAGTGGGCTCGAAAGCTCCTGCTCTCCACTTCCACTGTCACATCACACAAGATGTCTTTCTGTCTCTGCTCATCCAGGCAGCGGAGGACATGCATACTGTGTACAGCTGACTGGAAGGTAAACACTGACGTCCGGGAACCATCCACAGACATGGTGCTGAATTTCACCTGCACAACAGCACAAAGAGGAATAAACTGAACAGAGAGGTGAAGTAGAAAAGTACAAAAACCTACTGCTAATAGATCAGCTGTCATAGTGGTGTTCATGTATTCAACATCAAGGCCAAATTAGGTGGCTCTGAAAAGAGTGAATCCTAATGCAATAACTGTTTATAGCTGCAGTGTCATCAGTGATAACAGGAACTTGTCTTGCGGACTTTCCACATCATTAAAAATAACTATATAAATTATTTCACCGTAGTTCTATTTTCCTCTTTATGTTAATGATACTAAAAAACAAACAAACATGCAGCTTGTCATGTTACCTAGAAACTGCGTGTTATGCTTACAGAATTCTTCACCGATTCAATGATTATTCTTTACCTATTTTTTTTTAAATACTAACACGGCATTTATTTGTCATGGTGCCTTGATTATGAGAAGCATCCACCGATAAGAAATACAGAAATGTAGAAATGATAACAAGCACATTAATATAAATCTAGCGTTTGAATTACAGTTGGAATGACTGTCAGAGTTGCTGTTATAGGAAATTTAATTAACACCTAACCAACCAGAACCAAGAATTCAACAGCATGGTTGTATTAAAAAATATATATATATATATATATATATATATATATTTTAAAGGCCTTATATAGGGTACATCTTTAAGATAATCTAAAACATTGTTCGTGTTTTAATAAAAGTTTTTCACTTCCTCCTAGCCCCATGAACGCCTGCTTTTATCATCTCAAGTAATCGGATTACAATCAAGACAGTCATTTACACCTGCCATTTTAATGTTTACATATAGAGAAGGACGGTCCTGCATACCAGGGATGCATCGATACCGATACTGGTGTCTGCTACCATGCTTGCTTACATTTACTTATATCATGTGATCCTGAGTGATGTAATTCTTGTGTATACTGTTGCCCTGATAAACAGATGGCATGAAATAACAGTTGTACAGGGTGTCCCAAAAGTCCCCATACATAAGGGAAACAAACACTTTTTAGCAGAAGGTCTTCCAAAGTTTTTCATACGCAGTTCGTATTATATTATTTTCCAAACAGACTTTAAGAATGCCATTGACAAAATGCCTTTGTAAACATTCTCATGGCTGGATCGGGAAGCATTCGCAAGGTTGCAATGAACTTTAACAGGACCCATCAAGCACATCACACACACGACACTGTTGCCGGACTTATTAACAAAATTCAAAAAGGCTGGAAGAGTTGAGGTCCAACTGAGAAGTGGACGTCCACGACCATCCACAGATAAAGGCACAACCAACATGGTGCTGGTAAACACAGTCCTATATGTGCTGTATAGAGACGTATGGGACACCCTGTATTTTTCACAATTAATGATCATAGCACGGCACAGCAGACTGCAAACTCAGCCCCTGAGAAAGTAAACAGGAAATGGAACCACAACATCTCAATACAATATGAGTAAACTGATAAAATATCAAATGGCAGTTAAAAATAATAATTAGCAAATAAAAATAATTAAATAGGTTTTTTTTTGGTTATACAGAGTGTGAGGGAGGCCGGCCAGTGTGCAGAGCTATATCAGCAAATGTTGTCATTAGAAATGAGAGCAACTCGCTGTGAACTGTGTTCACAAAAGTGTTCATGAGCACAGAACAGTCCAATGAGTGTACAGAGCAACTCTCATTTGAGAGAAATTCAGTTCTGCGAGCACTGAGCATGAGTGCTTCCTTTTACTAGAGTCTGCACTCTGTTTGTGGTACCTTTTTAATGACCACACTCTCTGATACTGCTCTGTGCACTCACGCTTGCCTTTTCTCATGCTCTTTGTTAAAGGATACCATAAAATCTTAAACATAAAACTTAGCATAAAGAGATCAATGCTAGCAGCACACGACAGCAGCCAAAATAAACAGCTAAATTTGATGTGTTGATGCACTTTCCACTGAAACAGGAACTCAGGGTGGGACATATTAAGTGACTCCTCCCCCTTTTTAAATAGCCAATATTGTTTAGCTTACCACACAGCCTGGGCTAGGCTGTACTAACGTGGTGCAGGAATGAGTCCTAAAACCCAGAAATGAGTTAGCATTTTAGCACTTCCGGTTTCATCATCCTGAAGTCAACGAGTTTTTTTAATTGGTTTTTAGTTAAATGCCTGAAATAAGGTCTGTGGTTAACACAAGCTCAAGATATTTTACGTTTTATTCTACAATATAAAATATATCAGTAATACCTCACTCGTGATTTTTTTTTAAGCTGTTACGTGTCTTGAAAAAGACAGTTGCTAACAAGTGGCTAAATAGGACTACAGAGTTTTCAGGGACATTAGACGTCATCACACTGAACATGAAATCTCATCTACTGCAGCCTCGTTGTGTTTATGCTCAAGCTCTTGCAAACTATTCCAACTCAAACTTTTCAACTTGTAGATTTATCAATTTATAGTATTTTCCAATTGTAGTGTTTTTTAAATAAAGAACGAAAGAGTTGTCAGAAGTGTAGCGGTGGGTGGTGACGTTGAAGTCATGCGACTGTGGTGTAGTTTGTTTATAACCTAACTTTAGTTTTTTACTTCTGGCGTTTGTATATAGGCTTCAAAATTCATAAAAGCTGTGTTCATTTGTGAAGATTATCTTGAAGAAGAAAAAAATGTAAAAATGTAAGAATCATAATCTTTTGTTAGTCACAGAGCTTATTTTCTGCAATAATCTAAAAACCAGTGGACAAATCTTACTGGATTTATCTCGAGGGAACCAGTGTGATGCTAACTTCTGGTTTGGCCTACAAAAACACCTCATCCCTGCAGCTCTAGTGAGTTAAATGGATTTGATTAATGTTGGGGGTGGGACAATTCAGATTCTACAAAGAGTGTGATATTGGACAGAAAATGTGATGAGAAGCTGAAGTGCAGAATGAGGTCATCAAAATTGTTGATCCGTATCGGTGGCAGAGAGACTGTAAATTTTGAATGCATATATCTTCTAAATGCAAATTTTTTTATTGTTTTGGCACACACTATCTTAAAGATATTAAATATAAATATTCATACTAAAAGCCACATTTTGAGGACTTTTTAATACTATGTAGGTTACTCATTTCAGTATCAATATGAGTATCCATGTGTACCAAAAGCATGTACCAAATGAAGGACTTGATAAATACCAGATCAGGTATAATGAGAAACAGGAACACTGTGCATGCAGTAGGTTTATCATGCTGCATGTGTAAATAGACAGTAATGGTGAGGTAATCAGAATAGTTTTAACTACCAAACTCCGGTCTGGGTGTCAATCTTTTTCCTTGACACACCTCTGATCACACAAATGATTATCCTGAAGAACATCCTGAAGTCTGTGTGAGAGTCACTACAGCAGGACAGTCTGATGTTGGTGAGAGAACTTTCTTACTGTCTGATCCCACACCGCGGCCTTGGGCAACACCTAATGCACATAGCTAGCTAACTACATGAGCTAGTCCATATGGATCTCTAAAAACTGAAATATTGAGTTGATCACTTTATTTTCGAGATCTAGATTTTATTTGAAGGGATCTAGCGCAGTAGCTCTATATTTTAAGCAGCAAAACACAAAGAACATTCCAGCATTGACTAGCTCACTGATCTACATCCTGGAGATCCACGTTATCATCTGATAAAACTCACAAACAGCCTGATCCATGTGATCAGACTCACTTATTATACGGAGTTAGATTAAGAAACTTTAATTCTGTAGGAAGATGACGTTAACGTACAATATGCAGGAATGAGCCTGCGTATATTCTACATTACACCGTAAACAAGCACAACAACAAACAAGAAAACTTATAACTAACCTGACATATCACCTGAGATGAGAAAATGTATAATAAAATCCTCAGCTATCCATCATACAGCTGTGTTTTATTAATGCGGAAAAGAAAATAGGGGAAACATTAGCTAGCTAGCAGAACAAGTTGCGAAGATATGGGAGTCATGTGATTAAACACTGGGGTTGCCAGATCGGGAGAATTACACCTTGACTTGGATTGCAAATCCTCCGTTTTAAATTACATAATCATTAATGCCGTTAGCTAATATCTTGTAATAATTAGTAACATCACACAATGTATATTTGTATTTTTTCCCTAAATTTTATGTCATGCAAATGTCCTGAAATGGTCTTGTATTATTATATAGGGTATATGGTTATTAATAAATTATACAACCAAATCAAAATTGGAAGAGTAAGGAAAGTGTTTTTTTGGGGGGGGGCGGGGTGTTTGGTCTTTTGCAGTCGTTTTTGCAGAATTTAATTTATTTTTTGAAAACTTACTCATTTAAAATCTGAGGACTGAAGCAGCATTGTGTTCACCTTTTCTTTTAATAACACAAGTGTTTGGGCCCTGAAAACACCAGCTGGTTAAGTTTAGTAAGAGGAATTTTCCCCCATTCATACATTGTTATTTCTTCAGCTGCAAAACTGTATGTGACCTTCATCAGATCAGGACTGCAGGCAGGCCATGCTAGCACCTGCACTCTCTGGTTACGCAACCATGCGCTTGTAATCCGGGTAGAATGTGGTTTGGCACATTTTGCTCCAAAATGTGTACATATCTTTCTGCATTAATGGTGCCCTCACAGATGAAATGTTGACTCGTCAGACCACAAAACATGATCCACTGTGCTACTGTCCATCTCAGATGAGACTGAGCCTAGAGAAGTCAGTACTGCTTCTGGAGAGTGTTGATGTATGGCTTCTACTTTGCATCGTAAAGCCTTAACTTGCATCTATGGATGCAGCGTTGAATGGTGTTGACTGCAAAAATATTACCAAAGTATTCGCAAGCCCATGTCAGGATATCATTTATAGACTCATGACTGTTTTTAAGACTATGATGTCTGAGGGATCGGAGATCACGCGCATTCAGAAGTGGTTTTCGGCCTTGCCCTTTAAGCACCAAGATTTGACCAGATTTTTTGAATCTTTTAATTATATTGTGTGCTATAGAAGGTGAAATGCCCCAAATCCTACCAATTTGTCTTTAGAGAATGTTGTTCTCAAAGTTTTGGATTATTCGCTGACGCATCTGTTGGCAGATTGGCGAGCATTGACCCATCCTCGCTCTTGAAGGACCAGGCCTTTTTCTTTTTTTTTTTGTAGGGTCCTTATATACAATGATTAGCCGATTGCCTCACCTGTTTCACATCACCTTCTTATTTCAACTTGTCACATCGCTATTAGTCCTAAATTGCCCCTGTCTAAACTTTTTGGAACGTGATGCATGCATCAATTTCAAAATAAATGTTTACCTTAAAAAAAAACTGTCATTGATTAGGTAAAACATCAAATACCTTTATAAGTTTTGGGGGGGGGGTTTTGTTCTGTTTCTTAAACACAAGTCAAAGTACATTTTCAAATCACTCCTCTTTGTTTTTATTAGTCTTTTCCATACTGTCCCAACTTTTTCGGAATTGGGGTTGTAGTTCATGAGCTATTTCCCAACATCAAACATTCCTACTGTATAAGTAGACCAATTATTTTACTTTGAATACATTTACTGTAGTTCCAATTCCTTATGTTTATTTATAGACCTGACTGTAACTGACAGCAATTCTAAGCTGTTCCACCTCCATAGAACAGAATCTTCCTGGTTCTTTTTGAGAGCTTGTTGTTTTGTCTTGCTCGGGTTCTGGGTTGCTCAGTGTGAAGAAAACGCTTCATGTGCAACCTCTCGCTATTCATTCCTACAAGGTGTGGATAATTTAAATTGATGTACACCTGAGCCAAGTGCATGCTAATGTCAGGTGTGGAATGTCTGCTGTTTATAATGCACAACTCTTTCTTTGCTGTGGGATTAAGGTGAAACTTGGTGTATTGGTTTGTTAACCCTTTTTTGTTTGGCTACCATCAGCATGCTGTGTGTCAGAATGAATAAAACTTATTTACAAAGTATAAAAGGATCTTCAATTGAAATCGTTAAGTTTATTCAAAGATTACTGTGTTTAGACAAGAGATGCACATCCAGTTTATATCCTTAGATCCTATAATAATAATGCAAATTGTATTGATTAAATGTTGAACAGAGCAATTAAATAAATGGGTGAATGATAAATGTAATATGATTAATGTGAATTTTCCCCAAATACTCAAACAAGACCATTTGGGATTTTACATCCCTTACAGTAGTGTGATTTTTAGGATTCGCAGAAATAGTCAACATTGCTATCTGGAACTTTTGAGGAGAGAATGTATTATAAATAAAGTTGCAATTGCCCATTGCAAATAAGGTTTATTGTAAAAATTTACAGATTTTCAGCCGTTTGCAATGAGCAAATCAAACAAAAGCAACTGATCGTTCAACACAACGAATGCTTCAAATGGTTTCACAAAATTCAACTGAAAATGCAACTTATAATTTCTCCAGTTAAAAATTTTTCAACCCCTTCATTGCAAGCATCTTTAGTACTTAGTAGAGCACTTAATCCTTGCTGTTATGACCTGCTGCAAAGGAGATGCACAGCTTCTGGTAGTATTCCTGAGGAATCTTGGCTCATTCCTCATGAGCAGTGAGCTCCAGTTCAGTAATATTCTTGAGTTTACATGCTGCAAGTGCCTTCAAATGCCACCAAAGATTTTCTATGGGGTTCAAGTCAGGTGACTGATTAACCTGTAGAATCTTCCAGGACTTCTCCTGCAACCAAACCTTTTGTGGAATTTGAGGTATGCATGGGATTGTCATGTTGGAAGGCCAGGCTTCAGCTTCGTCATGGACAACGACATTTTCTCCTAGGATTTTCTGATGCATCAATCCATTTTTTTTTATTTTGAGATGACTTTTCTTGTGCTTTTGGGTCATTAGTGTTGTACATCTTGGAGTTCTGGCATGGAATTCTTCTGTGTTTAGTACACACCATACAGTGCTCACTGATACCTCAGTGCCTGTTGCCACCAAGTCTCGCTGCAGGTCTTATGCAGTCACTCAAGGGATTTTCACAACCTGCCTTCTCAGAAATCTATTTGCAGCCATGGATGGCTTCCTTTTTCTACCCCGTATTCCAGATATTTTATGTTTTCTACCCCCTAGCCAGTTCAGGTATTTCATGCGTTAAAGCTCAAGAACACCTGGTGCAACTAATGAAGCCCTTAATTAGTTGCATCAGGTGTGCTTGAGAACACCTGTTATGCATATTTGTGCTATTGTGAGGGATTTTATTCAGGAGGTTGAATAATTTTGAGACTGGAGTAGTCATTATAAGTTGATTTTCAGTTGAATTTGGGGCAACCACTTGAAGTATTCGGTGTATTGAACTATTTCAATTGCTTTTGTTTGACTTGTCCATTGTAAACAGCTGAAAGTAGGGATTGAATAATGTTGATTGCCACAGTAGTGATGTTGAAAGGTTTTCCTTACCCCACCCAGCTTTAGGCAGAACAATTAGCTCTAATGGCACAATGACCTTGTTTTTCCAGAAAAGGTTTACTAATGCTCAAGTTAACACACTCAAATCACTCTTAAACGTTCCTATTTATTTATAGGTGAGTTGATCGTTCTGAGTCTGTATGTACCTAGCATTTTTATGGGATGTCTTTTCAGTACCGCATAGCTTCTTGTATTAAAACATATTTTTTAAGTATGTAGTCTGTCTCAAGTTAGTTCATGGGCTGAATATGGATACAACTACAATATACTGATTCATAACTAGGCAATGTTTGACAATTCCACTGAATATGCTATGCTGCAATTATATTTTTGAGCCTCCAATCAAAATGTTACCAAATTTTCTTCACATTCTGGGGTAGGCCTACAGTTAATTCATGAATGATGTAGAGAGATTATTTTAAGTATTTCTTGCACTCCTTCCCATGATTGACCTTAAGCAGTTCGCCACCCCAGCAATCTACAAGCATGGCAAACAGCTCCACCTCATCCTCACACGTAACTGTACCACACAATCTTCTTATTACTCCTCTCCACATCTCTGACCACTTATTTATACAGTTTTCCGTTTCTCTCCCCTCACCCTCTCATTGTCTCCACCTTCTATCTCCTTTCATCACAATCTTTGCTCCCTTTCCCCCTCACTCTTCTTGTCACAAACTCCCTTCCTTCTGATAGCCACCTCTCTTCACTGGACATAAACACAGCAACTAACGTGCTATGTTCCACTCTAACATCTCTTGACAGAATCTGCCCCCTAACCTCCAGACCTGCTCACACATCATCCCTTAGCCCTTGGCTCTCAGAAGCTCTGCGTAACAACTGGGCCAAGCTAAAGCAGCTGAAATGCTTCTCCTATCCTCTTTTTCCCATAGCATCTCCACTGCTAAAGCCATACTACTAAGATAAGATTGGCAGCTCTCCCATCACTTGTACTCTCTTCAAAACCTTTTCTTCACTTCTCTGCCCCCCCCCCCCTTCCCCTACCCCTCTCACTGCAGATGACTTTGCCACTTTCTTTTCTAACAAGGATACATAATCAGGAACCAGTTCTCAACCACAGACACCCATAGACTGGCTCCTCCATGTAACTCTCAACTGTCCTTCTCTCCTCTCTGAGACTGATGTGTCAACTCCTCCTCTCTAGCCATCCCACAACCTCCATCTCTCCATCACTTTTACCTGCACTCACAGACATCTTTAACACATCCCTCTCTACTGGCACATACCTTACTTCATTTAAGCAGGCCTGGGTTACCCCACTGCTTAAAAAACTGACACTTAACCCTGCTGCAGTTGACAACTACAGACCCATCTCACTCCTCCCTTTTATTTCCAAAATCCTTGAAAGAGCTGATTTTAATAAATTCTCCATTTTTCTCACACAGAACAACCTCCTGTACACCAAACAGTCTGGCTTCAAAAGCAGTCACTTGATGGAGACTACTCTGCTTTATGTCACTGACGCCTTATGACTAGCATCCTACTTGACCTCTCTGTGAATAATTGGTTTCTCCTGTCCATTCTCTCCAACCAAGGCATCACCGGAAGGGCTCTGCGCTGGGTGGAATGATATCTGACTGGTAGTTCCTTCAAGGTATTTCTGAAACTCAGCAACTCACAACTGGGGTTCCCCAGGGGTCAGTTCTGGGTCCACTGCTATTTTCTATTTATACTACATCTCTGGGGCCTATGATTGAATCTCATGGCTTCTCATAACATTGCTAGGCTGATGACACCCAGCTCTATTTGTCCTTCCAGCCTGATGATCCATCTGTCTCTGCAGGAAACTCTGCTTACCTGTCTGACATCTCAAATTGGATGAATGAACACCACCTTAAGCTCAGCTTGGCAAAAACTGAGCTTCGTCCCAGTCTGCCCCTCAATCAACCACAAACCTCACTGTATAGCTCAACTCAACCACACTTAAGCCAACCAGGATAGCCTGATGAAAGCTTGACCTTCACAGACCACATTTCAACAACATGCATCCTGTATGCTTATTCTGTATAACATCAAGATAATCAGACCCTATCTCACCAAAAAGGTTACACAGCCATTAGTCCAGGCTCTTGTCGTCTCACCTGTACTACTGCAACGCACTGCTCTCGGGACTCCCAGCCAGCTCCATCAAACCCCTTCAGATGATTCAGAATGCAGCAGTACACCTAGTCTTCAACAAGCCCAATAGAACTTATGTCCCACTACTCTTCGTCTCCCTCCACTGGTTTCCAGTAGCTGTATGCATCAAATTCAAGGGTATTTTTTGGATAAACCTGTATTTGTATGCATTTGTCTGATATCCATTAGAGCAGAGTATTTTATTTTTATTTCTCAACAAAAGATCAAAAGGTTAACCATTAGACAATTTTTCATAGCCTTCTTTGCTCATATTTACCAAGGGTGCCAATATTAGTGGAGTGCACTGTACTGTATATCAATGTGAATGTGTTCAACAGTTGACAATTACAAATCTGTTATCCTTCAATTGTTACATAAATGATCTGACTCACATGAGATGGTTTGATTTTTAGTGAATTAAATATTTTGGTTTACAAGCCTAGATTAGCTAGCCTTTTGATTCCTGAATTGCATTACAGGATACAGGATCCCGCTGCTTCTGGGTACTCTGGTTTCCTCCCCCAGTCCAGAGTCCATGCATTGTATTCTGATTGGCATTTCCAAATTGTCCATAGTGCATGAATGCGTGTGTGCAGTTGCACCTTGCTCTGAGTTGGCACCCCCCCGTTTAGGGTATCACACGTCTTGTTCCATAAGTTCCCTGGGATAGGCTCCAGGCTCTCCATGGTACAGAAACTGATGGATGGATGGATGGATTCTGTGCCATCAATACAATAGTAATCATGCTCAGACTTTGCTCTAATGAGCAATGTTACACAACATAACAAAATGTAATTAAAATTGAACTAACATTACATGTTTATTTATTGCAAGATAATGAGGTTGGAGCCAGACTCGATCAGTTAATGTTACTGCAACTAGCAAACTGATCTGACTAACAAAGTTGTGTGTCGTATAATTAAAATAAATAAATAAAAATAGCCACAGGCAGCAATCATGGGAGTCCAAGCAGTTTGGCAAACTGGATTTGAAAGAATTGTTTGTGTTGTGTATAGGGCATGAAGTTATTTGGGAAAAACTTGCCCTATAGAACAGACTACAATTATTAGGTTTTATGAGACATGTCTGGGTTTTCTGTTTTTGTTGGTTTTGTTTTATTGATAATAATAAGAATCATTATACTAAGTGTATATGAGAATTGTCAGAGAAGAGAGCTGCACAGGCTGTTATGAGCCCAAATGCTGGGACCTTTACAGATAATAGCAAACACAGGTGAGTAATGATGGATGATGACAGCAATGGTAGACAATTGACGAATACAAACACAGGTAAGTATACCAAACTGGAGAAGATGATCATCCATAAGTAGGATGAAAAACTACCACTACGGAAGGTCACTGCAGTCGGAGCAGTCCTTGTTGGGACTAGATAGAGGTGAGTGTGAGGTGATCATTTGCGGAGTCCTTGATGAACAGGATAATTGATGGCAGGTGTTTATGGTTAGTAGTCCAGAGAGAGGGAGCTTTAAGTAGAAGGAGGCTGGAGGAGGGACAAGTGTTACATGGGTTATATGAATATGGTTTCTTTGTATGAACACTTTTATGCTCGTATCTCAGCACACAAGTGTTTGTTTTATTATTGCTATTGACACAATAAATAAGTGTCTACACAATTATATATATATATATACATATATATATATATATATTTTTTTTTTGTGTGTGTATATAATATTACTATATTATATTAAAGAGACAATATTGTGTTTTCATTTTAAATGAAAATTTTAACGGCAATATGTTTAATGATGTCTGTTAATTTAATAAATGTGTTTTTAAACTAAGACATTAAGATAACATTTAGTCATCTTTGAGCATTTCACACATTTGTTTGCAAACTAATTTTTTTTTTTATATATATATAAAACTCGGGAGATATACTATGGATCTAGACATTTAATCTAAGTTCTATGCGTATGGAAAAAGAGTAGACTTCAAAGGATTTATAATCCATTGGCTCCCTCTTGTGGGCAACATTAGCATTACAGCCCTCATTTGTCACTCACATTGAGATAAATGGCTGATAATATAGAATTTGCCGTTAGCCCCCCGAACATCGGAAATTCATGTTTTCTCAGACTGTCCTGTTGTCCATGTGAAGTTTGGACACTGCGTTCACAAGATATAAGCCACCTATTTGCCACACCCACAAATATATGGGTCTATATCGCCACAACGATTCCATGAATTAAAATTCTTTTGATGTGTTTTTGTTTGGAGGATCTCTAGATGGTGCATACCTAATTTTGTGTGAATCAGATAAACGGCCTAGGACGAGTTAGAAAAAAATTATTTATTTTTTTTTTAAAGAAAATTACAGATAAATTGCAGATACATTGTATATGTCCATCCATCCATCTTCTACCGCTTACTCCTTCTTCAGGGTGGGGGTGGGGGGTGAGGGGGGGGGGGGTGCGTTTCCATTGTATATGTAAAAATAAAAATGAGATGTTTTCTAGTGCTTGATGCAAGGATTCATAGGAGAATTACATGCTAGCATGCACGGATGCAGAGTTGGAGTGGGTTTTTCAGTTGTAGTGCCCCTGTGGGTGGAATTTGACTTATGCCACCTCAGAGTCTCCTCTTGTCTATGTGTATCAAGTTTTGTTACGTTTGGACATTGCATACATCAGCAGATATAGATCAATTTGTAAAAAATAAATAAATAAATAAATAAATAAAAATGCCCATCGCCTGACCAATTAATTAACTCTATTGTTAAGTTTTGTCATGCGGGTATGGGGATGATGCAGGCCAAGTTTCATGCAAATCGGATGAATGGCCTAGGACAAGTTAGAAAAAGTAGGTTTTTCCAAAAACTACAAAATTTATAAATGAGATTTATATTTGTTAGGGCTTAAAGTAAGGATTTACAAAAGATTATTTCAATTATACTATATATATATAAATATACTCAATTATTTCCCCCCTGACATTTTGACATTATTGAGACTGTCTATTAGTCTCACTTGTTCTTCATATTGTTACATTGTTGGAAAATAAAGATGTTTGTGCACATTTAAACAAATAACAGTGTTGATTTTTTGTTTTTTTGTTCAGTTGCATATGAATAAAATTGTAATATAGGCTTTGGACCCAAACTGCACAGCTAACCCTAATCATAACCTACATTTGTTTCTGTACAAACTGAAAAATGCATGTATGAAACAATATAATGACTTCTAATTATTTGTTCAAAACATGCTGGGTTTTTTTGTTTGTTTGTTTGTTTTGGTGAAGTATGATTTTGACAGTGTCATGATTCCCCCCGTGTAGCAGAGTGCTCTAGCGCTATTGCGCGAGCACCTGCTTTTTCTATGTTGACAGCAGTGACATTTCGACACATGCATAACTATGTGTCTTTTGTTGTTGCTGTTGCTGTTGACGTCATGTCTCTGCCCTGTCTTGTCATGTGTTGTCAGGTCACGTGTGTTTCCGTGTTGCCCGCAGCTGTTAGCAGTTGCGGTGCTTGTGATGCTGGTGTGTATATATACCGTGAGCCATGCTACACACAAGGTGGATAATTAGAGTTAGAATAGTAGAGTAGAATAGCTTAGAGATAGAATAGATGATAGTTCCCATAGTCTTGTTCATGTCCCGTTCATAGTCATAGTCACGTTCCAGGTTAGAGTTAGTTCACGCTGGGTTATCCGCTCCCAGTTCCACGTCATAGTCTACAGTTCATGTTTTGTTTATCGACCATGTTTTCCGTACCACGACCTTGATCTCTGCCTTGCCCTGTATATGCCCGTTTGCCGTTTGCCTGACTTTCGCCTGTCTTGGACTACGTTTATGGTTCACGTGTTGGATTTGTCTGCCTGTCTCTCTTAAATAAACAACTGTTCGTACTGCGATTGCATCCGTCCTATCTTCCGATTCGTGACAGAATTATCCGTCTAAACATGGATGCAGCACGAGAACGGAGAGGACACAGAACCCGGAAGTCCACACCAATCATCCCCGCCTTGGACTCAATGCAGTTTTCACAGTGGACTTTCGTGGACATGCCCGATCGGTATGATGGATTTTTTGGTTATCCGGATTATTTCGTGATAGACTGCCAGTGTTATTTTTCCAGCCTGTTTGACCTGAAGCCAAGGGAAAAACAGTGGGCTCAGTTCATGGTGTACCGATTTTTTGGTCCAGCTCGCACGTGGATGCAGCGAGTAGCGGCCACGAGACCCTAGGTACTCAAGGACAATAGGCAGTACTCGGACATGTTTCTGAGGGAGTTCGGATAACCAGAGCAGAGCAGGTGAGCCATCAAGTTGATGTTAACACAGACAAGCAAGCTCTGTGCACACCCACGCCTGCTACCCAAGTCACGTTCATGTCCAAGTCTGTTAAACAAGTTCCGCTCATATCCAAGTCTCAAGTCCAAGCCAAGTCCAAGCCTTAAGCCCAAGTCCAAGCCAAGCCTCAAGTCCAAGTCCAAGCCAAGTCCCAAGCCTCAAGTCCAAGCCAAGTCCCAAATCCAAGTCCAAGCCAAGTCCCGAGTCCAAGTCCAAGCCAAGTCCCAAGGATGGAGCTCAAGTCTCGAATCTTCTCTACTGGGACTGCGGCTGCTCCATAGACCATACAGACTTCATTTACATCCATACTGTACTATTTCACACGGTCTGTTGTTACCCAGATGAGGATGGGTTCCCTTCTGAGTCGGGTTCCTCTCAAGGTTTCTTCCTTTAAACATTTTAGGGAGTTTTTCCTTGCCACCGTCGCCACTCAGTGGCTTGCTCAGTTGGGATAAACTCACACCTTTAATATCTGTATACCGTGTTTATATTTCTGTAAAGCAACAGACAATGTCTGTTGTAAAAAGCACTATACAAATAAAATTGAATTGAATTGAATTGAAGTCCAAACCAAGTCCCAAGTAAAAGTCCAGTCTCAAGTTCCTGACATCCAAGTCCAGTTTCAAGTCCCTGATGTCCAAGCCCAAGTTCAGACTCACGTCCCTGCAGTCCAAGCCCAAGTCCAGTCTCACGTCTCTGCAGTACAAGCCAGGTCTCCAGCCTCTGCAGTCCAAGCCAGGTCACCAGTCTCTGCAGTCCAAGCCAAGTCTCCAGGCTCTGCCGTCCAAGCCAAGTCTCCAGGCTCTGCAGTCCAAGCCAAGTCTCCAGGCTCTGCAGTCCAAGCCAATTCTCCAGGCTCTGCCGTCCAAGCCAAGTCTCCAGGCTCTGCCGTCCAAGCCAAGTCTCCAGGCTCTGCCGTCCAAGCCAAGTCTCCAGGCTCTGCTGTCCAAGCCAAGCCTCCCCTCTCGGATGCCCAAGTCAAGCCTCCCGTCTCTGTCGCCCAAGTCAAGCCTCCCGTCTCGGACGCCCAATTCAAGCCTCCCGTCTCGGACGCCCAAGTCAAGTCACCCGTTTCGGATGCCCAAGTCAAGTTTCCAGTCCCTGAGGTCCAAGGCAAGTCTCAAGTTCCTGATGTCACATCCAAGCCTGCTGATCCAGTTAACCAGGTTCCGCTGATATCTAAGCCTACTGATCAAGCCATGCTCATGCCCAGGGCTACTGACCCTGCATCCCAGGCTCAACCTACGAACAAGTTTACTGACCCGGACGTCGAAGTTCAGTCCACATCCAAGTTTACTGACCCGGTCGTCCAAGTTCAGTCCACGTCCAAGATTATTGATACAAACAGCCAAGTTCTGCTCACGCCCGAGTCTACTGACATAAGCAACCAAGTTCTGCTCAGGCCCGAGTCTGCTGATACAGACAGCCAAGTTCTGCTCACACCCAAGTCTGCTGACACAGACAGTCAAGTTCTGCCCACGCCCGAGTCTGAGGACGTGCACAGCCAAGTTCAGCCCACATCCAAGTCTACCAATACAGCCGACCAAGATCTGCCCATCCCCAGGACTTCATGTTCAACTGTGGAGGTCGCTCAGCCTTCCTGTCCAGCTGTGGACGTCGCTCAGCCTCCCTGTTCAGCTGAGGTCGTCGCTCTGCTGTCCTGCTCCATGGCGAACATCGTTCCCCCCTCCTGCTTTGAGGAGACCCACGCTCCTCTCCCTGGCCTCACAGGGGACTTTGCTTCGCTTTCCTGCACTCCAGAGTACAGCGCTCTGTTTCCCTGTTCAGCTGAGGACGCCACTCTGCTCTCCTGCTCTGCCGAAGAACGTCGCTCTGCTCTCCTGCTCCGTCGAGGATGTCGCTCTGCTTTCATGCTCCGCCGAGGACGTCGCTCTGCTTTCCTGCTCCGCCGAGGACATCGCTCTGTTTTCCTGCTCAGCTGAGGACGTCGCTCTGCCTGCCGGGGATGTCGCTCCCCCTGATCTCTCCGCCTTCATGCTCCGCCTCACTCCGCCTTCATGCCCCAATGTCACTCCGCCGAGGACGTTGCTCTGCCTTCATGCTCCGCTGAGAACGTTGCTCGGCCTGTCTGCCCGGCTGTGGTCGTTGTTCTGCCTCCCTGTTCAGCCAAGGACGTCGCCCCACTTCCCTGTTCTGCCAAGAACACCGTGCGGTTTCCTGGCTCTGCTTGGGACATTCAACCCAGGGGGCCTCATGGAGTGCCTTTGGGGGGGGGGGGGTGTCTGTCATGATTCCCCCCGTGTAGCAGAGTGCTCTAGCACTATTGCGCGAGCACCTGCTTTTTCTATATTGACAGCAGTGACATTTCGACACATGCATAACTATGTGTCTTTTGTTGTTGCTGTTGCTGTTGACGTCATGTCTCTGCCCTGTCTTGTCATGTGTTGTCAGGTCATGTGTGTTTCCGTGTTGCCCGCAGCTGTTAGCAGTTGCGGTGCTAGTGATGCTGGTGTGTATATATACCGTGAGCCATGCTACACACAAGGTGGATAATTAGAGTTAGAATAGTAGAGTAGAATAGCTTAGAGATAGAATAGATGATAGTTCCCATAGTCTTGTTCATGTCCCATTCATAGTCAAAGTCACGTTCCAGATTAGAGTTAGTTCACGCTGGGTTATCCGCTCCCAGTTCCACGTCATAGTCTACAGTTCATGTTTTGTTTATCAACCCTGTTTTCCGTACCACGACCTTGATCTCTGCTTTGCCCTGTATATGCCCGTTTGCCGTTCGCCTGACCTTCGCCTGTCTTGGACTACGTTTATGGTTCACGTGTTGGATTTGTCTGCCTGTCTCTCTTAAATAAACAACTGTTCGTACTGCGATTGCATCCATCCTATCTTCCCTTATGTCACGATTCGTGACAGACAGTCTACATGTACTTCCATCTCAATACCTCTGCACACTTACTTCCAACTCACTCATTACCACTGCACACCTACCACTGCTGCCAATATTGCTGTTAGACTACTTAATAGTTCACAGCCATTTTCTGTGTATTTATTGTTCTGTCTATTTTATTGAGATATATTGTCTTGGACACTGTTGTGTATTTGCACTTTATGTAGTCTTGTGTACTATTCTGTGTTGCACCATGGTCCTGAAGAAACGACATTTCCTTCCAATGTATACAAGCTATATAGCGGAATGATAAAAACCCACTTGACGTGATCTTTAACTGAGTAAGATTTTAACACAATAGCCAGATGGAAGTATAGATTTTCTGTACCTTTTCCACTCCTGCCCCTTCTTACCTTAACCTATTTTGTTTCAGCTGCAAGATAAATTTGGCTGGGATGCTTTCAAGAAAGTCTTTGCAGCCTATCATGGCATCACTAACATCCCAAACGCTCAAGATGGAAAGATGAACTTCTAAGTGGTGAACATGAATCTTGCTCCTTTCTTCAAAGCCTGGGGTTGGCCCATTCAGCCCAGCACTGAGGAAACACTCAGCAATCTGCCTGCGTTGCATGACCATCCCATGGCCCAGTATGCTTAATTCCAAAATCCCAGTAAGCTTGATGCACCAGTTCCCAGGGCCAGTATGCTTGACTGCCTAATGCTGAAAGCTTGTTTTTTGGGGGATTTTTTTGTGGTGGGTGGTGGTGGCCAGGGCTCTGAATATAATGGTGATAAATGTAATAAAGATATGATTAAAAATAATTGTCAGATGCCTATATGTAAACTACATGATATAGTCGTATATGTAGATACACATGAAGGACAAGATATTAGATAACCTTAAGGCTAACATTCATACTAAAAGCCACAAAACTTCCGTTTTGATTTCATAGGACTTTAAAACTGGGGCGGCTGTGGCTCAGGTAGAGTGTGTTGTCCACTAATCGTAGGGTTGGCAGTTCGATTCCTGGCCCACGTGACTCCACATGTGTGTGTCTGTGTGTGTGTGTGTGAATGGGTGAATGAGATACAGTGTAAAGCGCTTTGGAAAAAAGCACTATATAAGTGCAGACCATTTAACATTTAAAACTGTGATGGGTTGACAACCTGTCCAGGGTGTCCCTGGTATAGGCTCCAGACTCTGTGTGTGGAATATTTTAATAAAACAATGTGTAACCAACCTATGTATAACCAATGTATAAGGTTTGATGATTAAGAAAAAAGTTATAATCAAATAAGTGAGTTAATCCACCAGATTATGTGTTTAAGACTATGTTCAAGCCACTATGTGTAACCAAATGTTAATCAGTAAGCTGGTACCTGTCTATGCTGGGCATGTATGCAATCTTTGGAATGCAGTTTCTTTCTTTTTTCTTCTTCTTCTTTAAAAAAAAAAAAAAGAGAGAGCTGGCAGTACCAAAACAACATTATAAAAAAGTTAGAAAAGTACCCAGGACTTGAAAATAATAGTGGCATGGAGCCAAGGAGTGTTTAAAAAACAAAAAAAAAAAAAAAACGCTCTGCTAGATGAGATCAGTGTTTCAGAATGCTATAAAAACCTGTATCAAAAGCACTTGTGTCAGTTGATCTGCAGACCAGCTCAGACATTGTTGCTTTTATAATAAAGTCTCTTTTTGGCATCAAGACCCCAAGAGTGTTTTGTGAAGAAGATTCTTCCACACCCACGACCGTGTTGGATAAGCGGTACAGAAACTGACTGGATGGATGAGGATTAAATACTCAGTAGGTTACTCATTTCAGTATCAGTTTGATTATTAGGGCTCGGTATTACAACCAATTTGTCGAATCGATTCGATTCTTATATTTATATGGTTTGAATTCGAATTCGATTAATTATCAATATTTCATTTAAAATGTTAGTTTTGCAGACATTGGAATCCATGTTTTAATATAAATACTTGTAACTGAAACCCTCCTCCTTAGCTATATTACTGAAATACATACTTTAACAACAGGGCCCACACAATTATGTTTAATTAATTTTCACTTTTACTTTGAGTAATAAACATTGTAACAAGAAATCATAAACATGTGCATACAATGCACACGAGGTAAGCACAATGCACATTACTGTAAAATAATAATAATAATAATAATAATAATAATAATAATAAAAACATTGTAAACATGCAACAGTGAAATTCATTAACAACTTTTAATCAATAAAACCGTTTTAAAAATCCAAAACATAAAAGATGGTGACATATTCAGGACGAGAGGCGAACTGCAGATGATATTCATACCATCTCAAGTAAAGCACGCGCATCAATATTAGTACTATAATAGTATTAATAAAATAAGTTATAATTTCCAAAATAGGTATCGCTTCGTTAAACTGAATATCGATTAAAATCGCTTTTTTTTCTTTTTTTTTTAAACACCAAGCCCTAATGTGTAAATAGACAGTAATGCTGAGGTAGTCAGCATAGTCCGGTCTGGGCGTCAATCTTTCTCCTTGACACACCTCTGATCACACAAATGATTATCCTGAAGAACATCCTGAAGCCGAGTCTGTGTGAGAGTCACTACAGCAGGACAGTCTGATGTTGGTGAGAGAACTTTCTTACTGTCTGATCCCACACCGCGCCCTTGGGCAACACCTAATGCACATAGCTAGTTAACTACGTGAGCTAGTCCATATGGATCTCTAAAAACTGAAATATTGAGTTGATCAATTTATTTTCGAGATCTAGATTTTATTTGAAGGGATCTAGCGGAGTAGCTCTATGTTTTAAGCAGCAGAGCATGAAGAACATTCCAGCATTGACTAGCTCACTGATCTACATCCTGGAGATCCACGTTATCATCTGATAAAACTCACAAACAGCCTGATCCATGTGATCAGACTCACTTATTATACGGAGTTAGATTAAGAAACTTAATTCTGTAGGAAGATGACGTTAACGTACAATATGCAGGAATGAGCCTGCGTATATTCTACATTACACCGTAAACAAGCACAACAACAAACAAGAAAACTCATAACAACGTGACATATCACCTGAGATGAGAAAATGTATATAATAAAATCAGCAGCTATCCATCATACAGCTGTGTTTTGTTAATGAACATTAGCTAGCTAGCTGAACAAGTTGCGAAGACATAGGAGTCATGTGATTAAACACTGGGGTTGCCAGATCGGGAGAATTAAACCATAACTTGGGTTGAAACTCTTAATTTTTTTTTTAATCACCCGTTTTAAATTTGGATTCGATGCGATACAATTCAATTTAGTAACCTTTGATCAGTATGTGACCAACTTTGTTCGTAATCTGGGGTAGGCCTAAATAGTTTATTATTATTATTATTATTATTATTATTATTATTATTATTATTATTACAAGAAGGACTACTTTATCAGTGTTATGGGAAAACCCCCTTGCTAGCCTATTTACAATTTTAAATATTTTACACACCAGATGTCTGTCCTTTTTTTTTCCACTAATCAGATATAATTATCACTTTTGCATCAATTAACTTCAACTGTTGCCTTAAGTATAGATGCATTCAACCAGACCACCTGATCTTTACACAATAATATTTACACTGTAGACAAATATTCTACATGTCTGTTCTAAATATTCTGTAGAACTTCTACATTGCTTTGTTTATTGAGTTAGTGTAGTTATTCTACTGCACAACAGTTTTGAAGTAATGCATCTACAAGTATTTTGAAGCATTTACTTCTTTCGCTCTCCAGCACAGCAGGTTTTATTGTTTTGGTTGACTCCACCTCCGCAGAACAAGCTATTATGCTCGCATACCTTTCATTATTCACCTCATGCTACCCCTAACTGCATGCTTAGCTTTTATTCATAAGCACTGGTTCTTTCTAGTACTTTTTGAGAGCTTGTTGTGTTTTTGTCTTGCTCGTGTTCTGGGTTGCTGACAGTGTGACAAACACTTTATCTGCAATCCCTCTCTGCTATTCATTCCTACAAGGTGAGTACACTTTAAATTGACACATACCTGAGCCAAGTGTATGCGAATGTCTGGTGTGGACTGTCTGCTGTTTAATGCACAGCTCTTTGTTTGCTGTGGGATTAAGGGGAAACTGGATGTATTGGTCTATCCTTTTTTTTTTTTCTACCATCAGCATGCTGTGTGAGAACGAATAAAACAATTATTTAAAGTATCAAAAGGATCTTCAACTGAAACAGTTAAATTTATTCAAAGATTACTGTGCTTCGAACAGAGAAGCACATCCAGTTTATATCCTACTGTATAATAATAATAATAATAATAATAATAATAATACATGTATTGTTTGAATGTTGAACAGGGCAATTAAATGAATGTGTCAATGACAAATGTGTCATATGATTAATATGAAATCATCTTGACTTACTCTCTCAGTGTATATTGTTGCACAATCAGGCTTTGTACCATATAACATTTTCCCTAAAGACTAAAACAAGTCCATTTGGGATTTTCCATCACTTCCAGTTGTGTGATTTTTAATATTCACGGACATATCGGTAGAATTAGTCAACATATCTAACTGGACCTTTTTGAGGAGAGAATGTCATAAATGATGATGTTGAGAGGCTTCCATTAACCGACCCAGCTTCCAGCAGAACAAACAATTAGCTCTATTGGTGCACTGACCTTGCCCTTCCAGAACATGATTACTAATGCTCAAATTAACACAATCAAAACAATATTTTGAAGATTCAGGGAGTGGCAGTCTGACTTGTTACTCCTATTTATTTTTAGGTGAGTTGATAGTCCCAAGTCTCATTATGTATGTTCATAGCATGTTATGTCTCTTCAGTACTGCATAGCTTCTCGTAGTAAAGCATTTTAAAAATGTGTAACCAGTCTTGAGTTAGTTCATGGGGTAACTTGGGATAAAACTACAATATGACTTTGATTCATAACTACTCAATATTTTAAAAGACCACTGAATCTGCTATGATACAATTTGACTTGAGCCTCTGAGCAACATGCGACCAAATTTGTTCACTTTGTTAATAAATGGTAAATGGCACGCTTGTATATGCTTTCATCCAAAGCGCTTTACACTGTGTCTCATTCACCCATTCACATACCAATGGTAGCAGAGCTGCCATACAAGGCACTAGCTTGCCACCGGGAACAACTTTGGGTTCAGTGTCTTGCCCAACTTTTGCATGTGGAGTCGCCGGGAATCGAACCGCCAACCCTTAGTGGACAACCTGTTCTACCAACTGTGCCACAGCTGCCCCATGATAGATGAATGCTGATGTAGAGAGGGATTATTTTGGGCATCAGTTACAGCAAATCAACTTGCTAACCTATTCAATTATTTACACATCAATTAGGCAGATTCTTTTTTATACTATAGTAGTTTGTCATTTTTTGTAATCTGTCTTTTTGAATTGATGCATCAATCTAAATCAGCATGTGTTCTGAAATGCATTATGACCATTCTTGCTTCTATTTCTTTCAGCTGTACTACACCTTCTGAAGCCCTCATCCTTATAAATTACCTTAGGCCAGAAATACCAAAGACTAACTAGTCTCCAAACTAAATAAATCAATAACAGAAGCAGAATGGCACGAGAGTTGGACTACTGTGCTCTTATGAAAGGGATTCAGGAGCTTGATTTCCAAGGGAATGCAGTGCCAAGTGACCTTGTGCTAACAGGCAGCCATGCCTTCCCACTCTCCATGAATCCAAGAGGTCAGGTCCTAATTGCTGCCTCTCGCTATGGTCAGGGACGTATAGTAGTGTTGGGACACGAGGAGTATTTAACACGTTTCCCAGTCCTAGTTGAGAATGCCTTGACTTGGCTTATGCCGTGTGAGTCTGAAAGCACAACAGTAGGCATTCAAAAGGGTCTCAGTTCAACTGCAGAGAATTTATCCTACTGCTCTATGAAAACCAAGGTAGGAGATTTCCAAGATGTCGGTTTAGCAGTCTATGTCACTGATGCCTACAGTGTCGAGTCATGTGCCAAAGAATTAGTAGCCTTCCTTAAATCTGGAGGAGGCTTGCTCATTGCCGGTCAGGCTTGGAACTGGGCTCAATCCCATCCAGGAAAGAATACGTTACTCGGCTTCCCCGGCAACAAAGTGTGCAGTGTGGCAGGAATCTATTTCTCAGAGCTTCCAGGGGAATGTGGCAAAATTCCTGTGCCCATGCAAATTCCCTCGAGCTGGTTGGCAGTGTCGTAAGTAAAGCACATGTAAATTTTCCTTTTTAAAAGGTTTATTGTAATTGTTTAAAATCTCACTTGGTTTGTCTGCTTATTCCCAGGATTGGTAAGGACTTCAAAGATGACCTCAATTTCCTATTACAAGGTGTTTCAGAGTTTGATGTTCGAGGTGGAGCTTTAGCATCTGAAGTGATGGCACATGGACCCTTAGCCTTTCCTATTGCACTTACCACATGTGGTAGAGCATTCATTGCTGGGGCCTACTATGGACAGGGGAGAATAATTGTGGCCACCCATGAAGGCTTCCTTGGCCGTGATTCACTCTCTAGCTTCTTGATCAACGCTATCCACTGGCTTGATGAAGGACGCAAAGGGGTTATCGGAATCATGCCCCAACTTAAAGATGCCCATCGTGTTCTGAGCAAGTCAGGGCTAAATTGTCAATTCACTGGTTTTAAGGAAGACCTGAGCGTTTTTGTCTGTACCTCCTACAATGATTCTCAACGTCACCAGATCCAGGAGTTTGTTGCAGAGGGTGGAGGTCTCATGATAGGAGGTCATGCTTGGTACTGGGCACAGACCAACCCTAACCGCAATGTGATGACCGATTGCCCAGGAAACCGTATCCTCAATAAAATGGGACTGTGTCTCATTGGTAATACCTTGAAAGGTGACCTGTATAAAGCCCAGCAAATAAGGGAAGATGGGGAAGGTGGTACACCGGTATATCATTTCCGTGACTTGCTGCAGCGCTTTGCTGGCCATGCCATCCAGGGCCAGGATCTTACTGCACGTGAACAGGAATGTCTGCAGAAGCTGAAAAATGATTGCACAAATTATCTTCGCATGCAGGCTCATAACAGTGCTTCTTATACTTCAATGGTTTCACTGATCACCGATATGGTGAAAGAAGCAGGAGTTCCACAAGTGTGTCATAAATGTCCTGTTAAAAATACCAAAGATAAACTGTTGCTTCATGTGGGAAGTGAGGTGTACAAGGTGTGTAAAGATCCTGATGCACTTCTGCCATTCATCATCACAGACATACCCAACCTACCTACAGTGTCCAACGCGAGAGTCTGGATCAGTGCAGACACAGCTGGTACAGATTCTCTTTTCTTTAATAGAAATATAATTTCCTGTTTCAGATTCTATTTGAGTATACACTTCCATAAAGCTGAGGTTGTAAGGTTTACAACTGCTAGCTTAAGCTAATTTCTGCCAAACAATGATGGTTACACCATTAACTATCTGAAATAATTTGACAATGTCTAATGTTAAAAGCACTACACAGATAATGTTACTGAATTTTATATCTGCCACATACTGTACATTCCAAGTTTAAATATACTGTCATAACCAGGAAATTCCAAATTTTATTGAGGGACACATTTCTGCACTGTGGACCTATATAATATACAGTACATCAATATGAATGTGTTACATCAGTCGCTAAATTCAAATCTGTTATCCATTATCCTTCCATTGTTGCATAAATGCCATGAATCCAGTGAGACTGTCTTGATTTTACTGAATGAAAAATTTTGGTTTACAGGCCTAAATTAGCTAGCCTTTTCATTCCAGAATTGTATTACGTGATACTGTGCCAAGGTGGCTTAGTGGTTCACATGTTTGCCTCACAGTTCTGGGGTTTGGTTCTTACCTCTTCCCTTTGTGTGTGTGGAGGTTGCATGTTCTCCCTGTGCTTCTGGGTACACTCTAGGTACTCTGTCCCTAGTGTATGACCAGGTGCGATTGCGCCCTGCGATGGGTTGGCACAGTGTCCAGGGTGTTGCCCACCGTGTTCCCTGGGATAGGCTCCAGGCTGTCTGTGACCTTGTGTAGGATGGGTGGATACTGTGAACATATTTCGTTATTTACTCTTCTATTGAACAGAGTTTGTTACTAATGAGTAATGTTGCACAATATAACAAAGTTCAATTTTAATTCAATTAACATTAAATCTTTGTTTATAGCCAGATATTGAGGGTGGAGCCCAACCTGATCAGTTAATGTTACAGTAAGGGGAAAAAAGTATTTGATCCCCTGCTGATTTTGTACGTTTGGCCACTGGCAAAGAAATGATCAGTCTATAATTTTAATGGTTTATTTGAACAGTGAGAGACAGAATAACAACAAAAAAAAAATCCAGAAAAACGCATGTCAAAAATATTATAAATTGATTTGCATTTTAATGAGGGAAATATGTATTTGACCCCTCTGCAAAACATGACTTAGTACTTGGTGGCTAAACCCTTGTTGGCAATCACAGAAGTCAGACGTTTTTTGTAGTTTTTTCAGACGTTTTTTGCCACCAGGTTTGCACACATCTCAGGAGGGATTTTGTCCCACTCCTCTTTGCAGATCTTCTCCAAGTCATTAAGGTTTCGAGGCTGACGTTTGGCAACTCGAACCTTCAGCTCCCTCCACAGATTTTCTATGCGATTAAAGTCTGGAGACCGGCTAGGCCACTCCATGACCTTAATGTGCTTCTTCTTGAGCCACTCCTTTGTTGCCTTGGCCGTATGTTTTGGGTCATCGTCATGCTGGAATACCCATCCACGACCCATGTTCAATGCCCTGGCTGAGGGAAGGAGGTTCTCATCCAAGATTTGACAGTACATGGCCCGTCCATCGTCCCTTTGATGCGGTGAAATTGTCCTGTCCCCTTAGCAGAAAAACACCCCCAAATCATAATGTTTCCACCTCCATGTTTAACGGTGGGGATGGTGTTCTTGGGGTCATAGGCAACATTCCTCCTCCTCCAAACACGGCGAGTTGAGTCGATGCCAAAGAGCTCCATTTTGGTCTCCTCTGACCACAACACTTTCACCCGGTTGTCCTCTGAATCATTCAGATGTTCATTGGCAAACTTCAGACGGGCATGTATATGTGCTTTCTTGAGCAGGGGGACCTTGCGGGCACTGCAGGATTTCAGTCCTTCACGGCGTAGTGTGTTACCAATTGTTTTCTTAGTGACTATGGTCCCAGTTGCCTTGAGATCATTGACAAGATCCTCCTGTGTAGTTCTGGGCTGATTCCTCACTGTTCTCATGATCATTGCAACTCCACAAGGTGAGATCTTGCATGGAGCCCCAGGCCGAGGGAGATTGACAGTTCTTTTGTGTTTCCTCCATTTGCGAATAATCGCACAGACTGTGTTCACCTTCTCACCAAGCTGCTTGGCAATGGTCTTGTAGCCCATTCCAGACTTGTGTAGGTCTACAATCTTGTCCCTGACATCATTGGAGAGCTCTTTGGTTTTGGCCATGGTGGAGAGTTTGAAATCTGATTGATTGCTTCTGTGGACATGTGTCTTTTATACAGGTAACAAGCTGAGATTAGGAGCACTCCCCTTAAGAGTATGCTCCTAATCTCAGCTCGTTACCTGTATAAAAGACACCTGGGAGCCAGAAATCTTTCTGATTGAGAGGGGGTCAAATACTTATTTCCCTCATTAAAATGCAAATCAATTTATAACATTTTTGACATGCGTTTTTCTGGATTTTCTTGTTGTTATTGTCTCTCACTGTTCAAATAACCTACCATTAAAAATTATAGACTAATCATTTCTTTGTCAGTGGTCAAACGTACAAAATCAGCAGGGGATCAAATACTTCTTTCCCTCACTGTACTGCAACTAGCAAACTGACTTGATTAGCGAAGTTGCATGTATTAAATAAATAAACAAATAATTCAGGCTTGCATTTGAAAAATGCATTCACTTTTATATTGTAGCTATGTCCGATGTTATCCTACAATATATGCGTTACTTACCAAAACAGATAGAACTAAACGTAATGAGCAAAATTAAGCCTATGGGCAAAACTCGGCTGCTCTGGGGCCACTGCTGATCTAAATCACTAAACTGTGTTATCAGGACACCACTGTTTGCACTTTTAATTTGACAACTGGAGATATGCTACATGAAGTTAAAAAAAAAAAAAAGATATCTCAAACTACCAAGAACTTGTCTAGTTTTAGCCAGGGATGTTCTTGTACTCAGAGGCACTACATGTATGGTATTTAGTAGCTGAGCCTATATAACACCCAGCTACAACTGTTACAGGTGGTGAAGAGTGGATAAGCACAGGTCTGTATCTTTCTCCTGGAATGAGGACTTACATTACAGTACCTGAAGAAATCAAAGGCAAAGGTTGGCAGGTACTTGCACTACTCGGTATATTGTTCAGTATATTACTCGGTATGTAATTTTAACATGTATTTGCTGCAAATTAGGAGATGCATTTATATATTTGAAGGAAAAGTGGAGAAAGTTAAGATCATGTTTACACCATATGTCTACAGCTGCAGATTGGATGTCAAACAGATTGCTTGGGTGAGGCAGATGTTTTGAAACGCGCTCCTGTGGTACACAAGCGTTTTCCTTTGGAGAGTGACATGCCGCAGATCTGGAATTTGTGGGGAGGCCTCATGTACCTGATTGCACCACCCAAGAGCAAAGTGGCTGGTGTGGAGGTTATTGTACAAATGGCTGTAAAAGCACCATACTACAAGTCTGGTAAACTCATTTGTCACTTCCTTAACAGCAGTGTTGACTACTACTAGAACAGGAATTTACTAAAATATTTTTAGCTGATTCCATGATCTGAAAAACAACATGAGCAAGTTTGGTGACATGTCACATTTCCATATGCAGGGAAATCTGTTGTCTTCTCAACTGACCAATTTTCAGATTGCCTTTTGCATAAACTTGCAAAACTAACTGAAATCAAATTTGATTGAAAAGCTTTATTTTATTCTCTGGGATAATTGGTGGATTGCTGGTCTGCATTTAGGACATTTACCAACATATTCTGTAGAATCATGGGCGTAACAATCAGGCAGTTTGGATTGATGCATTGATTTTAAAAGGCAGCAAGTGAGATTGAGGAAATCATAAATTAACTTACAATTGATTCTTGCAGAAAAAGAATACAGTTGGGATGCAACTTAATATTCTTAATCTGATTTGTAAATAGGGTAGAGAGGTGATCTGTTCAGAACTCTTGTACCTACTAAATTGAATCACATCTTTGGTAGCAGATACAGCTTTCTGGCAAAATATCAATTAATTGCCGGAATTAACTCCTGCATATATGCTTCAGTCAGTGAAAATCCCTTCTAAGCTAGCCATTTTGGTGGTCAAGCATAAAATACATCCAATTCCAAAGTGTTTAAATGTTTGATTAGCATATGCTGGTAAACCACAAGCCATTTTAGTGTAACCAAATAAGTGGACTTAACATTTCCTCTCCAGGACAAACCAGTGTAGCAGACTGGGTGAAGATCCGTAATGCACCAGCTCCTTGGGCAGAACTCGAGTTTGAGAATGTAATCATAACCCTACAGTCTGACAACATACGTAAACTGGACCGTCCTGATGAGGTGGCGGCTCTCTGGGATTCCATCATGAAGGGAGTGGCTGACTTGGCTGCAAAACCTGCCAAGTTTCCACGCAAGGAACGTTTTGTTGCTGATGTTCAGATCTCACATGGTTTGTACCGGGAAACTGTCAGTAGCACAAACCTCTTAACTTGAGCTACTTAGATGGGGAAAGGTCTAGCATGATTGACTAACCACGCTTCTCAATCCCCCATGCTTTTGTAACAGGTTTCATGCATGCTGGCTACCCTGTAATGATTCACTCCGACTCTGCTGCTGCACTTCTGAACCCAGAGAAGGCTCGTACACAGGGTATTTGGGGGGCGATTCATGAATTGGGGCATAATCAGCAGTGCTCGGTGTGGGAGTTCCCTCCAAATACCACCGAGGGCACCTGTAACCTGTGGTCAGTGTACGTGCATGAGGAGGTGCTGCGGGTGAACAGGGCAAAGGCTCATCAGAACATGTCTCCAGAAAACCGAAAGGCTCGAGCTGAGAATTATGCTAAGGGAGGCAGGAAGCTGGAAAACTGGAGTGTCTGGACAGCACTGGAGACATACTTGCAGGTAAACTACACATTTTCTGATGCTTGATTTTATTGAATACAAATGAAGTATTAGGGTGAGGGGGGTCTTGATTGTATATTTACATTTCTAATTACTGAATTAAGTTGGTAATTGGAGTATACAATAACTACCGTTTCAGAGCCACCACTGTAGGGGCAGTGGTGGCTCAATGGCTAAGGCTCTGGGTCTAATCAGAAAGTCAGGGGTTCAAGCCCCAGCACTGCTAAGCTGCACTGTTGGGCCCTTGATTAAGGCCCTTAACCCTCTCTGCTCCAGGGGTGCCATAATTGTGCCTGACTCTGCTCTGACCACAACTACCTAACAAGTGAAGAAAAGAATTTCACTGTGCTGTAATGTATGTGATGCATAAAGGCTTCTTCTTCCAAGTCAAAACTATAACAAACTTACTCAATATTGTTTAAATAAGATGCATCTTTCATACATCTTTATTTAAACCGTAAAAGTACTTTTTTTCTGTCTTTTCTTTTTTCCCCTGACATTGACACTATTTTGTTAAGACTGTCTATTAGTCTCACTTGTTCTTCATACATTAATGTTACTTGTTGGCACATTTAAACTTTTTTTTAATCCAAAACTGCACCACTAACTCTAATCCTAACTTGCATTCATTTCTGTACAAACTGATAAATCCAGGTATGAAACAATATCGTAACTTCTAATTATTTGTTCAAATGATGTATCTGTTTTTTTTTTCAAGTAAAATTGATCTTTAACGGAGTAAGATTTTAACACAATAGCCGGATGGAAGTATAGATTTTCTGTACCTTTTCCACTCCTGCCCCTTCTTACCTTAACCTATTTTGTTTCAGCTGCAAGATAAATTTGGCTGGAATTCTTTCAAGAAAGTCTTTGCAGTCTATCATGGCATCACTAATGTCCCAAACAATCGAGATGGAAAGATGAACTTGTACGCTGAAACGTTCTCAAAGGCAGTGAACATGAATCTTGCTCCTTTCTTCAAAGCCTGGGGTTGGCCCATTCAGCCCAGCACTGAGGAAACACTCAGCAATCTGCCTGTGTGGCACGACCATCCCATGGCCCAGTATGCTTAATTCCCCAATCCTAGTATGCTTGTCATGGTACACACAGAAATCTTGGTGGGGGCGGTTCCCTTTTTTCTTTTTGGTGCTGGCTTGGGTATGAATATTATGGTGATTAAACATATGAGAGAATAATTCTGAGGTGCATAAAGATCTATCTCTGCATGATATAGTTATTAGATTACGGTATAACTAACACATTATAAGCACATCATACTTGCGGCTAATCTTTGTTTGGATGCAAATATGTTAGCTACTCTGTTGAATCAGCCAGATCTATGCATGGTGTTTGCAAAATAAACAAATGTTGAAATACAATGGCTATACTGTGGTTTACTGTCTGGATGTTCCAGTAGGAATATAAATAAGCTCCAGTTAGTCCAGAATGCTGCTGCTAGAGTCCTAACTAGAACTAGAAAATATGACCACATCACCCCGGTCTTATTCACACTGCATTGGCTCCCAGTAAAATATCGCATTAACTATAAAGTACTTTTATTAACCTATAAAGCACTAAACGGTCTCGCACCACAATATCTAAGCGACCTTCTGGTTTTCTGTGATCCGCCATGCCTACTTAGATCGAAAGATGCAGGCTATTTGACGGTACCCCGGATAGTGAAGGCTACAGCAGGGGGAAGAGCCTTCGCTTATAAAACCCCAGTGTTATGGAACAGTCTTCCAATTAGTGTTTGGGACTCAGACACAGTCTCGGTGTTAAAGTCTAGGCTTAAATGTATTTGTTTACTCAAGCCTACCCTGACTAGATTCTATTTTTACTACTTCAGTCATAATAATCTTTTTTTCTCCCTCTCTCCTTTTGCCGAGCCACACACGAATTTATGGAGATACTGGAGATACATATCATTTCAGCCTCTGGATGGAGCTCAAATCTCGAATCTTCTCCAATTCATTACTACTGGGACTGCGGCTGCTCCAAAGGCCATACAGACTTCATGTACATCCATACTGTACTATTTCACACTGTTTGTTGTTACCCAGATGAGGATGGGTCCCCTTCTGAGTCGGGTTCTGTTGTATATTTACGAATAGTAATTACATTTCTTACCACTAGGTGGAGTCTATGCTTTTAGATAGTTAGTTTTGGCACTACCTTCTTAGAGAAAAGGTGTTCTAGGGAAGTCGCCTACCAGAAGCACGTGCTGTTCTACTAGTGTTCTTATACTACAGCATTCATGTGATTATATTTCATATAAAAGCTACCACTCGGTACAACATCCTTTGTGGTCCTGGTTATTATACAAGTTACCACATATTTTTGGCGACGAGGTGAACTGGAATTGTTTTTTTTTTTCCTGTCGCGTTTTGTTTTCAGTGCTAGCTAAACACGGAGTGCTAGCTAGAAAACTTGCGACTATCTTCATGAGTGGAAGCTCGAGCAGTGCAGAGGAGCACGGTGAAGAGAGGATCAGAGCGCCAGTGGCTGTAGAGGAGCGACAAGGACAAGAAGACGAGCACAGCATTCAAATGGCTACGTTTGGGACTATCGGTGAATTTGTGGAAGGAGACGAGGACTGGACAGAGTATGAGGAAAGGTTGGGACACTTTTTCGCTGCAAATGGAATTGCGGAGGAGGCTAGAAAGCGCACCATTCTCCTGAGTGTGTGTGGAGCTAGGACTTATAAGCTGATAAGGAACTTAGCTACAACGGAAGAAACCGGGGGAAATTGAATATACTGAACTGATCAACGCTCGGTCGGGAATCACCACAATCCAAAACCGTCGGTAATAGTCCAACGTTTCAAATTTCACAGCCATTTTCGGAAGTCAGGTCAGTCGGTAGCTAATTTTGTTGCAAAATTGCGGCAACTGTCAGAACATTGTGATTTTAAGGACGTCTTAGATGACATGCTCCGTGACAGATTAGTATGCGGCATTGCTAATGACGCCACACAGCACCGTTTGCTGGGGGAAACTCCACCACTGACTTTCAAGAAAGCGCTAGAAATATCGTTCGGAATGGAAATGGCGGCAAATAATGCAAAACACATTCAAAAGGGTCAGGCTGGATCACAGTCAGTGGCTGTGCACCACGTGAACAAAGAGGCTGCAAGGTCATCAAAGAAAGTGGAATGTTTTAGGTGTGGAGGGCCACACTATGCTAATGACTGTAAATTTAAAGAAACGGTTTGTCATACCTGCAGAAAAAAGGACACTTTTAGCTAAAAAGTGCAGGAGTGCTAAAAATAAGGCTAAGAATGAAACATGGAAAGCCCGGCAGGCTCAAGCACACACACACATACGTCAAGGAAGATGGCCGGAGAGGCTGCGTGTGCATTCAACATGTTTACAGTGGATACGGATGAGGGACCACCTATGCCCTACTATGCGACAGTGACTGTTGAACGACAAGACATTAAGTTTGAGGTTGATTCTGGGGCTACAGCATCGGTCATCAGTGAGGAGACCTACAGGAGGACATGGGGACATAAGCCTCCTCCTATTAAGCCTTTGAATCTCAAACATACAAGGACATACACGGGTCAGGCCATACCTCATTTGGGGGTGTTACAGGTGAACATTTCAGTGGGAAGTCAGAGGGCTGAAGGCAGACTAGTCATAGCTAAAGGTAGTGGGCCTAGTCTTTTGGGCCGTGACTGGCTACGCAAAATTAAGCTAAATTGGCATGGGATCAAGTATGCGCACACAACAGAGGACATTCTGTACCGATACAGTGATGTGTTCAGAGACGAACTGGGCACACTAAAGGGAGTCACTGTGAAGCTCCATGTAGATCCTGATGCAGCGCCCGCGTTTTTCAAGCCCAGAGTGGTGCCCTATGCAATGAAAAGCAAAGTGGAGGAGGAGCTGGTACGCTTATAGGCGCTGGGCATCATTGAGCCTGTCCAGTTTTCAAGGTGGGCAGCACCTATAGTTCCGTGTTGAAGCCTGATGGAACCGTAAGGATCTGTGGTGACTATAATGTTACGGTGAATCAAGTCTCGAGGTAGAAGAACCGGCGCCGGGCGGGGGGGGGCGCCGTTCGCAAAAAAGGGGGGGGGGAAACTTTTTTAAAAACACCCCCCCCCCCCCCCCCCCCTCTAAAAAAAAAAAAAAAAAAACAAAGGATTATTGAAGCGTAATCGCCTATTAGTGTTTGGAGTAGCGTCCAGTCCCGCTATTTTTCAAAGGACAATGGACACTATATTGCAAAGGGATTCCTCATGTAGCCGCATATTTAGACGACATTTTAATAACGGGGGCTACTGAGGATAGGCACATTGAAAACCTAGAGCAGGTACTAAAGAGACTCTCAGATGCAGGGCTGCGTCTGAAACGTGGAAAGTGTGTGTTTATGGCACCAAGTGTGACGTATCTGGGACATACCATCACAGCAGAGGGTCTTCCCCCAGTAGAGGACAAAGTAAGGGCTATCAAGGACCCCCCCACGCCAAAGAACTTCACCGAACTCCGCTCGTTTCTAGGCATGGTGAATTACTATGGGAAGTTCCTGCAGGATCTATCAAAAGTGTTGGCACCTCTGCACAAGCTGCTGCACAATGACACAAAGTGGCAGTGGGGTGCGGGGCAGGAGAAAGCGTTTAAGGAGGTGAAAGAGCTCCTTCATTCAGCAAAACTGTTAGTTCACTATGATCCCGATAAAGACATTGTTCTCTCATGTGACCCGTCGCCTTATGGGGTGGGGGCGGTCCTCTCGCATGTTATGGAAGACGGCTCAGAGAAACCTGTTGGATTCGCCTCACGGACGCTGACGGCTGCAGAGAAAGGTTATTCACAGTTGGAAAAAGAAGGTCTTGCTATTGTTTTTGCACTAAAGCGTTTTCATCAGTATTTATATGGACGTGTTTTCAAAATCCACACTGACCATAAACCACTGATGAGTCTGTTCAGTGAAAAACGCTGCATTCCGCCGCTAGCGTCAGCCAGAATCCAACGGTGGGCACTAATATTGTCAGCCTACCAGTACGCAATAGTATATAGAGCTGGAAAAGACAACGCAAACGCTGATGCGTTGAGTCGCCTGCCATTGCCGGAGGCGCCTGTCTCAACATGCGTACCTCCAGAGACTGTTTTTTCATTAGAGAAATTGTCAGAGACACCTGTAAAGGCAGCCCAGGTCAAGCAGTGGACAGAGAGAGATCCAGTGCTGTCCAAAGTAAAGACTTACCTGTTGCAGGGCTGGCCCAGTGTGGTTGTCAGTGAGGAACTGAAACCATATGCCAAATGCAAGACAGAACTCAGCCTGCAGGATGGCTGCATATTCTGGGGTTCGAGGGTAGTTGTACCTCCCCCAGGACGCTCACACATCATGGAAGAACTACATGAGACCCATCGAGGAGTGTCACGAATGAAGAGCTTGGCGAGATCCTACGTCTGGTGGCCAAGAATGGATTTAGACCTGGAGAACAAGGTAAAGGCATGTACACAATTTCAGGCAAATCAACACATGTCGCCACCAGCCCCTTTGCAGCCATGGGAGTGGCCAGACCACCCCTGGTCAAGGCTACATCTGGACTTTGCTGGTCCGTTCATGGGGCAGATGTTCCTCATAATAGTGGATGCGCACTCCAAGTGGATAGACGCTCACATCATGAGCAACCTAACAGCCCCCTTAACCATAGACAAGCTCAGACAAGTGTTCGCAATCCACGGGTTGCCAGATGCAGTAGTCACAGATAATGGTCCGACGTTTACCAGTGAGCTGTTTGGTGAGTTTATGGAACAGAATGGCATCCGACACATTCGTACAGCTCCTTTCCACCCAGCCTCGAATGGATTGGCAGAGAGAGCTGTCCAGACAGTGAAGGAGGGTCTAAAAAGGATGAAAGGTGACTCTCTCAGTACCAGACTTTCACGGTTCCTGTTTAAATATCGCCTTACACCGCAAACCACTACTGCACATACTCCAGCAGAGATGTTGATGGGACGTAGGCCTAAGTCAAAGTTGGACCTGCTGCGCCCAGACACTAAGGCTAGGGTGCTGAGAAAGCAGGAAAGACAGAAGGAAGGTCACGATCAACATGCACGACAGAGACAGCTGAAACCAGGTGACAATGTCTACCTTAAGAATTTCAGCAATAACTCTAATCAGCAATGGCTGCCGGGGGTTATCTTGACACAAAGAGGCCCTCTCTCCCACGTTAGCGTAGAACCGACTGATGGACGAGTGTTCCGCGGACATCAGGACCACGCCGCCTGCGTCATGATACAGGCCCAGAGGTCAGTAGCACCTCAGAGTTCCCCTTGGTGAGTCAGACTACTGGGGAAGCTTCACCAGAGGAAAAGTCACTTGAAGAAATGTCTGTGCCCCCGGGAGAGGATGGACAAGTGATCACAGACACACAGGCCCCTCTTGTGACTCTTATACCAGATCCACCCAAAACACCTACCTCAGCTGTGCCAGCAACAGCACCGGAGATAGTTCGCAGGTCACAGCGTGATCGGAAGCCTCCAGATAGACTGAATGTTTAATTAATCTGAATGTGTTCAGTGGAATGTGCACATGCTAGATTATAAGAGTATGCCAAATAATATGATTTGTGTTTTGAAGAAGTATAATGAGTCAATGTGTAAGAAAGAAATGACACCACATTAGTTTAAACTTTTCCAGTTTATTTGCATTGGGAGAATTTTGGAATTTAGTAGGGGAGTGTTGTATACTTACGAATAGTAATTACATTTCTTACCACTAGGTGGAGTCTATGCTTTTAGATAGTTAGTTTTGGCACTACCTTCTTAGAGAAAAGGTGTTCTAGGGAAGTCGCCTACCAGAAGCACGTGCTGTTCTACTAGTGTTCTTATACTACAGCATTCATGTGATTATATTTCATATAAAAGCTACCACTCGGTACAACATCCTATGTATTCCTGGTTATTATACAAGTTACCACAGGTTCCTTTCAAGGTTTCTTCCTTTAAACATCTTAGGGAGTTTTTCCTTGACTCCGTCGCCACTCAGTGGCTTGCTCAGTTGGGATAAATTCACACCTTTAATATCTGTATACCGCGTTTATATCTCTGTAAAGCTGCTTTGAGACAATGTCGGTGGCTTAGTGGATAGCAACGTTCGCCTCACACCTCCAGGGTCCAGGGTTCGATTCCCGCCGGGGCCATGTGTGTGCGGAGTTTGCATGTTCTCCCCGTGTTGCGGGGGTTTCCTCCGGGTACTCCGGTTTCCTCCCCCAGTGGTAGGTTGGCATGGTAGGTTGATTGGCAGCTTGGTAAATTGTCCGTAGTGTATGAATGGGTGTGTGAGTGTGTATGTGATTGTGCCCTGCGATGGACTGGCACCCTGTCCAGGGTGTACACCGCCTTGTGCCTGATGCTTCCTGGGATAGGCTCCAGGTTCCCCGCGACCCTGAGGCAGGAATAAGCGGTTGAAGATGGATGGATGGATTTTGTCTCTCACTGTTCATTAAAATTATAGACTGATCATTTCTTTGTTCCCTCACTGTATAAACTACATGAAATAGTTGTATATGTAGATACACATGAAGGACAAGTTATTAGATAACCGTAAGGCTAGCATTCATATTAAAAGCCACAAAACTTCCATTTTGATTTCATGGGGACTTTAAAACTTGGGCGCCTGTGGCTCAGGTAGAGTGTGTTGTCCCCTAATTGTAGGGTTGGCAGGTCGATTCCTGGCCCACATGCCAAAGTATCCTTGGGCAAGACACTGAACCCCAAGTTGCTCCCGATGGCAAGTTAGCACCTTGCATGGCAGCTCTGCTACCACTGGTGTGTGAGAGAGTGTGTGAATGGGTAAATGAGACACAGTGTAAAGCGCTTTGGAAAAAAGCGCTTTGTAAGTGCAGACCATTTAAAACTGTGATGGGTTGACACCCTGTCCAGGGTGTCCCTGGGATAGGCTCCAGACTCCCTGTGTAGAATATTTTAATAAAACAATGAGTAACCAATGCATATGGTTTGATGATTAAGAAAAAAGTTATAATCAAATAAGTGAGTTAATCCACCATATTATGTGTTTAAGACTATGTTCAAGCCACTATGTGTAACCAAATGTTAATCAGTAAGCTGGTACCTGTCTAGGCTGGGCATGTATGCAATCTTTGGAATGCAGTTTCTTTCTTTTTTTTTTTTTTCTTTTTTTTTTAAGAGAGCTGGCAGTACCACAGCACCATTATAAAAAAAAAAGTTAGGAAAGTACCCAGGACTTGAAAATAATAGGGGCATGGAGCCAAGGTGTGTTAAAAAAAAAAAAAAAAAGAAAAACGCTCTGCTAGATGAGATCAGTGTTTCAGAATGCTATAAAAACCTGTATCAAAAGCACTTGTGTCAGTTGATCTGCAGACCAGCTCAGACTTTGTTGCTTTTATAATAAAGTCTCTTTTTGGCATCAAGACCCCAAGAGTGTTTTGTGAAGAAGATTCTTCCAGACCCACGACCCTGTGTTGGATAAGCGGTACAGAAACTGACTGGATGGATGAGCATTAAATACTCAGTAGGTTACTCATTTCAGTATCAGTTTGATTATTAGAACTCAGTATTGTGACCAATTTGCCAAATCGATTAGATTCTTTTATTTATATATATATATTTATATATATATATATATATATATATATATATATATATATATATATATATATATAATATATAGTTTCAATTCAAATTCAATTGATTATCAATTTCATTTAAAAAAATTTCAGACATGAAATCCATGTTCTAATATAAATGCTTGTAACTGAAACCCTCCTACTTGGCTATTTTACTGAAATACACATTTACAACAGGGCCAACACAATTATGTTTAATTAATTTTCACTTTTACTTTGAGTAACAAACATTGTAACAAGAAATCATAAACATGTGCATACAATGCACACAAGGTACGCACAAACTGCACAATGCACATTACTGTAAAAAATTTAAATTAAATAAAAACATTGTAAACATGCAACAGTGAAATTCATTAACAAATGAGACACAGTGTAAAGCGCTTTGGATAAAAGCGCTATATAAGTGCCCATTTACATTTACATTTACAAATTTAAACTTTTAAGAAATAAAAAATTATTTTTTAACCGTTTTCAAAATCCAAAATCTGAAAGTTAGCGACATCTTCAGGACGAGAAGCAAACTATAGATAATATTCACATACCCTCAAGCAAAGCATCAATATTAATAATATAATAGTTATATTTTCCAAAATAGATATCGCTTCGTTAAATTGAAGATCGATTCAAATCGGAGAATCGCTCCTTTTTTATTTATTTTTTTACCCAGCCCTAATGATTATTCATGTGTATCAAAACATTGCACTAAACAAACGGTATTGATGTTTGAGCTTTTCCCTGATCTAACACACCTGATCCAGCTAATGAAGGACTTGATACATAGCAGAAAAACTGTGAAAACTGTGCATGCAGTAGGCTTGTCATGCTTCATGTATAAATAGTCAGTAATAATAATAATAATAATAAACATTTTATAAAGTGCCTTTAAAGCAGCTTCTCAAAGCACTGTACATAAAATCACAGTTCACAAAAAAAACAAATAAAAGTTAATAAGAACAAAACCAACAACATTAATCATAAAAATAAATATAAAACAATTTAAAAAGACATCAGCAGTCACATGCAAGTTTAAAAAAGTGTGTCTTGAGAAGAGCTTTAAAAATGCCAAAAGTCTGGGCTTCCCTGAGTTCAGGGGGAAGACAGTTCCAAAGTGAAGGAGCATAAAAAACAGAAAAAGCCCTGTCACCCATAGATTTTACGTGTGTTTGTGAAACAGTTAACAGATTACCGTGAGGTGCGCAGTCTGCGATTTGGGGTGTAAGGGATTAATAAGCCAGATAAGTATTGCGGAGCCAATCCATGTACTGCCTTGTATGTCAACATCAAAATCTTGAAATCGACACGGAACCTAACCGGGAGCCAGTGTAAGGACTTCAAAACAGGACTAATATGGTCACATTTCCTGGTTCCCTTCAGGATCCGGGCGGCAGAGTTCTGAACATATTGTAATTTGTTTATTGCGGTTTTAGAAACTCTGGCTAAAACGACATTACAGTAGTCCAGCCGTGTGACAACAAACGAATTAATCAACTTTTCAGTGACAGATAAGTTTAGCATTGGGCGTAGTCCAATGCTACAACACGCTCAAGTATTTTTGCCAAAAACGGAAGATTTGAGATGGGATGAAAATTGTTAAAATCATCCACAGAAACATTTTCTCTCTCATTAGTACAGGTGTAACAGCAGCAGTCTTTAGTACTGCTGGAACGACCCCAGTCTCCAGTGATTCATTTATAATGCTGAGAATAGTAGGGCACCACACGAAGCAAAGCACAATTTGAACAGATTCGTAGGAATTGGATCCAGAAAGCAAGTGGTAGATTTCATGCTGGATACCTGCCTTTTGAGAGCCTCTGAATTAAGCAGTGAGAAATGAGTGAAAGAAGCACCAGTGAACCCAGATGGACGAAGGATTGAAGTGGCACAGTCAGGGATAACAGAAATTTCTTTGCGAACATTGACAATCTTAGAATTAAAAAACTGTGGAAAAGAATCACAGAGTTGCTGAGAAACAGGCAAAGTGGTAACAGCATTAACTTGAAGCAATCTGTTTATGGTTTGGAAAAAGTGTCTGGGATTATTTTGATTATTTACAATAGCCGGAGAGAAGTAAGAGGATCTTTCAGTCTCCAGTAGTGCACGATAACCCCCCAGAAGATCCTTCCACGCTTGATAGTAGATACTCAGTCCAGTAAGGCACCATTTTCACTCCATTTTCCGACATACAGCCTTTCTAGAGCACAGATTGTCATTATACTAGGGAGCAGAGCGGGCGAATGTAATGATGTGGTTAAAAATATACATAAAATAAACACGAGGGAGACCTAATATGAGTAATATGTAATTTTATTGAAAATCAGTAGTGAGATGTGCGATCTGGTGGAGATCAACACACTAGAATTTATTAGTCACAGAGAAATAAGAGATTTAAGGAAACACACACACACACACACACACACTCTTGCACATTCAAGGTCAGACGTGCAAACATAGCCACACACACACACATACTCTCGCTCTCTCACACACACAACACTATAACTTTATAAGAATAATACAAAGGAGTATTAAGATATTAGAAGGATAATATAATGATATTATGAAGTAGGGAATACAGTAAACCACTTGCAAGGAGTATAACCATATATAAAATAGAAATATAGAGCAGATATGAAAATAAATTATAAACCAGAAATACAGAAAAATGTAAAAGAAACTTACTTATAGATGGTGAGGATTCTTGTCTCGCGAGGAAGGGTCATTTGTGGTGTAGACAGGGGCCTTGAATTTTTGGGAGAGAGCCGTCCGTGAGGAGCCAGTTATAAGAATGGTTGAATTACATGGCACCTGCGCAGTGAGATCAAGGTCGTCGCTCTGAATTGTTTTGTGTATGTCAACTTTTGAATCCTAATGGGAAATTTCTGAGATGGTTTTTTTAACCTCTTGGTAATCTTGATGAGGGTTTTTTTTTAACATCATTGTAACTGTTTGAGAGGGGTTTTTTAACATAATTGTAACTGTTTGGGAAGCTTTCTGAAATACATTGGTTATTTACTGTGAACATAAAGTATATATACTGGAGATTAAGCTCCAGGTGAGGGGGATCACTTCTGAGAATTCTCATTGGTGTGGATTTCGTTTGGTGGAAATAAAGTCTGGACCCTTGCTTCTTCTCACTCACGGCTGGTGTGTTTTTTCTATCTCTAAATAGGTTTACAGATGTGAGTATTGGCTTCTATGTTGAATTTAAATTGCCTGAGTAATAGGCTAAATTCGGGCCTTCAGTAACCTTACGTGACCTTAGAGGAGCAAAAGTGTCAAGATTAGCAGCAAGAGTGGAATTTAGCTGCCGAACTTTCTCCTCCGGTGATGAGGGATGAAGATCGCTTAAGATGGAAACCACAGAATTGGAGAAAGCCGTCTGATCGATAGACTTCCACTTCCGGAAGTTTACTGTTCGGATGGTCGGCTCATTTGAATGATACAGTTCGAGGTTAAAAAAGACAGCTGAATCATCAGACAGTCCAATGTCAATAGATGAGAACTCAGATACAAATGAGCCATTAGCAATCACAAGATCCAGCGTATGACCCTTGTTATGAGTCGGGTCAGTTACAAACTGTGTGAAGTTAAATCAATCAATTAGTGACAGAAATTCCTTAGCAGCCACAGAGTCACTACAGTCCACATGAATGTTGAAGTCTCCCACAATTAGAATTCTGTCAAACTTCATACTCAACATTGATAGGAAGTTCACAAACTCAGACATAAAAGCTGCATGTGCCTTAGCCTTAGGTGGTTTATAGACTGTAGCGATGGTGGTGGATACAGGAGCAGAAATACTCAAGACCAGGCATTCAGATGATAAAAATTGGGGAACAGACACAGAGCTTGTGATCAGCTTCAGGTTGTAAACCACAATAATGCCTCCTCCTCTGCCTGATAACCTCGGGAGATCTAAAACTCCAAAGCCCGCTGGAGTGATCTGGTTAAACAGGAGCCCATAATTTTCTTTATGTCAGGTTTCAGTTAAGAACAACATGTCCAGCTTTTTATCTGCAATAAAATCCGATAAAAGCAGCACTTTGTTATTCACAGACTGCGCATTGAATAATGCGGCATAAGCCAGGCTCTGAAGCGGAGACAACGGTGGTTTAATCTCCACGCGGGGTATCAATATTAAATTACTGTAATCAACACCAGTATGTACAGATAGGGACATAGATGTTAGGAGAGGACAAGACAGCAAGACTGCGCCTCAAACCCCGATGGATACATCGCTTAGGACGTAGCAGTCCAGCGTCTCGACAGAGATTGTAAGAGTCTTTGGCTAGGCAATAACCGTTCTGTTTTAGATTCGATAGCTGGCGTGTAGTGTACAATCCAAAGACGTACAATCCTCACACACACAGTCCACACACACAGCCGGACCGAGGCGTTGATTCAGAGTTACATGCTGCAGGTTATTCCAGTTGGAGCACAGAAATAAAAGCTACAGATCAAAATATATAAAATGGCACCACCACATCGCAATCGTAACGGCACTAAAGACAATGTAACTTGTAACAATGTAACAAATTCACAGTTATTAAAAATAAATAAATATGGCTTAAAATAACAAACGAAAACAAACCAGTTAGCACTTTCAACTCACACCTCCAGGGTCCGGGGTTCGATTCCCACTATGTGTGTGCAGAGTTTGCATGTTCCACTGCGGGGGTTTCCTCCGGATACTCTGGTTTCCTCCCCCAGTTTAAAGACATGCATGGTAGGCTGATTGGCGTGTCTAAAGTGTCCGTAGTGTATGAATGTGTGTGTGATTGTGCCCTGCGATGGACTGGCAGCCTGTCCAGGGTCTACCCTGCCTTGTGCCTGATGAATCCTGGGATAGGCTCCAGGTTCCACGTGACCCTGAAGAAGGAGTAAACGGTAGAAGATGGATGGATGGATGGACGAAAACAAACCAAACGGTAACAGGAGCAGCAGCAAAACATGCCAGGGTACCCTGTCACCGGAAGTAGCCATTCATTTAATGCTGAGGTAGTCAGCATAGTCCGTTCTGGGTGTCAATCTTTCTCTTTGACACACCTCTGATCACACAAATGATTATCCTGAAGAACATCTTGAAGCCGAGTCTGTGTGAGAGTCACTACAGCAGGACAGTCTGATGTTGGTGAGAGAACTTTCTTACTGTCTGATCCCACACCGCGGCCTTGGGGAACACCTAATGCACATAGCTAGTTAACTACATGAGCTAGTCCATATGGATCTCTAAAAACTGAAATATTGAGTTGATCAATTTATTTTCGAGATCTAGATTTTATTTGAAGGAATCTAGATGAGTAGCTCTATATTTTAAGCAGCAGAGCATGAAGAACATTCCAGCATTGACTAGCTCACTGATCTACATCCTGGAGATTCAAGTTATCATCTGATAAAACTCACAAACAGCCTGATCCATGTGATCAGACTCACTTATTATACGGAGTTAGATTAAGAAACTTAATTCTGTAGGAAGATGACGTTAACGTACAATATGCAGGAATGAGCCTGCGTATATTCTACATTACACCGTAAAAAAGCACAACAACAAACAAGAAAATTCATAACAACGTGACATATCACCTGAGATGAGAAACTGTATAATAAAATCCTCAGCTATCCATCATACAGCAGTGTTGGAAAAGAAAAGAGGGGAAACTTCTCCTTCTAAGGCGGTTGACAAACCACTAAAGGTGCATTACCGCCACCTACTGGACTGGAGTGTGGGAAGTAGCTTGGCAGGGGGGAAATTATTTTAAAAAAACAATACGAATAATAAATAAATAAATAAACAAAAACATTATAGTAAAAAAATAAACAAATAAAATTGTTGATGACGATAAAAATAAAATTAAATTGAAAAAAAACAACCTAATAATACAAAAACGATGCGGGGAAATATTAGCTAGCTAACTAGCTGAACAAGTTGCGAAGACGTGGAAGTCATGCGATTAAACACGGGGTTGCCAGATCGGGAGAATTAAACTATCGGCCGACGTTTAGTAGTTCCCACTCAGCGAGGCGTAAGGTCCCTTTCCAGAACCTTCACGCATACCGTTGACAATGCACTTACACCTCTACTCTGTACACTTTGCTTCCTCTGGTATTCAATTCATGGATCTTGTATAGTAGCACTACTTGTATTGTTCCCTGCTTGATATATCGCTTTGCTTATTTGGATAAAAGCGTCTGATAAGTGAATAAATGTAATGTAAATGTAATACATTTCCGTTTGTTAAGGGAAATCGGTGTGTCCCCCTCCAATTGTACACTTGGTTTCGCCCATACGCAACGCAAGTTGGTTGATATTTTTTTGCAGCTCAGTCTGTAAGAAATGGAGACAACAGCCAAGTGTAGAAAAGTACAGCAGAACATACGAGCTTTTTTCAGACAGTAAGTAACTACATACCTAAATATCTAGGCTAACGTCAGTTCCAGTTTTTGACCATTAACGGTACATTCATAACATAGTTTAAGGATTAAAACTATATTATAAATATGCAAATTTTCAGTATCAAACTTTGGAAGATTGGAAGCGAGGGTATAGCGCGCGCCCAACCCTCCGTCCATACCCTGGTTACGCTCTTGCTTTTGAGAGCAGGACGCGTAGGGCGCCAGCACCGTTAGAGCTGACTGTGTAGTGCGCCAATAGTTTCTAGAGCCGACCGTTGTAGTAAAGCATTTTTAAAAAGTGTAACCAGTCTCGAGTTGGTTCATGGGCTGACTAGGGGTAAAACAATGACTTTGATTAAGAACTACTCAATATTTTAAAAGACCACTGCATCTGCTATGATACAATTTGACTTGAGCCTCTGAGCAAAATGTGACCAAATTTGCTCACTTTGTTAAAACATGAATGCTGATGTAGAGAGGGATTATTTTGGTTATCAGTTAAAGCAAATCAACTTGCTAGCCTATTTATTCAATTATTTATACATCAATTAGGAAGTTTTTTTAATGCTATAGACGGTCATTTTTAGTAATCTATTTGATTGTTGCATTGTTCAATTCCAATCACTGTCTTTTTGAATTGATGCATCAATCTAAATCAGCAGGTTGTTGCACCCCTAGGGCTGGCTGTGTTCTTAAATGCATTATGACCATTCTTGCTTCTATTTCTTTCAGCTGTACTACACCTTCTGAAGCCCTCATCCTTATAAATTACCTCAGGCCAGAAATACCAAAGACTAACCATTCTCCAAACTAAATAAATCAAGAACAGAAGCAGAATGGAACGAGAGTTGGACTACTGTGCTCTTATGAAAGGGATTCAGGAGCTTGATTTCCAAGGGAATGCAGTGCCAAGTGACCTTGTAGTAACAGGCAGCCATGCCTTCCCACTCTCCATGAATCCAAGAGGTCAGGTCCTAATGGCTGCCTCTCGCTATGGTCAGGGACGTATAGTAGTGTTGGGACATGAGGAGTATTTAACACGTTTCCCAGTCCTGGTTGAGAATGCCTTGACTTGGCTTATGCCGTGTGAGTCTGAAAGCACAACAGTAGGCATTCAAAAGGGTCTCAGTTCAACTGCAGAGAATTTATCCTACTGCTCTATGAAAACCGAGGTAGGAGATTTCCAAGACGTCGGTTTAGCAGTCTATGTCACTGATGCCTACAGTGTCGAGTCATGTGCCAAAGAGTTAGTAGCCTTCCTTAAATCTGGAGGAGGCTTGCTCATTGCCGGTCAGGCTTGGTACTGGGCTCAATCCCATCCAGGGAAGAATACGTTACTCGGCTTCCCTGGCAACAAAGTGTGCAGTGTGGCAGGAATCTATTTCTCAGAGCTTCCAGGGGAATGTGGCAAATGTCCTGTGCCCATGCAAATTCCCTCGAGCTGGTTGGCAGTGTCGTAAGTAAAGCACATGTAAATTTTCCTTTTTGAAAAGTTTCTTGTAATTGTTTAAAATCTCACTTGATTTGTCTGCTTATTCCCAGAATTGGTAAGGACTTCAAAGATGACCTCAATTTCCTACTACAAGGTGTTTCAGAGTTTGACGTTCGAGGTGAAGCTTTAGCATCTGAAGTGATGGCACATGGACCCTTAGCCTTTCCTATTGCACTTGCCACATGTGGTAGAGCATTCATTGCTGGGGCCTATTATGGACAGGGGAGAATAATTGTGGCCACTCACGAAAGCTTCCTTGGCCGTGATTCACTGTCTAGCTTCTTGATCAACGCTATCCACTGGCTTGATGAAGGACGCAAAGGGGTTATCGGAATCATGCCCCAACTTAAAGATGCCCACCGTGTTCTGAGCAAGTCAGGGCTAAATTGTCAATTCACTGGATTTAGGGAAGACCTGAGTGTCTTTGTCTGTACCTCCTACGATGATTCTCAACGTCACCAGATCCAGGAGTTTGTTGCAGAGGGTGGAGGTCTCATGATAGGAGGTCATGCTTGGTACTGGGCACAGACCAACCCTAACCGCAATGTGATGTCTGATTGCCCAGGAAACCGTATCCTCAATAAAATGGGACTGTGTCTCATTGGTAATACCTTGAAAGGTGACCTGTATAAAGCCCAGCAAATAAGGGAAGATGGGGAAGGTGGTACACCGGTATATCATTTTCGTGACTTGCTGCGGCGCTTTGCTGGCCATGCCATCCAGGGCCAGGATCTTACTGCACGTGAACAGGAATGTCTGCAGAAGCTGTCAAATGATTGCACAAATTATCTTCGCATGCAGGCTCATAACAGTGCTTCCTATACTTCAATGGTTTCACTGATCACCGATATGGTGAAAGAGGCAGGAGTTCCGCAAGTGTGTCATAAATGTCCTGTTAAAAATACCAAAGATAAACTGTTGCTTCATGTGGGAAGTGAGGTGTACAAGGTGTGCAAAGATCCTGATGCACTTCTGCCATTCATCATCACAGACATACCCAACCTACCTACAGTGTCCAACACGAGAGTCTGGATCAGCGCAGACACAGCTGGTAAAGATTCTCTTTTCTTCAATAGAAATTTAATTTCCTGTTTCAGATTGTATTTGAGTATACACTTCCCTAAAGCTGAGGTTTAAGGTTTACAACTGCTAGCTTAAGTTAACTTCTGCCAAACAATGATGGTTACACTATTAACTCTCTGAAATAATTTGACAATGTCTAATGTTAAAAGCACTACACAGATAATGTTACTGAATTTTATATCTGCCACATACTGTACATTCCAAGTTTAAACATACTCAGGGTCATAACCAGGATCCAAATTTTAGTGAGGGACACATTTCTGCAATGTGGACCTAGATAATGTACAGTACATCAATATGAATGTGTTGCATCAGTTGCTAAATTCAAATGTTATCCATTATCCTTCCATTGTTGCATAAATGCCATGAATCCATTGAGACTGTCTTCATTTTTCTGAAAAATTTCGGTTTACAGGCCTAAATTAGCTAGCCTTTTCATTCCAGAATTGCATTATATGATACTGTGCCAAGGTGACTTAGTGGTTTACATGTTTGCCTCACAGTTCTGGGGTTTGGTTCTTGCCTCTTCCCTTTGTGTGTGGAGGTTGCATGTTCTCCCTGTGCTTCTGGGTACACTCTGGGTACTCTGTCCATAGTGCGTGATTGCGCCCTGCGATGGGTTGGTACGCTGTCCAGTGCGTTGACCACCGTGTTCCCCGAGCTCCCTGGGATATATCAAGCAGGGAACAATACAAGTAGTGCTACTATACAAGATCCATTAATTGAATACCAGAGGAAGCAAAGTGTACAGAGTAGAGGTGTAAGTGCATTGGAATGGTATGCGTGAAGGTTCTGGAAAGGGACCTTACACCTTGCTGAGTGGGAACTACTAAACGTCGGTCGCTAGTCGATCGCAGATTGCGAGAAGGAATGTATGCCTTCAGGAGAGAGTTGAGGTAGGAGGGTGCTGTTCCTGACAAGGTCTTGTAGGTGAGCATCAAGGCCTCGAACTTGATGCGGGCAGCTATAGGAAGCCAGTGGAGGGAGATGAAGAGGGGTATGACATGAGTAGTCTTGGGCTGGTTGAAGACAAGGCGCGCTGCAGCATTCTGAATCATTTGAAGGGGTTTGATGGAGCTGGCTGGCAGGCCTGAAAGCAGTGAGTTGCAGTAGTCCAGTTTAGAGATGAAAAGAGCCTGGACTAGTATCTGTGTAGCCTGTTTGGTGAGGAATGGTCGGATTTTCTTGATGTTGTACAGGATGAACCTACAGGACCTTGCAGTTGCTGAGATGTGGTCTGTAAAGGTCAAGCCCTCATCAAGAATCACCCCAAGGTTCATGGCCATCTTGGTTGGCTTGAGTGTAAGTGAACTGAGCTGTACAGTGAAGTTCTGGTTGATTGAGGGATAGGCTGGGATGACGAGAAGCTCCGATTTTCCCAGGTTAAGCTGAAGATGGTGCTTCTTCATCCAGATGTCTGACAGGCAAGAAGAGATGAGTGCAGAAACAGATGGGTCGTCAGGCTGGAAGGACAAATAGATCTCTCACCAAAACAGATGAAACTAAACAAATTTAAGCCTAAAGGCAAAACTCGGCTGCTGTGGGGCCACTGCTGATCTAAAACACTAAACCATGTTATCAGGACACCACTGTTTCCACTTTTAATTTGACAACTGGAGATGTGCTACATGAAGTTTAAAAAAACAAGAATATCCTAATCTACCATGAACACGTGTCCTTGTGTCTGAGTACAAGAACATCCCTGGCTAAAACTAGAGGCACTACATGTATGGTATTTATTAACTGAGCCTATATAACACCCAGCTATAACTGTTACAGGTGGTGAAGAGTGGATAAGCACAGGTCTGTATCTTTCTCCTGGAATGAGGACTTACATTACAGTACCTCAAGAAATCAAAGGCAAAGGTTGGCAGGTACTTGCACTATATTGTTCAGTATATTACTCGGTATGTTATTTTAACGTGTATTTGCTGCAAATTAGGAGATGCATTTATATATTTGAAGGAAAAGTGGAGAAAGTTAAGATCATGTTTATACCATATGTCTACAGCTGCAGATTGGATGTCAAACAGATTGCTTGGGTGAGGCAGATGTTCTGAAACGCGCTCCTGTGGTGCACAAGCGTTTTCCTTTGGAGAGTGACATGCCACAGGTCTGGAATTTGTGGGGAGGCCTCATATACCTGATTGCACCACCCAAGAGCAAAGTGGCTGGTGTGGAGGTTATTGTACAAACGGCCATAAAAGCACCATACTACAAGTCTGGTAAACTCATTTGTCACTTCCTTAACAGCAGCGATGACTACTACTAGAACAGGAGTTTACTAAAATATTTTAGCTGATTCTATGATTAGCTGATGGTGATCTGAAAAACATGAGCAAGTTTGGCGACATGTCACATTTCCATATGCAGGGAAATCTTCTCAACTGACCAATTTTCAGATTACCCTTTTGCATAAACTTGCTAAACTAACTGCAATAATCAAATTTGATGGAAAAGCTTTTGTTAATTCTCTGAGGTAATTGGTGGGTTGCTGGTCTGCATTTTGGGCATTTACCAACATATTCTGTAGAATCAGGGGTGTAACAATCGTGCAGTTTGGATTGATGCATTGATTTAAAAGGCAGCAAGTGAGAAGAATTGAGGAAATCCTAAATTAACTTACAATTGATTCTTGTAGAAAAAGAATACAGTTGGGGTGCAACTTAATATTCTTAATCTGATTTGTAAATAGGGTAGAGAGGTGATCTGTTCAGAACTCTTGTACTTTTGTAAATTGAATCACGTCTTTCGTTTTGCTTTCTGGCAAAATATCAATTAATTGCCGGAATTAAATCCTGCATATATGCTTCAGTCAGTGAAAATCACTTCTAAGCCAGCCATCTTGGCGATCAAGCATAAAATACATCCAATTCCAAAAAGGGTTTAAATGTTTGATTAGCATATGCTGGTAAACCGCAAGCCATTTTAGTGTAACCAAATAAGTGAACTTAACATTTCCTCTCCAGGACAAACCAGTGTAGCAGACTGGGTGAAGAAGATCCGTAATGCACCAGCTCCTTGGGCAGAACTCGAGTTTGAGAATGTAATCATAACCCTACAGTCTGACGTCATACGTAAACTGGACCGTCCTGATGAGGTGGCGACTCTCTGGGATTCCATCATGAAGGGAGTGGCCGACTTGGCTGCAAAACCTGCCAAGTTTCCACGCAAGGAACGTTTTGTTGCCGATGTTCAGATCTCACATGGTTTGTACCGGGAAACTGTCAGTAGCACAAACATCTTAACTCAAGCTACTTGGATGGAGAAAGGTCTAGCATGATTGACTAACCAGGCTTCTCAATCCCCCATCCTTTTGTAACAGGTTTCATGCATTCTGGCTACCCTGTAATGATTCACTCAGAGTCTGCTGCAGCACTTCTGAACCCAGCGATGGCTCATAAACAGGATATTTGGGGGGCGATTCATGAATTGGGGCATAATCAGCAGTGCTCGGTGTGGGAGTTCCCTCCAAATACCACCGAGGGCACCTGTAACCTGTGGTCAGTGTACGTGCATGAGGAGGTGCTGCGGGTGAACAGGGCAAAGGCTCATCCGGAGATGTCTCCAGAAAACCGAAAGGCTCGAGCTAAGAATTATGCTAAGGGAGGCAGGAAGCTGAAAAACTGGAGTGTCTGGACAGCTCTGGAGACATACATGCAGGTAAACTTGCACATTTTCTGATGCTTGATTTTATTGAATACAAATGGTGAAGTATTAGGGTATTGGGTATTGATTGTATTGATTGTATATTTACATTTATAATTACTGAATTAAGTTTGAAATTGGAATATACAATAACTACCGTTTCAGAGCCACCACTGTAGGGGCAGTGGTGGTTCAATGGCTAAGACTCTGGGTCTGATCAGAAAGTCAGGGGTTCAAGCCTTAGCACTGCTAAGCTGCACTGTTGGGCCCTCGATTAAGACCCTTAACCCTCTCTGCTCCAGGGGTGCCATAATCGTGCCTGACTCTACTCTGACCACAACTACCTAACAAGTGAAGAAAAGAATTTCACTGTGCTATAATGTATGTGATGCATAAAGGCTTCTTCTTCCAAGTCAAAACTATAACAAACTTACTCAATATTGTTTCAATGATAAGATGCATCTTTCATACATCTTTATTTAAACCTTAAAAGTACTTTATACAAACCATTTTTTCCCCTGACATTGACACTATTTTGTCAAGACTGTCTCTTAGTCTCACTTGTTCTTCATACATTAATCTTACTTTGTTCGCGAATGAGATTTGTGCACATTTAAACTTTTTTTATTACTATTCTATTTTTAATTTTTTTATAAACTTTCATACGAGTCAAATTGTAAAATGTTTTGGACCCAAACTGCACCACTAACTCTAATCATAACCTACATTCCTTTCTGTACAAAACTGATAAATGCAGCTATATAACAATATCATAACTTCTAATTATTTGTTCAAATCATGTATCTTTTTTTTTGTCAAGTATAATTGATCTTTAATGGAGTAAGATTTTAACTCAATAGCCGGATGGAAGTATAGATTTTCTGTACCTTTTCCACTCCTTCCCCTTCTTGCCTTAACCTATTTTGTTTCAGCTGCAAGATAAATTTGGCTGGGATGCTTTCAAGAAAGTCTTTGCAGTCTATCATGGCATCACTAACGTCCCAAAGAATCGAGATGGAAAGATGAACTTGTACGCTGAAACGTTCTCCAAGGCAGTGAACATGAATCTTGCTCCTTTCTTCAAAGCCTGGGGTTGGCCCATTCAGCCCAGCACTGAGGAAACACTCAGCAATCTTCCTGTGTGGCACGACCATCCCATGGCCCAGTATGCTTAATTCCCTAATCCCAGTATGCTTGTCATGGTACACACAGAAATCTTGATGGGGGCACTTCCTTTTTTCTATTTGGTGCTGGCTTGGCTATGAATATAATGATAATTAAACATAAGAAAAGAATTCTGAGGTGCATAAAGATCAACTATCTATCTCTACATGATATAGTTATTAGATTACTGTATAACTGACACATTATAAGCACATCATACTTGCTGCTAATCTTTGTTTGGATGCGAGTATGTACAGCTATTCTGTAGAATCAGCCAGATCTATGGTGTTTGCAAAATAAACAAATATTGAAATATAATGGCTATACTGTGGTTATTTTGTCATTATAAGTCATGTTTAGATTTTATTTAATTTCATTACCAAGTTGATCCAAAAGTGTTCATTATTTGAATTATTTTTAGATTTTATTTTGATCGCACTTTGTGTTTGTGCTGGGAGGGGTGACGTATAAATAAAGCAATACTGTGTCCCTCTGTTTAAGCTCCAAACATTGCATGCTATTCTTTTAGTACTTTTGTGGTTATTTTTGTGTGTGTGTGTGTGTGTATGACCATTATAAACAAATTGTTAAAAAAAAAAAAAAAAAAAAAATATATATATATATATATATATATATATATATATATATATATATAAAATATATGGTAAAACTTTTTTTTTTGGAATTCATAGGCTGTAAAATGAAATTCTGCATTTCATTTAAGTTAATATTTACTTCTTTTTCTAACATGATAACTCCTCGCAATGGGTGGGTTTGTTCTGTACATCAATGATCCCGATGAATAAGCTGCTGTTGCTGAGTTGGGTTAGGTGTATCTCTGAGCCACTTTATTAATATTTTCACTCTAAAATATATGCAGAAGGTCATACTTTAATACCCAGATGGACAAATTAGGGTGTCACAGCAGCAGCCAAAAAAAGACAAAAAGAGATAGTAAGAACAATACAGGATATATACAGAATGTACAGTGGTGTGAAAAAGTGTTTGCCCCCTTCCTCATTTCCTGTTCCTTTGCATGTTTGTCACACTTAAGTGTTTCGGAACATCAAACCAATTTAAACAATAGTCAAGGACAACACAAGTAAACACAAAATGCAATTTGTAAATGAAGGTGTTTATTATTAAAGGTGAAAAAAAATCCAAACCATCATGGCCCTGTGTGAAAAAGTGATTGCCCCCTAAACCTAATAACTGGTTGGGCCACCCTTAGCAGCAACAACTGCAACCAAGCGTTTGCGATAACGTGCAATGAGGCTTTTACAGCGTCCTGGAGGAATTTTGGCCCACTCATCTTTGCAGAATTGTCCTAATTCAGTTACAATAGAGGGTTTTCGAGCATGAACGGCCTTTTTCAAGGTCATACCACAACATCTCAATAGGATTCAGGTCAGGACTTTGGCTAGGCCACTCCAAAGTCTTCATTTTGTTTTTCTTCAGCCATTCGGTGGTGGACTTGCTGGTGTGTTTAGGATCATTGTCCTGCTGCAGAACCCAAGTTCGTTTCAGCTTGAGTACACGAACAGATGGTCGGACATTCTCCTTCAGGATCTCTTGGTAGACAGCAGAATTCATAGTTCCTTTTATCACGGCAAGTCTTCCAGGTCCTGAAGCAGCAAAACAGCCCCAGACCATCACACTACCACCACCATATTTTACTGTTGGTATAATGTTCTTTTTATGAAATGCAGTGTTCCTTCTACGCCAGATATACTTGGACACACACCTTCCAAAGAGTTCGTTGAGTCGTTGCTGCGCTCTTGGGGTAATTTTGGGCGGCCGGCCACTCCTGGGAAGGTTCACCACTGTTCCATGTCTTCGCCATTTGTGGATAATGGCTCTCACTGTGGTTCGCTGGATTCCCAAAGCTTTGGAAATGGCTTTATAACCCTTTCCAGACTGATAGATCTCAATTACTTTCTTTCTCAATTGTTCCTGAATTTCTTTGGGTCTCGGCATGATGTGTAGCTTTTAAGGATCTTCTGGTGGACCTTACAGTGTCAAGCAGCTCCTATTTAAGTGATGCCTTGATTGTGAACAGGTGTGGCAATAATCAGGCCTGGGTGTGGCTAGAGAAATTGAACTCAGGTGTGGACAACCACAGTTATAGAATGTTTTAACAAGGGGGGCAATCACTTTTTCACACAGGGCCATGATGGTTTGGATTTTTTTTCACCTTTAATAATAAACACCTTCATTTACAAATTGCATTTTGGGTTTACTTGTGTTGTCCTTGACTATTGTTTAAATTGGTTTGATGTTCCGAAACACTTAAGTGTGACAAACATGCAAAGGAAAAGGAAATGAGGAAGGGGGCAAACACTTTTTCACACCACTGTATATCTCCACCACTGTCTCCAGATTGTCCAGTTTGTGACCAACAACAAAGCTGGACTTCTTCATTAACTTGTTGAGTTTGTCAGCCTCCACAGAATTAATTAAAACACACGTTAAAAACAACCTGAGCCTTCTTAGAAAGAACAGTCAGCTCTGTCTCTTCCGGTAGAGAGCTTCAGTATTTTCTGACCAGTCCAGCTTGCTGCTGATGTGCACTCCCAGGAAATTGTACGAGTCCACCATGTCTATTTACTCCCCCTGGTTGGTAATAGGTGTTGGGGGCTTATTTTCCCAGGAATTATACCATATCTCATTTTTGTCTATAGTCCTGTAAGTATTCCCAGGATTCTTTTATATCTTAAAATAAAATACCCAACTAAGTTAATTCATGAAAAATTTGCGAGCAGGTATAAACATAAAAATGAACTGTGGGAACGAATGGGACCGAAGACAACGGTTCTCTAAATTCCAGCACAAAAATGCACCTCTCTTTTTATTTTCCTTTATAGAGAACCGAAAATGTGTGCATTTTAAATGCATTTCTTATGACTAAGTTCTCAACAAAATGCTTTTTCTAGTAAGTGCCATTATTCTCCACAAGGTGACAGTATGCACTAAATGTTAAATCACCACTGATAATTTTCACATTTTAGTGTGACAGATAAATTCTGGTGTGTGCTTATTTGCTAGGACTGAAAAGGACTTTCAAATGATGAGAGAAATGAAGACCAGATTCAATCCCAGAAATCCAGTAAGCACCTAAATAGAAAATTTATTTTGCTTATATAAGAACAGTGTGTGTAGCTGCATCACATATATGTGCACAACATTCAGTGCATTATGTCTCTACACTGCAGGATCTTATGCCATGGGATCACCCCAATCTGAGTGGTGTTATACGTGCTGAGAGGTGAATTTGGTTTAATATTGTAGTTATTGTGTAACAGTACCATAAAGAATCGTATCTCTCTTACTGTGGTGTTGTATAGTGTTTAGCTGCATTCGTCTCAAGAGAGATAAATGCCAGAATCCAACCCACGGATCTGTCTGCTTAAAATCCGTGGAGGAGTGGAAGAGGACTCCAGTGGCAACCTGTGAAGCTCTGGTGAACTCTATACCCAAGAGGGTTAAGGCAGTGCTGGAAAATAATGGTGGCCACACAAAACATTGACACTTTGGGCCCAATTTGGACATTTTCACTTAGGGGTGTACTCACTTTTGTTGCCAGCGGTTTAGATATTAATGGTTGTGTGTTGAGTTATTTTGAGAGGACAGCAAATTTACACTGTTATTCAAGCTGTATACTCACTACCTTACAATGTAGCAAAGCAAAGTGTCATTTCTTCAGTGTTATCACATTAAAAGATATAATCAAATATTTACAATAATGTGAGGGGTGTACTCACTTTTGTGAGATACTGTATGACTAAAAATAATTGTCAGATGCCTACATATACATATACATATACATATCCTACACATGAAATAGTTGTATATGTAGATACACATGAAGGACAAGTTATTAGATAACCTTAAGGCTAACATTCATATTAAAAGCCACAAAACATCAATTTTGATTTCATGGGGACTTTAAAACTGGGGCAGTTGTGGCTCAGGTAGAGTGTGTTGTCCCGTAATTGTAGGGTTGGCAGGTCGATTCCTGGCCCACATGCCGAAGTGTCCTTGGGCAAGACACTGAACCCCAAGTTGCTCCCGATGGCATCTTACTGATGGCAGTTAGCAGCTTGCATGGCAGCTCTGCTACCATTGGTGTGTGAGAGTGTGTGTGAATGGGTAAATGAGATACAGTGTAAAACACTTTGGAAAAAAGCGCTATACAAGTGCAGACCATGTAAAAATGTGATGGGTTGACACCCTGTCCAGGTTGTCCGTGGGATAAGCTCCAGTCTCCCTGTGTAGAATATTTTAACAAAACAATGTGTAACCAACCTATGTATAACCAATGTATAAGGTTTTGTGATTAAGAAAAAAGTTATAATCAAATAAGTGAGTTAATCCACCAGATAATGTGTTTAAGACTATGTTCAAGCTACTCTGTGTAACCAAATCTTAATCAGTAAGCTGGTACCTGTCTATGCTGGGAATGTAGGACAGCCTACTGAAATATAGGAAATCTCTTGCCGATGCTAGAAAAATCTATTTCTCCACCTTAATAGGAGATAACAAAAACAATTCCAGATTCCTATTCAACACGGTAGCAAAATTAACTAGGAATAAAACCACTACAGAGAGAAACACTCAATCATTACATAACAGTGAAAATTTCATGAATTTTTTTATTGATAAGGTTGAAAATATTAGACGTGAAATACAGGCCATTAAAACCAGACAGTACTGTAACAAACCCATTAGATGACAATGTAGCAATATCAGATCAATGTTTAGAGTGTTTTGTTCCACTTAGAGAGACAGAATTAGCTACATTAATTTCTTCAGCCAATTCATCAACCTGCATACTAGATCCCGTACCCACATGTTTGTTTAAACAGATTTGTCCAGGATTAATTGAACCACTTTTAAATATAATAAATTCTTCCCTAAGCACTGGCTATGTACCTAAATCGTTTAAATTAGCAGTTATTAAACCCTTGATTAAAAAACCTGACCTTGACCCGTCTAAATTGTCCAGCTATAGACCTATATCAAATATCCCCTTCATCTCTAAAATTTTAGAAAAGGTTGTAGTAAAGCAGTTATGCTCGTACTTAGATAGGAATAACATTCATGAAATGTATCAGTCAGGATTTAGACCTCATCATAGCACAGAGACAGCTTTAGTTAAAGTAGTAAATGACCTTCTACTGGCCTCTGATCAGGGTTGTGTCTCACTGCTTGTGTTACTTACTTTTTTGAAAATGTTGTTTGTATTAAGGGAACAGTCCTCTCGGTCAAGTTTATATAAATTTATCAGTTTTTGGGATACTGCTTTTACTTTATATAAAACATTGGAATTTAGCTTCCCCGAATGGAATTATGCTGATGATACACAGTTGTATGTTTCAGCGAAGCCAGAGGACAGACAGAAGCTTAGTGAAGTTGAGGATTGTGTAAAGAACATTAGACATTGGATGTTAACTAACTTCCTTTTACTTAATTCTGATAAGACAGAAATAGTTTTATTAGGCTCACGTGTAGCTAGAAGTAATCTTTCTGATTACACAGTAACTCTGGATGGTCTTTCTGTTTCATCATGTACAGAAGTTAAAGACTTTGGAATGATTATTGACTCCAGCCTATCATTTGATGCTCATGTAGATAATATTACTAGGATAGCGTTCTTTCATCTCAGAAATGTTTCTAAGATAAGAAACATATTGTCACTACATGATGCGGAAATACTGGTTCATGCATTCGTCACCTCTAGATTAGATTACTGTAATGCCCTACTGTCTGGATGCTCCTGTAAGTATATAAATAAACTCCAGTTAGTCCAGAATTTAGCTGCTAGAGTCCTAACTAGAACTAGAAGATACGACCATATCACATTGCATTGGCTCCCAGTAAAATCTCGCATTAACTATAAAATACATTTATTAACCTATAAAGCACTAAACGGTCTCGCGCCACAATATCTAAGCGACCTTTTGGTTTTCTATGATCCTCCACGCCTACTTAGATCAAAATATGCAGGCTATTTGACGGTACCTCAAATAATGAAGGCTATAGCAGGGGGAAGAGCCTTCGCTTATAGAGCCCCACAATTATGGAACAGTCTTCCTATTAGTGTTCGGGACTCAGACACAGTCTCAGTGTTTAAGTCTAGGCTTAAAACGTATTTGTTTACTCAAGCCTACCCTGACTAGATTGTATTTTACTACTTCGCAGTCATAATAATCTTTTTTCTCCCTCTCTCCTTCTGCCAAGCCCCACACAAATTTATGGAGATAATGGAGATCCAGATCCTTTCTGCCTTTGGATGGAGCTCTAATCTTCTCTAATTCCGGACTGCTGGGACTACGGCTGCTCCTAAGACCTTACAGATTTCTTATAAATCCATAATCAACTTTTTCATATTATCGGTTGTTACCCAGATGAGGATGGGTTCGCTTCTGAGTCGGGTTCCTCTCAAGGTTTCTTCCGCTTAAAACATCTTAGGGAGTTTTTCCTTGCCACCGTCGCCACTCAGTGGATTGCTCCTACTTAGCTATATTACTGAAATACACATTTACTTTAACAACAGGGCCAACACAATTATGTTTAATTAATTTCCACTTTTACTTTGAGTAACAAACATTGTAACAAGAAATCATAAACATGTGCATACAATGCACACAAGGTAAGCACAAACTGCACAGTGCACATTACTGTAAAAAAATAAATAAACAAAAACATTGTAAACATGCAACAGTGAAATTCATTAACAATTTGAAACTTAAGAAATAAAACCGTTTTCAAAATCCAAAACCTGAAAGCTAGCGACATCTTCAGGACGAGAGGCAAACTACAGATAATATTCACATTCCCTCAGGCAAAGGGATAATATAATAGTTATATTTTCCAAAATAGATATCGCTTTGTTAAATTGAAGATCGATTAAAATCGGAGAATCGCTTTTTTTAACCCAGTCCTAATGATTATTCATGTGTATCAAAACATTGCACAAAACAAACGGTATTGATGTTTGAGTTTTTCCCTGATCTAACACACCTGATCTAACACTCCTGATCCAGCTAATGAAGGACTTGATAAATAGCAGATCCTGTGTACTTAAACAGGAGAACTGTGCCTGCAGTAGCTTGTCATGCTGCATGTGTAAATAGTCAATAATACTGAGATCGTCTGGTCTGGGTGTCAATCTTTCTCCTTGACACACCTCTGATCACACAAATGATTATCCTGAAGAACATCCTGAAGCCGAGTCTGTGTGAGAGTCACTACAGCAGGACAGTCTGATGTTGGTGAGAGAACTTTCTTACTGTCTGATCCCACACTGCGGCCTTGGGCAACACCTAATGCACATAGCTAGCTAACTACATGAGCTAGTCCATATGGATCTCTAAAAACTGAAATATCGAGTTGATCACTTTATTTTCGAGATCTAGGTTTTATTTGAAGTGATCTAGCTCTATATTTTAAGCAGCAGAGCATGAAGAACATTCCAGCATTGACTAGCTCACTGATCTACATCCTGGAGATCCAATTTATCTGATAAAACTCACAAACAGCCTGATCCATGTGATCAGACTCACCTTATTATACGGAGTTAGATTAAGAAACTTAATTCTGTAGGAAGATGACGTTAACGTACAATTTGAGAATGTGAATGAGTTCCCAATATTGTAAATTTCAAACAAGCACAGCAACAAACAAACTCATAACCTGACCTATCACCTGAGATGAGAAAATGTATAATAAAATCCTCAGCTATCCATCACACAGCTGTGTTTATTAATGCGGGAAAGTAAAGGGGAAAACTACTTCTTTGGCGGTTGGCAAAACACTAAAGGTGCATTACCCCCACCTACTAGAGTGTGAGCAGTAGCTAGGCGGGGGGGAAATAATAATAAAAAATAATTTAATTAATTAAACAAAATGAATAGTGAAAAAATAAAAAAAAATTTATGACGATAATACTAAAATTTAATGGGGGGACCTAATAATACCAAAACGATGAGCGGAAACGCTAGCTGAACAAGATGGGAAGACATGGAAGTCATGTGATTAAACTCGGGGTTCCCAGATCGGGAGAATTAAACCATAACTTGGATTGAAACTTTTCTTTTAATCGCCTGTTTCCGATTCAATTTAATAGCCTTTAATCAGTATTCGACCAACTTTGTTTATTATCTATGGTAGGCCTAAATTGATGATAGTGATTAGACTGGTACACATGGGCGTAACCACGCACTCTTTGGGGAGGGGTCGTTTCATCCCAATGTTGAGGTAATACCAATCTGTCCCCCACCATTATACAGGAGAAAATAATTCTATATATCCCACTTTAATTTTCCCTGCCAACAGATCTCCTTTCTTCATCTATTCTATTTATTTTTTTATTTTTAACATGCATTCATTCCCGTTTGTTAAGGGAAATCGGCGAGTGACCCACCACCACCAATTGTACACTTGGTTTCGCCCATACGCAACGCAAGTTGGTTGATATATTTTAGCCGCACAGTCTGTAAGAAATAGAGACAGCAGCCAGGTGTAGAAAAGTCCTGCAGAACATACGAGCTTTTGAGAGCCGGACGCGTAGGGCGCCAGCACCGTTAGAGCTGACTGTGTAGTGCGCCGATACTTTCTAGAGCCGACCGTTGTAGTAAAGCATTTTTAAAATTTGTAACCAGTCTCGAGTTGGTTCGTGGGCTGACTAGGGGTGAAACAATGACTTTGATTCATAACTACTCAATATTTTAAAAGACCACTGAATCTGCTATGATACAATTTGACTTGAGCATCTGAGCAAAATGTGACCAAATATGTTCCTTTTTTTTTTTTTTTTTTTAAATACATGAATGCTGATGTAGAGAGGGATTATTTTGGGTATCAGTTACAGCAAATCAACTTGCTAGCCTATTCAATTATTTACACATCAATTAGGAAGTTTTTTTTTATACTGTAGATGGTCATTTTTAGTAATCTATTTGATTGTTGCATTGTTCAATTCCAATCACTGCCTTTTTGAATTGATGCATCAATCTAAATCAGCAGGTTGTTGCACCCCTAGGGCTGGCTGTGTTCTGAAATGCATTATGACCATTCTTGCTTCTATTTCTTTCAGCTGTACTACACCTTCTGAAGCCCTCATCCTTATAAATTACCTCAGGCCAGAAATACCAAAGACTAACCATTCTCCAAACTAAATAAATCAAGAACAGAAGCAGAATGGAACGAGAGTTGGACTACTGTGCTCTTATGAAAGGGATTCAGGAGCTTGATTTCCAAGGGAATGCAGTGCCAAGTGACCTTGTGCTAACAGGCAGCCATGCCTTCCCACTCTCCATGAATCCACGAGGTCAGGTCCTAATGGCTGCCTCTCGCTATGGTCAGGGACGTTATAGTAGTGTTGGGACATGAGGAGTATTTAACACGTTTCCCAGTCCTGGTTGAGAATGCCTTGACTTGGCTTATGCCGGTGTAGTCTGAAAGCACAACAGTAGGCATTCAAAAGGGTCTCGGTTCAACTGCAGAGAATTTATCCTACTGCTCTATGAAACGAACCGGGTGGGAGATTTCCAAGATGTCGGTTTAGCAGTCTATGTCACTGATGCCTACAGTGTCGAGTCATGTGCCAAAGAGTTAGTAGCCTTCCTTAAATCTGGAGGAGGCTTGCTCATTGCCGGTCAGGCTTGGAATTGGGCTCAATCCCATCCAGGAAAGAATACGTTACTCGGCTTCCCCGGCAACAAAGTATGCAGTGTGGCAGGAGTCTATTTCTCAGAGCTTCCAGGGGAATGTGGCAAATGTCCTGTGCCCATGCAAATTCCCTCGAGCTGGTTGGCAGTGTCGTAAGTAAAGCACATGTAAATTTTCCTTTTTGAAAAGTTTCTTGTAATTGTTTAAAATCTCACTTGATTTTTCTGCTTATTCCCAGAATTGGTAAGGACTTCAAAGATGACCTCAATTTCCTACTACAAGGTGTTTCAGAGTTTGACGTTCGAGGTGAAGCTTTAGCATCTGAAGTGATGGCACATGGACCCTTAGCCTTTCCTATTGCACTTACCACATGTGGTAGAGCATTCATTGCTGGGGCCTATTATGGACAGGGGAGAATAATTGTGGCCACTCATGAAAGCTTCCTTGGCCGTGATTCACTGTCTAGCTTCTTGATCAACGCTATCCACTGGCTTGATGAAGGACGCAAAGGGGTTATCGGAATCATGCCCCAACTTAAAGATGCCCATCGTGTTCTGAGCAAGTCAGGACTAAATTGTCAATTCACTGGATTTAGGGAAGACCTGAGTGTCTTTGTCTGTACCTCCTATGATGATTCTCAACGTCACCAGATCCAGGAGTTTGTTGCAGAGGGTGGAGGTCTCATGATAGGAGGTCATGCTTTGTCCTGGGCACAGACCAACCCTAACCGCGATGTGATTACTGATTACCCTGGAAACCGTATCCTCAATAAAATGGGACTGTGTCTCATTGGTAATACCTTGAAAGGTGACCTGTTTAAAGCCCAGCAAATAAGGGAAGATGGGGAAGGTGGTACACCGGCTTATCATTTCCGTGACTTGCTGCAGCGCTTTGCTATCCATGCAATCCAGGGCCAGGATCTTACTGCACGTGAACAGGAATGTCTGCAGAAGCTGTCAAATGATTGCACAAATTATCTTCGCATGCAGGCTTATAACAGTGCTTCCTATACTTCAATGGTTTCACTGATCACCGATATGGTGAAAGAGGCAGGAGTTCCGCAAGTGTGCCATACATGTCCTGTTAATAATACCAAAGATAAACTGTTGCTTCATGTGGGAAGTGAGGTGTACAAGGTGTGCAAAGATCCTGATGCACTTCTGCCATTCATCATCACAGACATACCCAACCTACCTACAGTGTCCAACACGAAAGTCCGGATCAGCGCAGACACAGCTGGTACAGATTCTCTTTTCTTCAATAGAAATGTAATTTCCTGTTTCAGATTGTATTTGAGTATACACTTCCCTAAAGTTTAAGGTTTACAACTGCTAGCTTAAGTTAATTTCTGCCAAACAATGATGGTTATACCATTATCTATCTGAAATAATTTGACAATGTCTAATGTTAAAAGCACTACACAGATAATGTGACTGAATTGTATATCTGCCACATACTGTACATTCCAAGTTTAAACATGCTCAGGGTCATAACCAGGATCCAAATTTTAGTGAGGGGCACATTTTCTGCAATGTGTACAGTACATCAATATGAATGTGTTGCATCAGTTGCTAAATTGAAATCTGTTATCCATTATCCTTCCACTGTTGCATAAATTCCATGAATCCATTGAGACTGTCTTCATTTTTCTGAAAAATTTCGGTTTACAGGCATAAATTAGCTAGCCTTTTCATTACAGAATTGCATTACATGATGCTGTGCCAAGGTGGCTTAGTGGTTCACATGTTTGCCTCACAGCTCTGGGGTTTGGTTCTTGCCTCTTCCCTGTGTGTGGAGGTTGCATGTTCTCCCTGTGCTTCTGGGTACACTCTGGGTACTCTGTCCATAGTGTATGGGTTGGTACGCTGTCCACTGTGTTGACCACGTGTTCCCCGAGCTCCCTGGGATAGGCTCCAGGCTCTCGGTGACCCTGTTTATGATGTGTGGATACTGTGCCATCAATAGAGTGCATTATTTACTCCTCATGTTCAGAGTTTGTTACTAATGAGTAATGTCACACAAGATAACAAGGTTCAATTTTAATTCAGTTAACATTAAATCTTTATTTATAGCCAGATAATGAGGTTGGAGCCCAACTTGATCAGTTAATGTTACTGCAACTAGCAAACTGATTTGATTAGGAAAGTTGCATGAAATAAATAAATGAATGAATGAAATAATTCGGGCTTGCATTTTTAAAAACCTCGAATTGCCCTCATATTCACTTTTATATCGTAGCTATGTCTGATGTTATCCTACAGTATATGCGTTACTTATCTCTCACCAAAACAGATGGAACTAAATGTAATGAGCAAAATTAAGCCTAAAGGCAAAACTCAGCTGCTGTGGGGCCACCGCTGATCTAAAACACTAAACCATGTTATCAGGACACCACTGTTTCCACTTTTAATTTGACAACTGGAGATGTGCTACATGAAGTTAAAACAACAAGAATATCCTAATCTTCCACGAACCTGTGTCCTTGTGTCTGAGTACAAGAACATCCCTGGCTAAAACTAGAGGCACTACATGTATGGTATTTATTAACTGAGCCTATATAACACCCAGCTATAACTGTTACAGGTGGTGAAGAGTGGATAAGCACAGGTCTGTATCTTTCTCCTGGAATGAGGACTTACATTACAGTACCTCAAGAAATCAAAGCCAAAGGTTGGCAGGTACTTGCACTACTCTGTATATTCAGTATATTACTCTGTATGTAATTTTAACATGTATTTGCTGCAAATTAGGAGATGCATTATATATTTGAAGGAAAAGTGAAGAAAGTTAAGCTCATGTTTATACCATGTCTACAGCTGCAGATTGGATGTCAAACAGATTGCTTGGGTGAGGCAGATGTTCTGAAACGCGCTCCTGTGGTGCACAAGCTGTTTCGTTTGGAGAGTGACATGCCACAGGTCTGGAATTTGTGGGGAGGCCTCACATACCTGATTGCACCACCCAAGAGCAAAGTGGCTGGTGTGGAGGTTATTGTACAAACGGCCGTAAAAGCACCATACTACAAGTCTGGTAAACTCATTTGTCACTTCCTTAACAGCAGCAATGACTACTACTAGAACAGGAATTTACTAAAATATTTTAGCTGATTCTATGATTAGCTGATGGTGATCTGAAAAACATGAGCAAGTTTGGTGACATGTCACATTTCCATATGCAGGGAAATCTGTTGTCTTCTCAACTGACCAATTTTCCGATTGCCCTTTTGCATAAACTTGCTAAACTAACTGAAATAATCAAATTTGATGGAAAAGCTTTTGTTAATTCTCTGAGCTAATTGGTGGATTGCTGGTCTGCATTTTGGGCATTTACCAACATATTCTGTAGAATCCGGGGTGTAACGATCGTGCAGTTTGGATTGATGCATTGATTTTAAAAAGGCAGCAAGTGAGAAGAATTGAGGAAATCCTAAATTAACTTGCAGTTGATTCTTGCAGAAAAAAAAATACAGTTGGGGTGCAACTTGATATTCTTAATCTGATTTGTAAATAGGGTTGTGAGGTTCTGTTCAGAATTCTTGTACCTATTAAATTGAATCTCCTCTTTGGTAGGAAATACGACTTTCTGGCAAAATATCAATTAATTGCCGGAATTAAATCCTGCATATATGCGTCAGTCAGTGAAAATCACTTCGAAGCCAGCCATCTTGGCGATCAAGCATAAAATACATCCAATTCCAAAAAGTGTTTAAATGTTTGATTAGCATATGCTGGTAAACCACAAGCTATTTTAGTGTAACCAAATGAGTGAACTTAACATTTCCTCTCCAGGACAAACCAGTGTAGCAGACTGGGTGAAGATCCGTGATGCACCAGCTCCTTGGGCAGAACTCGAGTTTGAGAATGTCATCATTACACTACAGTCTGACATCATACGTGAACTGGACCATCCCGATGAGGTGGCGGCTCTCTGGGATTCAATCATGAAGGGAGTGGCCGACTTGGCTGCAAAACCTGCCAAGTTTCAACGCAAGGAACGTTTTGTTGCTGATGTTCAGATCTCACATGGTTTGTACCAGGAAACTGTCAGTAGCACAAACGTCTTAACTCAAGCTACTTGGATGGAGAAAGGTCTAGCATGATTGACTAACCAGGCTTCTCGATCCCCCATCCTTTTGTAACAGGTTTCATGCATGCTGGCTACCCTGTAATGATTCACTCGGAGTCTGCCGCAGCACTTCTGAACCCAGAGATGGCTCGTACACAGGGTATTTGGGGGGTCATTCATGAATTGGGGCATAATCAGCAGCGCTCTGTGTGGGAGTTCCCTCCAAATACCACCGAGGGCACCTGTAACCTGTGGGCAGTGTACGTGCATGAGGAGGTGCTGCGGGTGAACAGGGCAAAGGCTCATCCAGGCATGTCTCCAGAAATCCGAAAGGCTCGAGCTGAGAATTATGCTAAGGGAGGCAGGAAGCTGGAAAACTGGAGCGTCTGGACAGCTCTGGAGACATACTTGCAGGTACACAACTTGCACTTTTTCTGATGCTTGATTTTTATTGAATAAGAATTTAAATACACAATCAAGACCCCCCCTACCTAACAAGTGAAGAAAAGAATTTCACTGTGCTATAATGTATGTGATGCATAAAGACAAAATTATACCAAACTTACACAATATTGTGCCCATGATGAGATGTATCTTTATTTAAACCTTAAAAGTACTTCATACAAACCATTTTTTTCTTTTTTCCCCTGACACTATTTTGTCAAGACTGTCTTAGTCTCACTTCCTACATTAATGTTACTTTGTTGGCAAATGAGATTTGTGCACATTTAAACTTTTTTTTTAATTATTTAATTTTTTTTATAAACTTTCATGAGTCAAATTGTAAAATGTTTTGGACCCAAACTGCACCACTAACTCTAATCATAACCTACATTCCTTTCTGTACAAACTGATAAATGCAGCTATATAAAAATATCATAACTTCTAATTATTTGTTCAAATCGTGTATCTGGGTTTTTTTTGGGTCAAGTATAATTGATCTTTAACGGAGTAAGATTTTAACACAATAGCCAGATGGAAGTATAGATTTTCTGTACCTTTTTCCACTCCTGCCCCTTCTTACCTTAATCTATTTTGTTTCAGCTGCAAGATAAATTTGGCTGGGTTGCTTTCAAGAAAGTCTTTGCCGTCTATCATGGCATCACTAACGTCCCAAAGAATCGAGATGGAAAGATGAACTTGTACGCTGAAACATTCTCAAAGGCAGTGAACATGAATCTTGCTCCTTTCTTCAAAGCCTGGGGTTGGCCCATTCAGCCCAGCACTGAGGAAACACTCAGAAATCTTCCTGTGTGGCATGACCATCCCATGGCCCAGTATGCTTAATTCCCTAATCCCAGTATGCTTGTCATGGTACACACAGAAATCTTGATAGGGGTGCTTCCTTTTTTTTCTTTTTGGTGCTGGCTTGGGTATGAATATAATGGTGATAAATATAAACATAAGAAACTAATTCTGAGGTGCATATAGATCGCTTGATCTCTACATGATCTAGTTGTTTATTCGATTACTGTAAAACTGATGCATTATAAGCACATCATACTTGCAGCTAATCTCCTTTTGTATGCAAATATGTGCAGCTATAGAGTAGAATCAGCCAGATCTATGCATGGTGTTTGCAAAATAAACAAATGTTGAAATATAATGGCTATACTGTGGTTATGTTGTCATTATCAGTCATGTTTGGATTTGATTTAATTTCATTACGAAGTAGATCCAAACCAAAGGTGTGTTCTTTAATTTAATTACTTTTAGATTTTATTTTGGTATGAGGTCTGTGGAACAGGAAAGTGGGGTCATTTTGAAACTGGAGTCTTAAATATTTACAGCACTAATATTTGTGCTGGGAGGGGGACATGTATAAATAAAACCATACTGTGTCCCTCTGTGTAAGCTCAAAACATTATTGCAGGTTATTCTTTTAGTGTGAAAGGTTTTATTATTATTTTAATGTGATAAACTCCTCGAGATAGGTGGTGCTATTCTGTACATCAATAATCCTGAAAAATAAGCTGCTGCTGTTGCTCTGAGTGGGGTTCGGTGTAGCTCTGTGCTGACACTTTCTTAATATTTTCACTCTAAAATATACAAAGAATACATGATAATACTTTAATCCCCAGATGGAAAAATTAGGGCGTCCGCAGCAGCCCCAAAAGAGACCAAAGAAAGAAGAGATGGTAAGAACAATACAGGGTGTAGACATGAGTGCAAATTCTATATACACACATGAGCAGTATATACAGCAAGTCACAATGTACAGCCCAACTATCCAAGTAGCCCATGTACCAAATCGCGTATGTACAATACTATATACATATAGCAGCTGGATGGTATGATCAGTGTGGACATGTAAGAAAAGCTTTGAAGCAGTGATGTGATTTGTGAGAAGTACAAAAATATACAGAATGGTACCCATATGAAAACTGAGTAGCAGTGTATTTGTAGTGTAGTCAAAAGTAAGGTCAAGGGAGGGGGTGGCTAGGTGTTGTACAGCCTGATGGCTGTCGGCATAAAGGAGCATCTGAAGTGTTCCATCTTGCACCTGAGGGGATGAGCCTGTGGCTGAAGGTGCTCTCCATCTACCGTAGCTCAACATAAAGTGGATGAAGATTTCTCAAAATGGACCTGATCTTGTTTCTTATTGTCTTCTCCACCACTGTCTCCAGATTGTCCAGTTTGTGACCAACAACAAAGCTGGACTTCTTCATTAACTTGAGTTTGTCAGCCTCCACAGCCTTAAATCCACCTCCCCAGCATGATCTCAGCAAAGAATAGGGCACTGGCTACTACAGACTGATGGAACACCAAAAACTACTAGACATGAGTATATGAGGCAGGACAGGAACCCACAGGACGAGATTATAACTACGTGTTTTAAAACTTAAAACAGCAATGCTGGTTTAAATCTAACATCACACAGAAAAAGAAAACATCCCACACACTGCAATACACGAGACGGAAAAACCCATTCTGTTAGACTGCAAAATATATGAAGAAGTAAGAACTGAACTAGAGATGCAAATTAGAAAGCAAAACATGACACTAGAGAAATTGCTGGGAAAAAACAACTGGAAAAGTGCACCGTTCCCTAAAAAATTATCTGAAAAATACTGGGATAAGTGAGAGACTTTAGTAATTATTGTTATTACCTTTTTCTGACCCCAGTCAATCTCACACTCTTGTTTTCCATCATATGTGAATAAGATTTAAAAAATGAAAGAAATTTAAACTTGTCCCCTGATCTCGCTCTGAGAATCATGGCTTTGATACACTTGAGTGCATGTCAGTGTTCCAGTTCAGACAGTGTCATCTACAAATATCAAGGATGTTCCCTCTACCAGGGGTGTCAAACTCATTTATAGTTCAGGGGCCACATACAGCCTAATTAGATGTCAAGTGGGCCAAGCCATTAAAATCATAGCATAATTACCTATAAATAACTATAAGTCTTTATTAATTAAATAATAAAATTCATTCTGCGGGCCGGATTGAACCACTTAGCGGGCCGGTTTTGGCCCGCGGACCGTATGTCTGACACTTCCAGAGTCTAGTGTCTAACCTGTCCAAGAAAACCACAAAGGAGAGATGAGAGATGATCAGTCTGACGAGTCTGACACAAACTGTAAACAATTTTAGAAATAAGAAATAATGGGTCTATGAGTCCATGTTAAAGTTGTTTTGGGGCTGCTTTCAATCAAACCCTGCAACATATCTACATGAACCTTCATTTGACCCAATCACATGACGTCAGCAATGATTGAAAGACTTTAAGCAAGTATATTTCTAGACCTGCTCCTTCCCACTTTCTTTTCACTCTAATTCAGAGTAGATGTATTGGTGTGAACATGACATGAAAGATAATGGATTGTGTAAATATGTATAGTGCACTCCACTTGTACTGGCACCCTTGTTAAATATGAGCAAAGAAGGCTGTGAAAAATTGTCTCTTGTTTAACCTTTTTATTATATAAATACCTATTTATTATATATATATATATACATATATATATATATATGTGTGTGTGTGTGTGTGTGTGTATTTGTGTGCGTGTGTATGTATGTATATATATACGTAATTTTTTTTATAAATCACAAAAATACTGTCTGCTCTCAAACAAAACACAGGTTTATCCATAATAAAATGTCTTTTGTTAAATATTGGTGTTCAACAATTATTGGTAGCCTTTTAGTCAATATTTGGTGCTACCTCCTTTTGCCAGGATAACAGTTCTGAGTCTTTAATACCTGATGATGCTGGAGAATACATAGCAAGGGATCTGAGACCATTCCTTCATACAGAATCTCTCCAGATCCTTCAAAGGTCCACGCTGGCTGGTCTCCTCTTCTATTTTGGTTTCATCTGACCATAGCGGGGCCCGCGGGGCTCCCGCCTTGTGCCCTGAAGCAGGAATAAGCAGTGTGTAGATGGATGGATGGATGTATATATATATATATATATATATATATATATATATATATATATATATATATATATATATATATATAGATATATATATATATATATACACATATACACATGTATACACACACACTCACACACACAACACTCATATATGTTGCACGTCATTTCACGTGTAGCTAGAAGTAATCTTCCTGACTACACAGTAATTCTGGATGGTCTGTCTGTTTCATCATGTACAGCAGTTAAAGACCTCGGAGTGATTATTGACTCCAGTCTATCATTTGATGCTCATGTAGATAATATTACAAGGATAGCTTTCTTTCATCTCTGAAATATTTCTAAGATAAGAAACATATTGTCACTACATGATGCAGAAATACTGGTTCATGCATTCATCACCTCTAGATTAGATTACTGTAATGCCTTACTGTCTGGATGTTCCAGTAGGAATATAAATAAACTCCAGTTAGTCCAGAATTTAGCTGCTAGAGTCCTAACTAGAACTAGAAGATACGACCATATCACATTGCATTGGCTCCCAGTAAAATCACTCATTAACTATAAAATACTTTTATTAAACTATAAAGCACTAAACGGTCTCGCGCCACAATATCTAAGCGACCTTTTGGTTTTCTATGATCCTCCACGCCTACTTAGATCAAAAGATGCAGGCTATTTGACGGTACCCCCAAATAATGAAGGCTACAGCAGGGGGAAGAGCTCCTCGCTATAGACCCCACAATTATGGAACAGTCTTCCTATTAGTGTTCGGGACTCAGACACAGTCTCAGTGTTTAAGTCTAGGCTTAAAACGTATTTGTTTACTCAAGCCTACCCTGACTAGATTGTATTTTACTACTTCGCAGTCATAATAATCTTTTTTCTCCTTCTCTTCGGTCTTGGGCCCGAGGGCCCACGCGAATTTATGGAGATAATGGAGATCCAGATCCTTTCTGCCTTTGGATGGAGCTCTAATCTTCTCTAATTCCGGACTGCTGGGACTACGGCTGCTCCTAAGACCTTACAGATTTCTTATAAATCCATAATCAACTTTTTCATATTATCGGTTGTTACCCAGACGAGGATGGGTTCGCTTCTGAGTCGGGTTCCTCTCAAGGTTTCTTCCGCTTAAAACATCTTAGGGAGTTTTTCCTTGCCACCGTCGCCACTCAGTGGCTTGCTCAGTTGAGATAAATTCACACCTTCATTATCTGTATACCATGTTTCTATTTCTGTAAAGCTGCTTTGAGACAATGTCTATTGTAAACACTATTCACTATATTGGCACTACATAATGCAGAAATACTGGTTCATGCATTCATCACCTCTAGATTAGATTACTGTAATGCCTTACTGTCTGGATGTTCCAGTAGGAATATAAATAAACTCCAGTTAGTCCAGAATGCAGCTGCTAGAGTCCTAACTAGAACTAGAAGATACGACCACATCACCCCGATCTTATCCACACTGCATTGGCTCCCTGTAAAATCTCGCATTAAGTTTAAAATACTTTTATTAACCTATAAAGCACTACATGGTCTTGCACCACAATATCTAAGCGACCTTCTGGTTTTATATGATCCGCCACGCCTACTCAGATCAAAAGGTGCAGGCTATTTGACATTACCTAGAATAGTGAAGTCTACAGCAGGGGGAAGAGCCTTCGCTTATAGAGCCCCACAGTTATGGAGCAATCTTCTTATTAGTGTTCGGGACTCAGACACAGTCTCAGTGTTTAAGTCTAGGCTTAAAACATATTTGTTTACTCAAGCTTACCCTGACTAGATTATATCTCACTTCTTCACAGTCCTAATCGTTTTTCTCCCTCTCTCTCTTTTTGCTGAGCCCCACACGAATTTATGGAGATATTGGAGATCCAGATCCCTTCTGCCTCTGGATGAGCCCAAATCTTCTGCTGGGACTACGACTGCTCCTAAGGCCATACTTCTCAATTTCACATTATCTGTGTTACCTTCACATTCTCTGTTACCCAGATGAGGATGGGTTTCCCTTCTGAGTTGGGTTCCTCTCAAGGTTTCTTCCTCAAAAAACATCTTAGGGAGTTTTTCCTTGCCACCGTCGCCACTCAGTGGCTTGATCAGTTGGGTTAAATTCCATTTGTTTTATACCTGTTTGTTTCTGTTTATCTGTTTCTGACTGTTTATACCTGTTTTTATTTCTGTAAAGCTGCTTTGAGACAATGACTATTGTAAAAGCGCTATACAAATAAAATTGAATTGAATTGAATTGAATTTCTACAACTCTTATAATTTAGCAACGTAGCGCTGGGAGCTTTAATATGTAATTTTGTTATATTAAATGTAACAACATTTTTAAATGTTATATTATCAGTTATTTATTATCATTCTAATGTAAAGCCAGTTTAGTTTTTTTAAATCTGGATTTGAAGCAAACATTTGGAATATATCATCTTGCAGTGACCCATGTGTGTGTATCTTTTTTTATTTATTTCAGATTCGGGAAGTTGCCTACAGGATTTTCCAGTACCCAATAAAATATTATGCACACCCTTGAGGAACTGCTGTCTTGTAGACATAAACTGGCTAAGCTGGTTGACTATGAATCTTACACAGGGCGTTAAAAGGGGCTATGGCCAAAAGCCCAGGTAATAAATTTCTTTTACAGGTCCTGCTCTTCCCACTTGCGAATAAATATTTTGCGTTTTTTTATTAACCTAATTCTCTGAACAAACATGCTCTGAATAAACACAGTTTATTGAAATTTAGAAACCTACTTTGTTCTGTATTTTAAAGTCTTTTTTATTATTTCCCCACAGACACTGTGATGACCTTCCTGCGACTTTTGACAGACAAACTCAAAGACCGGTAGAGTTTTCCATATAAACTAGACGGTTAACATGAATCAAATTATTTTTTTTTAGAAAGGGACACGTTTCTAATGGCATTCAAAGATGACATTATGACATCATCGTAGTACATAAGGCTTCTCTTCACACACAGGGCCTTCTGTTTTTTTTTCCAGGAATTTTACCATATCTCATTTTTGTCTATAGTCCTGTAAGTATTCCCAGAATTCTTTTATATCTTAAAATAAAATACCCAACTAAGTTCATCCATTAAAATATTGCAAGCAGGTATAAACATAAAAATGAACTGTGGGAGCGGATGGAATTGAAAACAACAGTTCTCTAAACAGCACAAAAATGCATGTCTCTCTCTTTTAAATATATTTCTTGTGAGTAGGTTCTCAACAAAATGTTTTTTCTAGTAAGTGCCATTATTCTCCACAAGGTGACAGTATGCACTAAATGTTAAATCACCACTGATAATTTTCACATTTTAGTGTGATAGATAAATTTTGGTGTGTGCTTATTTGCTAGGACTGAAAAGGACTTTCAAATGATGAGAGAAATGAAGACCAGATTCAATCCCAGAAATCCAGTAAGCACCTAAATAGAAAATTAATTTTGCTTATATAAGAACAGTGTGTGTAGCTGCATCACATATATGTGCACAACATTCAGTGCATTATGTCTCTACACTGCAGGATCTTATGCCATGGGATCACCCCAATCTGAGTGGTGTTATACGTGCTGAGAGGTGAATTTGGTTTAATATTGTAGTTATTGTATAACAGTACCATAAAGAATCGTATCTCTCTTACTGTGGTGTTGTGTAGTGTTTAGCTGCATTCATTTCAAGAGAGATAAACGCCAGAATCCAACCCTGGGATCTGTCTGCTTATAATCCGTGGAGGAGCGGAAGAGGACTCCAGTGGCAAACTGTGAAGCTCTGGTGAACTCTATACCTAAGAGGATTAAGGCAGTGCTGGAAAATAATGTTGGCCACACAAAACATTGACACTTTGGGCCCAATTTGGACATTTTCACTTAGGGGTGTTGAAGGCCCGAATTTAGCCTATTACCCAAAGACAATTAATATTCAACCTAGAAGTGAATACTCACATTTGTAAACCCAATTGGAGATAGAAAAAAGACGACCAGCCATGCGTGAGGAAAAGCAAGGGTCCAGGTTTTATTTCGGTCCACCACACGAGATCCACACCAATGAGAATTCCCAGAAGTGATCTCACAACTGGAGCTTAAGCTCCAGTATTTATATCTTATGTACACAGTAAAAAACCAACAAATTTCAGAAAGATTAGGATCTCAATACCAATATGGTTAAAAAGAGCTCATCTACATTCACCATGAGGTTTAAAAAAGCTTCCCAAACAGTTACTATTAGGAAAAATAAACAAGCCTCTCACGATAACCATGAGGTTACAAAAAAGGCTTATCAAGATTACCATGAGCAAAAAAAAACTTTCTAAAAAAGGTACCATTAGGATTGAAAATAAGAGAGAGAGAAAAGAAAACAATTTGGAGCAACGACCTTGGTCTCACAGGTGCAGTGTGACGCAGCTTTTTGTATAAATAGCTCCTCATGGTTCTCTCCCAAACATTCAAGGCCCATGTCCACAGCACGCCCAACCCTTCCCCGCAAGACAAGAATCTTTATCCTCTGCATTATGAGTAAGTTTCTTTTACCTTTTTTCTGTATTTCTGGTTTATCATTTATTTTCATATCTGCTCTATATTTCTGTTTTATATATGGTTATACTACTTGCAAGTGGTTTACTGTACTTATTAAGATATTATCCTTATAATATCTTACTCCTTTTTATCATTCTTATAAAGTTATAATGTAATGTGTGTGCGAGAGAGGGAGAGACAGAGAGAATATGTGTGTGTGTGTGTGCGTGTCTGTACGCCTGACCTTATATGTGCAAGAGTGTGTGTGTTATCTGTGTGTGTTTGTGTGTGTGTGTGTGTGTGTGTGTTTCATTAACTCTCTTTCTCTGTAACTATTAAACCATAGTGTGTTAATCTTAAAATGTGAATCCTGTTCATCAATATCCACCTAATACCTCCTCTGTGTGTCTAGGTGTCATTTTTCCCTCTTTCATTTATTGGAAGGGCTGAATTTGGATTCATGCACCCGCCACCAAATCGTGCATCTCACTGCTGATTTCCAATAAAACTACGCACTACTCATACTAGGTCTCCCTCGTGTTTATTTTATGTATATTTTTAACCACAACAGTGTTCTCACTTTTGTTGCCAGTGGTTTAGACATTAATGGCTGTGTGTTGAGTTATTTTGAGAGGACAGCAAATTTACACTGTTATACAAGCAGTACACTCACTACTTTACATTGTAACAAAGTGTCATTTCCTCAGTGTTGTCACATGAAAAGATATAATCAAATATTTACAAAAATGTGAGGGGTGTACTCACTTTTGTGAGATACTGTATGATTAAAAATAATTGTCAGATGCCTACATATAAACTACATGAAATAGTTGTATATGTAGATACACATGAAGGACAAGTTATTAGATAACCTTAAGGCTAACATTCATATTAAAAGCCACAAAACTTCCATTTTGATGTCATGGGGACTTTAAAACTGGGGCGGTTGTGGCTCAGGTAGAGTGTGTTGTCCCGTAATTGTAGGGTTGGCAGGTCGATTCCCGGCCCACATGCCGAAGTGTCCTTGGGCAAGACACTGAACCCCAAGTTGCTCCCGATGGCAAGTTAGCACCTTGCATGGCAGCTCTGCTACCATTGGTGTGTGAGAGTGTGTGTGAATGGGTAAATGAGACCCAGTGTAAAGCACTTTGGAAAAAAGCGCTACACAAGTGCAGACCATGTAAAAATGTGATGGGTTGACACCCTGTTCAGGGTGTCCGTGGGATAAGCTCCAGTCTCCCTGTGTAGAATATTTTAACAAAACAATGTGTAACCAACCTATGTATAACCAATGTATAAGGTTTTATGATTAAGAAAAAAGTTATAATCATATAAGTGAGTTAATCCACCAGATTATGTGTTTAAGACTATGTTCAAGCCACTATGTGTAACCAAATCTTAATCAGTAAGCTGGTACCTGTCTATGCTGGGCATGTAGGAGAGCCTACTGAAATATAGGAAATCCGATGCTAGAAAAATCTATTTCTCCACCTTAATAGGAGATAACAAAAACAATTCCATCTTCCTATTCAACACGGTAGCAAAATTAACTAGGAATAAAACCACTACAGAGAAAAACACTCAATCATTACATAACAGTGAAGATTTCATGAAATTCTTTATTGATAAGGTTGAAAATATTAGACGTGAAATACAGGCCATTAAATTAAAACCGGACAGTACTGTAACAAACCCATTAGATGACAATGTAGCAATATCAGATCAATGTGTTTTGCTCCGCTTAGAGAGACAGACTTAGCTACATTAATCTCTTCAGCCAATTCATCAACCTGCATACTAGATCCCGTACCCACATGTTTGTTTAAACAGATTTGTCCAGGATTAATTGAACCACTTTTAAATATAATAAATTCTTCCCTAAGCACTGGCTATGTACCTAAATCACTTAAATTAGCAGTTATTAAACCCTTGATTAAAAAACCTGACCTTGACCCGTCTAAATTGTCCAGCTATAGACTTATATCAAATATCCCCTTCATCTCTAAGATTTTAGAAAAGGTTGTAGCAAAGCAGTTATGCTCGTACTTAGATAGGAATAACATTCAAGAAATGTATCAGTCAGGATTTAGACCTCATCATAGCACAGAGACAGCTTTAGTTAAAGTAGTAAATGACCTTCTACTGGCCTCTGATCAGGGTTGTGTCTCGCTGCTTGTGTTACTCGACCTTAGTGCAGCTTTTGATACTATAGATCACACTATTCTCCTTGATAGATTACAAAATGTTGTTGGTATTAAGGGAACAGTCCTCTCCTGGCTCAGGTCTTATCTGACTGATCGTTATCAGTTCGTAGATGTAAATGGTGATTTCTCCATGCGTACTGATGTTACTTTTGGAGTTCCACAGGGTTCTGTTTTAGGCCCACTGCTTTTTACTTTATATATGTTACCCCTAGGACAAATTATTCGTAAACATGGAATTAGCTTCCACTGTTATGCTGATGATACACAGTTGTATGTTTCAGTGGAGCCAGAGGACAGACAGAAGCTTAGTGTAGTTGAGGATTGTGTAAAGAACATTAGACGTTGGATGTTAACTAACTTCCTTTTACTTAATTCTGATAAGACAGAAATACTTTTGTTAGGCCCACGTGTAGCTAGAAGTAATCTTTCTGATTACACAGTAATTCTGGATGGTCTGTCTGTTTCATCATGTACAGCAGTTAAAGACCTCGGAGTGATTATTGACTTCAGTCTATCATTTGATGCTCATGTAGATAATATTACAAGGATAGCTTTCTTTCATCTCTGAAATATTTCTAAGATAAGAAACATATTGTCACTACATGATGCAGAAATACTGGTTCATGCATTCATCACCTCTAGATTAGATTACTGTAATGCCTTACTGTCTGGATGTTCCAGTAGGAATATAAATAAACTCCAGTTAGTCCAGAATTTAGCTGCTAGAGTCCTAACTAGAACTAGAAGATACGACCATATCACATTGCATTGGCTCCCAGTAAAATCACTCATTAACTATAAAATACTTTTATTAAACTATAAAGCACTAAACGGTCTCGCGCCACAATATCTAAGCGACCTTTTGGTTTTCTATGATCCTCCACGCCTACTTAGATCAAAAGGTGCAGGCTATTTGACGGTACCTCAAATAATGAAGGCTACAGCAGGGGGAAGAGCCTTCGCTTATAGACCCCACAATTATGGAACAGTCTTCCTATTAGTGTTCGGGACTCAGACACAGTCTCAGTGTTTAAGTCTAGGCTTAAAACGTATTTGTTTACTCAAGCCTACCCTGACTAGATTGTATTTTACTACTTCGCAGTCATAATAATCTTTTTTCTCCCTCTCTCCTTCTGCCGAGCCCCACACGAATTTATGGAGATAATGGAGATCCAGATCCTTTCTGCCTTTGGATGGAGCTCTAATCTTCTCTAATTCCGGACTGCTGGGACTACGGCTGCTCCTAAGACCTTACAGATTTCTTATAAATCCATAATCAACTTTTTCATATTATCGGTTGTTACCCAGACGAGGATGGGTTCGCTTCTGAGTCGGGTTCCTCTCAAGGTTTCTTCCGCTTAAAACATCTTAGGGAGTTTTTCCTTGCCACCGTCGCCACTCAGTGGCTTGCTCAGTTGAGATAAATTCACACCTTCATTATCTGTATACCATGTTTCTATTTCTGTAAAGCTGCTTTGAGACAATGTCTATTGTAAACACTATTCAGTGTTTCAGAATGCTATAAAAAGCTGTATCAAAAGCACTTGTGTCAGTTGATCTGCAGACCAGCTCAGACTTTGTTGCTTTTATAATAAAGTCTATTTTTTGGCATCAAGACCCCAAGACTCTAAGAGTGTTTTGTGCAGAAGATTCTTCCAGACCCACGACCCTGTGTTGGATAAGCGGTACAGAAACTGGATGGATGAGGATTAAATACTGAGTAGGTTACTCATTTCAGTATCAGTTTGATTATTAGGGCTCAGTATTGCGACCAATTAGTTGAATTGATTTGTGTGTGTGTGTGTGTGTGTGTGTGTGTGTATGTATATATATATATATATACATACACACACACACACACACACACACACACACACAGTGCCTTGCGAAAGAATTCGGCCCCCTTGAACTTTTCAACCTTTTGCCACATTTCAGGCTTCAAACATAAAGATATAAAATTTAAATTTTTGAAACATGAAATCCATGTTTTAATATAAATGCTTGTAACTGAAACCCTCCTACTTAGCTATATTACTGAAATACACATTTACTTTAACAACAGGGCCAACACAATTATGTTTAATTAATTTCCACTTTTACTTTGAGTAACAAACATTGTAACAATAAATCATAAACATGTGCATACACTGCACACAAGGTAAGCACAAACTGCACAGTGCACATTACTGTAAAAAATAAATAAATAAAAACATTGTAAACATGCAACAGTGAAATTCATTAACAACTTGAAACTTAAGAAATAAAACCGTTTTCAAAATCCAAAACCTGAAAGTTAGCGACATCTTCAGGATGAGAGGCGAACTACAGATAATATTCACATTCCCTCAGGCAAAGGGATATTTCCAAAATAGATATCGCTTCGTTAAATTGAAGATCTATTAATATCGGAGTATCGCTTTTTTTTAAGACAGCCCTAATGATTATTCATGTGTATCAAAACATTGCGCCAAATAAACGGTATTGATGTTTGAGTTTTTCCCTGATCTAACACACCTGATCTAACACTCCTGATCCAGCTAATGAAGGACTTGATAAATAGCAGATCCTGTGTAATGAAATAGGAAAACTGTGCATGCAGTGGACTTGTCATGCTGTATGTGTAAATAGTCAATAATACTGAGATCGTCTGGTCTGGGTGTCAATCTTTCTCCTTGACACACCTCTGATCACACAAATGATTATCCTGAAGAACATCCTGAAGCCGAGTCTGTGTGAGAGTTACTACAGCAGGACAGTCTGATGTTGGTGAGAACTTTCTTACTGTCTGATCCCACACCGCGGCCTTGGGCAACACCTAATGCACATAGCTAGCTAACTACATGAGCTAGTCCATATGGATCTCTAAAAACTGAAATATTGAGTTGATCACTTTATTTTCGAGATCTAGGTTTTATTTGAAGTGATCTAGCTCTATATTTTAAGCAGCAGAGCATGAAGAACATTCCAGCATTGACTAGCTCACTAATCTACATCCTGGAGATCCAATTTATCTGATAAAACTCACAAACAGCCTGATCCATGTGATCAGACTCACCTTATTATACGGAGTTAGATTAAGAAACTTAATTCTGTAGGAAGATGACGTTAACGTACAATATGCAGGAATGAGAATGTGAATGAGTTCCCAATATATTCTAAATTTCACCGTAAACAAGCACAGCAACAAACAAACAAACTCATAACCTGACCTATCACCTGAGATGAGAATGTTTAATAAAATCTTCAGCTATCCATCATACAGCTGTGTTTATTAATGCGGAAAAGTAAAGGGGAAAACTACTTCTTCTTTGGCGGTTGGCAAAACACTAAAGTGTGTATTACCGCCACCTACTGGAGTGTGAGCAGTAGCTAGGGGGGAAATAATAGTTAAAAAAATAATTTAATTAATTAAACAAAATGAATAGTAAAAAAATAAAAATATGACAATAATACTAAAATTTAATTGGGGACCAAAAATACAAACATGATAGCTAGCTTTAGTAAGAATGGAAACGTGATTAAATTGGGGTTCAGAGAGAATTAAGTAAGAAATAAAAAAAAATAATAACCGTGTTCGAAAGTTTGACAATTACCAATTTGTTATTATTAGGGTAGGTAATGATATGGTGATTGACTGGTACACATGGGCCACGCACTTTTTGGGAGGGGTCGTTTCATCCCAATGTTGAGGTAATACCAATCTGTCCCCACCATTATACAGGAGAAAATATTTCTATATATCCCGCTTTAATTTTCCCCGCCAATAGATCTCCTTTCTTCATCTATTCTATTTTTATTTGTATTTATTTATTTATTTTAATTAATTTTTTTAAATATGCATTCATTCCCGTTTGTTAAGGGAAATCGGCGTGTGTCCCCCTGAAATTGTACACTTGATTTCGCCCATACGCAACGCAGTTGGTTGATATATTTTAGCCGCACAGTCTGTAAGAAATAGAGACAGCAGCCAGGTGTAGAAAAGTCCTGCAGAACATACGAGCTTTTGAGAGCCGGACGCGTAGGGCGCCAGCACCGTTAGAGCTGACTGTGTAGTGCGCCGATACTTTCTAGAGCCGACCGTGTAGTAAAGCATTTTTAAAATTTGTAACCAGTCTCGAGTTGGGTCTGGGGCTGACTAGGGGTGAAACAATGACTTTGATTCATAACTACTCAATATTTTAAAAGACCACTGAATCTGCTATGATACAATTTGACTTGAGCCTCTGAGCAAAATGTGACCAAATATGTTAATTTTTTAATTTTTTATTTTATTTATTTATTTATTTATTTTTAAATACATGAATGCTGATGTAGAGAGGGATTATTTTGGGTATCAGTTACAGCAAATCAACTTGCTAGCCTATTCAATTATTTACACATCAATTAGGAAGTTTTTTTATACTGCAGATGGTCATTTTTAGTAATCTATTTGATTGTTGCATTGTTCAATTCCAATCACTGCTTTTCAAAGAGAGAAAAAAATAAAAAAAAGAGGTTTTAAACACCCTAAGGGTGTGTTTTTTTAAAAAAAAAAAAAACATCCTTCTTCTTTCTTTTGAATTGAAGAAAAAAAAAAAAAAACAAGGGGGTAAAAAAAAAGGGGGGGGGGGGGTTTTAAAAAAAAAATTAAAATATTTTTTTTTTTTTTTTTTCTTCAGCTGTACTACACCTTCTAAAGCCCTCATCCTTATAAATTACCTCAGGCCAGAAATACCAAAGACTAACCATTCTCCAAACTAAATAAATCAAGAACAGAAGCAGAATGGAACGAGAGTTGGACTACTGTGCTCTTATGAAAGGGATTCAGGAGCTTGATTTCCAAGGGAATGCAGTGCCAAGTGACCTTGTGCTAACAGGCAGCCATGCCTTCCCACTCTCCATGAATCCAAGAGGTCAGGTCCTAATGGCTGCCTCTCGCTATGGTCAGGGACGTATAGTAGTGTTGGGACATGAGGAGTATTTAACACGTTTCCCAGTCCTGGTTGAGAATGCCTTGACTTGGCTTATGCCGTGTGAGTCTGAAAGCACAACAGTAGGCATTCAAAAGGGTCTCAGTTCAACTGCAGAGAATTTATCCTACTGCTCTATGAAAACCGAGGTGGGAGATTTCCAAGACGTCGGTTTAGCAGTCTATGTCACTGATGCCTACAGTGTCGAGTCATGTGCCAAAGAGTTAGTAGCCTTCCTTAAATCTGGAGGAGGCTTGCTCATTGCCGGTCAGGCTTGGAATTGGGCTCAATCCCATCCAGGAAAGAATACGTTACTCGGCTTCCCCGGCAACAAAGTATGCAGTGTGGCAGGAGTCTATTTCTCAGAGCTTCCAGGGGAATGTGGCAAATGTCCTGTGCCCATGCAAATTCCCTCGAGCTGGTTGGCAGTGTCGTAAGTAAAGCACATGTAAATTTTCCTTTTTGAAAAGTTTCTTGTAATTGTTTAAAATCTCACTTGATTTGTCTGCTTATTCCCAGAATTGGTAAGGACTTCAAAGATGACCTCAATTTCCTACTACAAGGTGTTTCAGAGTTTGACGTTCGAGGTGAAGCTTTAGCATCTGAAGTGATGGCACATGGACCCTTAGCCTTTCCTATTGCACTTGCCACATGTGGTAGAGCATTCATTGCTGGGGCCTATTATGGACAGGGGAGAATAATTGTGGCCACTCATGAAAGCTTCCTTGGCCGTGATTCACTGTCTAGCTTTGTTTAGATCAACGCTATCCACTGGCTTGATGAAGGACGCCAAAGGGGTTATCGGAATCATGCCCCAACTTAAAGATGCCCATCGTGTTCTGAGCAAGTCAGGACTAAATTGTCAATTCACTGGATTTAGGGAAGACCTGAGTGTCTTTGTCTGTACCTCCTATGATGATTCTCAACGTCACCAGATCCAGGAGTTTGTTGCAGAGGGTGGAGGTCTCATGATAGGAGGTCATGCTTTGTCCTGGGCAGAGACCAACCCTAACCGCGATGTGATTACTGATTACCCTGGAAACCGTATCCTCAATAAAATGGGACTGTGTCACATTGGTAATACCTTGTAAGTCTGACCTGTTTAAAGCCCAGCAAATAAGGGAAGATGGGGGAAGGTGGTACACCGGCTTATCATTTCCGTGACTTGCTGCAGCGCTTTGCTATCCATGCCATCCAGGGCCAGGATCTTACTGCACGTGAACAGGAATGTCTGCAGAAGCTGTCAAATGATTGCACAAATTATCTTCGCATGCAGGCTCATAACAGTGCTTCCTATACTTCAATGGTTTCACTGATCACCGATATGGTGAAAGAGGCAGGAGTTCCGCAAGTGTGCCATACATGTCCTGTTAATAATACCAAAGATAAACTGTTGCTTCATGTGGGAAGTGAGGTGTACAAGGTGTGCAAAGATCCTGATGCACTTCTGCCATTCATCATCACAGACATACCCAACCTACCTACAGTGTCCAACACGAAAGTCCGGATCAGCGCAGACACAGCTGGTACAGATTCTCTTTTCTTCAATAGAAATGTAATTTCCTGTTTCAGATTGTATTTGAGTATACACTTCCCTAAAGTTTAAGGTTTACAACTGCTAGCTTAAGTTAATTTCTGCCAAACAATGATGGTTATACCATTATCTATCTGAAATAATTTGACAATGTCTAATGTTAAAAGCACTACACAGATAATGTGACTGAATTGTATATCTGCCACATACTGTACATTCCAAGTTTAAACATACTCAGGGTCATAACCAGGATCCAAATTTTAGTGAGGGACACATTTCTGCAATGTGTACAGTACATCAATATGAATGTGTTGCATCGGTTGCTAAATTGAAATCTGTTATCCATTATCCTTCCATTGTTGCATAAATGCCATGAATCCATTGAGACTGTCTTCATTTTTCTGAAAAATTTCGGTTTACAGGCATAAATTAGCTAGCCTTTTCATTCCAGAATTGCATTACATGATGCTGTGCCAAGGTGGCTTAGTGGTTCACATGTTTGCCTCACAGCTCTGGGGTTTGGTTCTTGCCTCTTCCCTGTGTGGGTTGCAGTGTACAGTGCGCAAGGAGGTGCTGCGGGTGAACAGGGCAAAGGCTCATCCAGGCGTGTCTCCAGAAAACCGAAAGGCTCGAGCTGAGAATTATGCTAAGGGAGGCAGGAAGCTGGAAAACTGGAGCGTCTGGACAGCTCTGGAGACATACTTGCAGGCATACACAACTTGCACTTTTTCTGATGCTTGATTTTAATTGAATAAGAATTTAAATACACAATCAAGACCCCCCCCCACCTAACAAGTGAAGAAAAGAATTTCACTGTGCTATAAGTATGTGATGCATAAAGGCAAAATTATACCAAACTTGACGCAACAAATATTGTGCCCATGATGAGATGTATCTTTATTTAAACCTTAAAAGTACTTCATACAAACCATTTTTTTTCTTTTTTTTTCCCCTGACACTATTTTGTAAAGACTGTCTTAGTCTCACTTCCGACATTAATGTTACTTTGTTGGCAAATGAGATTTGTGCACATTTAAACTTTTTTTAATTATTTAATTTTTTTTTATAAACTTTCATGAGTCAAATTGTAAAATGTTTTGACCCAAACTGCACCACTAACCTAATCATAACCTACATTCCTTTCTGTACAAACTGATAAATGCAGCTATATAAAAATATCATAACTTCTAATTATTTGTTCAAATCGTGTATCTGGGGGTTTTTTGGGTCAAGTATAATTGATCTTTAACGGAGTAAGATTTTACACAATAGCCAGATGGAAGTATAGATTTTCTGTACCTTTCCACTCCCCCCTTCTTCCTTAACCTATTTTGTTTCAGCTGCAAGATAAATTTGGCTGGGTTGCTTTCAAGAAAGTCTTTTGCAGTCTATCATGGCATCACTAACGTCCCAAAGAATCGAGATGGAAAGATGAACTTATACGCTAAAAACGTTCTCAAGGCAGTGAACATAAATCTTGCTCCCTTTCTTCAAAGCCTGGGGTTGGCCCATTCAGCCCAGCACACTGAAACACTAGCAATCTTCCTGTGTGGCACGACCATCCCATGGCCCAGTATGCTTAATTCCTAATCCCAGTATGCTTGTCATGGTACACAGAAATCTTGATCGGGGTGCTCCTTTTTTTCTTTTGGTGCTGGCTTGGGTATGAATATAATGGTGATAAATATAAACATAAGAAACTAATTGAGGGTGCATATAGATAGCTTGATCTCTACATGATCTAGTTGTTTATTAGAGTTACTGTAAACTGATGCATTATAAGCACATCATACTTGCAGCTAATCTCCTTTTGTATGCAAATATGTGCAGCTATAGATCAGCCAGAATCTATGCAGGGTGTTTGCAAAATAAACAAATGTTGAAATATAATGGCTATACTGTGGTTATGTTGTCATTATCAGTCATGTTTGGATTTGATTTGATTTCATTACGAAGTAGATCCAAACCAAAGGTGTGTTCTTTAATTTAATTACTTTTTAGATTTTATTTTGGTATGAGGTCTGTGGAACAGGAAAGTGGGGTCATTTTGAAACTGGAGTCTTAATATTTACAACACTAATATTTGTGCTGGGAGGGGGACATGTATAAATAAAACTATACTGTGTCCCTGTGTGTAAGCTCAAAAACATTATTGCAGGTTATTCTTTTAGTGTGAAAGGTTTTATTATTATTTTAATGTGATAAACTCCTCGAGATAAAGTGGTGCTATTCTGTACATCAATAATCCTGAAAAATAAGCTGCTGCTGTTGTTCTGAGTGGGGTTCGGTGTAGCTCTGTGCTGACACTTTAATATTTTCACCTAAAATATACAAAGAATACATGATAATACTTTAATCCCCAGATGGAAAAATTAGGGCGTCACAGCAGCAGCCAAAAAGAGACCAAAGAAAGAAGAGATGGTAAGAACAATACAGAGGTGTAGACATGAGTGCAAATTCTATATACACACATGAGCAGTATATACAGCAAGTCACAATGTACAGCCCAACTATCCAAGTAGCCCATGTACCAAATGCGTATGTACAATACTATATACATATAGCAGCTGGATGGTATGATCAGTGTGGACAGTATGAAAAGCTTTGAAGCAGTGATGTGATTTGTTGAGAAGTACAAAATATACAGAATGGTACCCATATGAAACTGAGTAGCAGTGTATTTGGTAGTAGTCAAAAGTAAGGTCAAGGGAGGGGTGGCTAGGTGTTGTACAGCCTGATGGCTGTCGGCACAAAGGAGCATCTGAAGTGTTCCATCTTGCACCTGAGGGATGAGCCTGTGGCTGAAGGTGCTCTCCATCTACCGTAGCTCAACATAAAGTGGATGAAGATTTCTCAAAATGGACCTGATCTTGTTTCTTATTGTCTTCTCCACCACTGTCTCCAGATTGTCCAGTTTGTGACCAACAACAAAGCTGGACTTCTTCCTTAACTGAGTTTGTCAGCCTCCACACAGCCTTAAATCCACCTCCCAGCATGATCTCAGCAAAGAATAGGGCACTGGCTACTACAGACTGATGGAACACCAAAAACTACTAGACATGAGTATATGAGGCAGGACAGGAACCCACAGGACGAGATTATAACTATGTGTTTTAAAACTTAAAACAGCAATGCTGGTTTAAATCTAACATCACACAGAAAGAAAACATCCCACACACTGCAATACACGGACGGAAAACCCATTCTGTTAGACTGCAAAATATATGAAGAAGTAAGAACTGAACTAGAGATGCAAATTAGAAAGCAAAACATGACACTAGAGAAATTGCTGGGAAAAAAACAACTGGAAAAGTGCACCGTTCCTCAAAAATTATCTGAAAAATACTGGGATAAGTGCGAGACTTTATAATGTGTTATTACCTTTCTGACCCTAATTAATCTCACACTCTTGTTTTCCATCATATGTGAATAAGATTTAAAAAATGAAAAGAAATTTAAACTTGTCCCTGATCTCGCTCTGAGAATCATGGCTTTGATACACTTGAGTGCATGTCAGTGTTCCAGTTCAGACAGTGTTGAGAGCATATCATCTACAAATATCAAGGATGTTCCCTCTACCAGGGTGTCAAACTCATTTATAGTTCAGGGGCCACATACGCCTAATTAGTGTATCAAGGGCCAAGCCAATAAATTCATAGCATAATTACCTATAAATAACTATAAGTCTTTATTAATTAAATACTAAAATTCATTCTGCGGGCCGGATTGAACTCACTTAGCGGGCGGTTTTGTTCACTGGACCCTTATGTCTGACACTTCCAGAGTCTAGTGTCTAACCTGTCCAAGAAAACCACAAAGGAGAGATGAGATGATCAGTCTGACGAGTCGACACAAACTGTAAAACAATTTTAGAAATAAAAGTAATGGGTCTATGAGTCCATGTTAAAGTTGTTTTGGGGCTGCTTTCAATCAAACCCTGCAACATATCTACATGAACCTTCATTTGACCCAATACATGACGTCAGCAATGATTGAAAGACTTTAAGCAAGTATATTTCTAGACCTGCTCCTTCCCACTTTCTTTTCACTCTAATTCAGAGTAGATGTATTATTGTGTGAACATGACATGAAAGATAATGGATTGTGTAAATATGTATAGTGCACTCACTTGTACTGGCACCCTTGTTAAATATGAGCAAAGAAGGCGTGGAAAAATTGTCTCTTGTTTAACCTTTTTATTATATAAATACCTATTTATTATATATATATATATATATATACATATATATATATATATATATATATATATATATATATATATGTGTGTGTGTGTGTGTGTGTGTGTGTGTATTTGTGTGTGTGTGTATGTATATATATACGGTAATTTTTTTTATAAATCACAAAAATACTGTCTGCTCTCAAACAAAACACAGGTTTATCCATAATAAAAATGTCTTTTGTTAAATATTGGTGTTCAACAATTATTGGTAGCTTTTAGTCAATATTTGGTGCTACCTCCTTTGCCAGGATAACAGTTCTGGAGTCTTTAATACCTGATGATGCTGGAGAATACATAGCAAGGGATCTGAGACCATTCCTTCATAGAGAATCTCTCCAGATCCTTCAAAGGTCCACGCTGGCTGGTCTCCTCTTCTATTTTGGTTTCATCTGACCATAGCGGGGCCAGCGGGCCCCGCCTTGTGCCCCGCAACCCTGAAGCAGGAATAAGCAGTTGAAGATGGATGGATGGATGGATATATATATATATATATATATATATATATATATATATATATATATATATATATATATATATATATATATATATAATATATATAGATATATATATATATATACACATATATACATATACACATATATACACACACACTTCACACACACAACACTCATATATATGTTGCATGTCATTTCACGGTAGCTAGAAGTAATCTTCCTGACTACACAGTAATTCGATGGTCTGTCTGTTTCATCATGTACAGCAGTTAAAGACCTCGGGTGATTATTGACTCCAGTCTATCATTTGATGCTCATGTAGATAATATTACAAGGATAGCTCTTTCATCTCTGAAATATTTCTAAGATAAGAAACATATTGTCACTACAGATGCAGAAATACTGGTTCATGCATTCATCACCTCTAGATTAGATTATACTGTAATGCCTTACTGTCTGGATGTTCCAGTAGGAATATAAATAAACTCCAGTTAGTCCAGAATGCAGCTGCTAGAGTCCTAACTAGAACTAGAAGATACGACCATATCACATTGCATTGGCTCCCAGTAAAATACTCATTAACTATAAAATACTTTTATTAAACTATAAAGCACTAAACGGTCTCGCGCCACAATATCTAAGCGACCTTTGTTTTCTATGATCCTCACGCCTACTTAGATCAAAAGATGCAGGCTATTTGGCGGTACCTCAAATAATAAAGGCTACAGCAGGGGAAGAGCCTTGTATAGACCCCACAATTATGGAACTGTCTTCCTATTAGTGTTCGGGACTCAGACACAGTCTCAGTGTTTAAGTCTAGGCTTAAAAACGTATTTGTTTACTCAAGCCTCCCCTGACTAGATTGTATTTTACTACTCCAGTCATAATAATCTTTTTCCCTCTCTCCCTTCTGCCGAGCCCCACACGAATTTATGGAGATAATGGAGATCCAGATCCTTTCTGCCTTTGGATGGAGCTCTAATCTTCTCTAATTCCGGACTGCTGGGACTACGGCTGCTCCTAAGACCTTCCAGTTCTTATAAATCCATAATCAACTTTTCATATTATCGGTTGTTACCCAGATGAGGATGGGTTCGCTTCTGAGTCGGGTTCCTCTCAAAGGTTTCTTCCGCTTAAAACATCTTAGGGAGTTTTCCTTGCCACCGTCGCCACTCAGTGGCTTGCTCAGTTGAGATAAATTCACACCTTCATTATCCGTATACCATGTTTCTATTTCTGTAAAAGCTGCTTTGAGACAATGTCATTGTAAACACTATTCAGTGTTTCAGAATGCTATAAAAAGCTGTATCAAAAGCACTTGTGTCCAAGTTGATCTACCAGACCAGCTCAGACTTTGTTGCTTTTATAATAAAGTCTATTTTTTGGCATCAAGACCCCAAGACTCTAAGAGTGTTTTGTGCAGAAGATTCTTCGGACCACGACCCTGTGTTGGATAAGCGGTACAGAAACTGGATGGATGAGGATTAAATACTGAGTAGGTTACTCATTTCAGTATCAGTTTGATTATTAGGGCTCAGTATTGCGACCAATTAGTTGAATTGATTTAAAAATGAAAGAAATTTAAACTTGTCCCCTGATCTCGCTCTGAGAATCATGGCTTTGATACACTTGAGTGCATGTCAGTGTTCCAGTTCAGACAGTGTTGAGAGAATATCATCTACAAATATCAAGGATGTTTCCCTCTACCAGGGGTGTCAAACTCATTTATAGTTCAGGGGCCACATACAGCCTAATTAGATGTCAAGTGGGCCAAGCCATTAAAATCATAGCATAATTACCTATAAATAACTATAAGTCTTTATTAATTAAATAATAAAATTCATGCGGGCGGATTGAACCACTTAGCGGGCCGGTTTGCCCCATGGACCGTATGTCTGACACTTCCAGAGTCTAGTGTCTAACCTGTCCAAGAAAACCACAAAGGAGAGATGAGAGATGATCAGTCTGACCGGAGTCTGACACAAACTGTAAACAATTTTAGAAATAAGAAATAATGGGTCTATGAGTCCATGTTAAAGTTGTTTTGGGGCTGCTTTCAATCAAACCCTGCAACATATCTACATGAACCTTCATTTGACCCAATCACATGACGTCAGCAATGATTGAAAGACTTTAAGCAAGTATATTTCTAGACCTGCTCCTTCCCACTTTCTTTTCACTCTAATTCAGAGTAGATGTATTGGTGTGAACATGACATGAAAGATAATGGATTGTGTAAATATGTATAGTGCACTCCACTTGTACTGGCACCCTTGTTAAATATGAGCAAAGAAGGCTGTGAAAAATTGTCTCTTGTTTAACCTTTTTATTATATAAATACCTATTTATAATATATATATATATATATATATATATATATATATATATATATATAATATATATATATATATATATATATATATATATATATATATATATATATATATATATATATGTGTGTGTGTGTGTGTGTGTGTATTGTGTGCGTGTGTATGTATGTATATATATACGTAATTTTTTTATAAATCACAAAATACATCTGCTCTCAAACAAAACACAGGTTTATCCATAATAAAATGTCTTTTGTTAAATATTGGTGTTCAACAATTATTGGTAGCCTTTTAGTCAATATTTGGTGCTACCTCCTTTTGCCAGGATAACAGTTCTGAGTCTTTAATACCTGATGATGCTGGAGAATACATAGCAAGGGATCTGAGACCATTCCTTCATACAGAATCTCTCCAGATCCTTCAAAGGTCCACGCTGGCTGGTCTCCTCTTCTATTTTGGTTTCATCTGACCATGGCCCAAATTCCGGGCTTCCCTTGTGCCCGCGACCTGAAGCAGGAATAAGCAGTTGAAGATGGATGGATGGATGGATATATATATATATATATATATATATATATATATATATATATATATATATATATATATATATATATATATATATATATATATATATATATATATAGATATATATATATATATATATATATACTATATATATACATATACACATATATACACACACTCACACACACAACACTCATATATGTTTGCATGTCATTTCACGTGTAGCTAGAAGTAATCTTCCTGACTACACAGTAATTCTGGATGGTCTGTCTGTTTCATCATGTACAGCAGTTAAAAACCTCGGAGTGATTATTGACTCCAGTCTATCATTTGATGCTCATGTAGATAATATTACAAGGATAGCTTTCTTTCATCTCTGAAATATTTCTAAGATAAGAAACATATTGTCACTACATGATGCAGAAATACTGGTTCATGCATTCATCACCTCTAGATTAGATTACTGTAATGCCTTACTGTCTGGATGTTCCAGTAGGAATATAAATAAACTCCAGTTAGTCCAGAATGCAGCTGCTAGAGTCCTAACTAGAACTAGAAGATACGACCATATCACATTGCATTGGCTCCCAGTAAAATCACTCATTAACTATAAAATACTTTTATTAAACTATAAAGCACTAAACGGTCTCGCGCCACAATATCTAAGCGACCTTTTGGTTTTCTATGATCCTCACGCCTACTTAGATCAAAAGATGCAGGCTATTGACGGTACCTCAAATAATGAAGGCTACAGCAGGGGAAGAGCCTTCGCTTATAGACCCCACAATTATGGAACAGTCTTCCTATTAGTGTTCGGGACTCAGACACAGTCTCAGTGTTTAAGTCTAGGCTTAAAACGTATTTGTTTACTCAAGCCTACCCTGACTAGATTGTATTTTACTACTTCGCAGTCATAATAATCTTTTTTCTCCCTCTCTCCTTCTGCCGAGCCCCACACGAATTTATGGAGATAATGGAGATCCAGATCCTTTCTGCCTTTGGATGGAGCTCTAATCTTCTCTAATTCCGGACTGCTGGGACTACGGCTGCTCCTAAGACCTTACAGATTTCTTATAAATCCATAATCAACTTTTTCTTTTATTATCGGTTGTTACCCAGATGAGGATGGGTTCGCTTGCGAGTCGGGTTCCTCTCAAGGTTTCTTCCGCTTAAAACATCTTAGGGGAGTTTTTCCTTGCCACCGTCGCCACTCAGTGGCTTGCTCAGTTGAGATAAATTCACACCTTCATTATCTGTATACCATGTTTCCATTTCTGTAAAGCTGCTTTGAGACAATGTCTATTGTAAACACTATTCAGTGTTTCAGAATGCTATAAAAAGCTGTATCAAAAGCACTTGTGTCAGTTGATCTGCAGACCAGCTCAGACTTTGTTGCTTTTATAATAAAGTCTATTTTTGGCATCAAGACCCCAAGGCTCTAAGAGTGTTTTGTGCGGAAGATTCTTCCCGCCCCACCACGACCACCCTGTGTTGGATAAGCGGTACAGAAACTGGATGGATGAGGATTAAATACTGAGTAGGTTACTCATTTCAGTATCAGTTTGATTATTAGAGGGCTCAGTATTGCGACCAATTAGTTGAATTGATTTGTAGGTGTGTGTTGTGTGTATATATATATACACACACACACACACACACACACACAACACAGTGCCTCTTGCGAAGAATTGGCCCTCTTGAACTATATATATATATATATATATATATATATATATATATACATATATATATATATATATATTCCACACACACACACAACACACACACACACACACACACACACACACAGTGCCTTGGAAAGAATTCGGCCCTCTTGAACTTTTCAACCTTTTGCCACATTTCAGGCTTCAAACATAAAGATATAAAATTTAAATTTTTGAAACATGAAATCCATGTTTTAATATAAAGCTTGTAACTGAAACCCTCCTACTTAGCTATATTACTGAAATACACATTTACTTTAACAACAGGGCCAACACAATTATGTTTAATTAATTTCCACTTTTACTTTGAGTAACAAACATTGTAACAATAAATCATAAACATGTGCATACACTGCACACAAGGTAAGCACAAACTGCACAGTGCACATTACTGTAAAAAATAAATAAATAAAAACATTGTAAACATGCAACAGTGAAATTCATTAACAACTTGAAACTTAAGAAATAAAACCGTTTTCAAAATCCAAAACCTGAAAGTTAGCGACATCTTCAGGATGAAAGGCGAACTACAGATAATATTCACATTCCCTCAGGCAAAGGGATAATATAATAGTTATATTTTCCAAAATAGATATCGCTTCGTTAAATTGAAGATCTATTAATATCGGAGTATCGCTTTTTTTTTAAGACAGCCCTAATGATTATTCATGTGTATCAAAACATTGCGCCAAATAAACGGTATTGATGTTTGAGTTTTTCCCTGTTCTAACACACCTGATCTAACACACCTGATCTAACACTCCTGATCCAGCTAATGAAGGACTTGATAAATAGCAGATCCTGTGTAATGAAATAGGAAAACTGTGCATGCAGTGGACTTGTCATGCTGTATGTGTAAATAGTCAATAATACTGAGATCGTCTGGTCTGGGTGTCAATCTTTCTCCTTGACACACCTCTGATCACACAAATGATTATCCTGAAGAACATCCTGAAGCCGAGTCTGTGTGAGAGTTACTACAGCAGGACAGTCTGATGTTGGTGAGAACTTTCTTACTGTCTGATCCCACACCGCGGCCTTGGGCAACACCTAATGCACATAGCTAGCTAACTACATGAGCTAGTCCATATGGATCTCTAAAAACTGAAATATTGAGTTGATCACTTTATTTTCGAGATCTAGGTTTTATTTGAAGTGATCTAGCTCTATATTTTAAGCAGCAGAGCATGAAGAACATTCCAGCATTGACTAGCTCACTGATCTACATCCTGGAGATCCAATTTATCTGATAAAACTCACAAACAGCCTGATCCATGTGATCAGACTCACTTATTATACGGAGTTAGATTAAGAAACTTAATTCTGTAGGAAGATGACGTTAACGTACAATATGCAGGAATGAGAATGTGAATGAGTTCCCAATATATTCTAAATTTCACCGTAAACAAGCACAGCAACAAACAAACAAACTCATAACCTGACCTATCACCTGAGATGAGAATGTTTAATAAAATCTTCAGCTATTCATCATACAGCTGTGTTTATTAATGCGGAAAAGTAAAGGGGGAAAACTACTTCTTCTTTGGCGGTTGGCAAAACACTAAGGTGCATTACCGCCACCTACTGGAGTGTGAGCAGTAACTAGGCGGGGAAATAATATAAAAAAATAATTTAATTAATTAAACAAAATGAATAGTAAAAATATAAACAATTTATGACAATACTAAAATTTAATTGGGGGGACGACGACTAATACCAAAACGATGAGCGGAAACATTAGCTAGCTTGCTAGCTGAAAACAAGAAGACATGGAAGTATAGCTGATTAAACTCGGGGTTCCCAGATCGGGAGAATTAAACCGTAACTTGGATTGAAACTATTTAAAAAAAATAATAATCGCCTGTTTCCGATTCAATTTAATAGCCTTTGATCAATATTCGACCAACTTTGTTCATTATCTAGGGTAGGCCTAAATTGATGATGGTGATTAGACTGGTACACATTGGGCGTAACCACGCACTCTTTGGGGGGGGAGGGGTCGTTTCATCCCAATGTTGAGGTAATACCAATCTGTCCCCCACCAATATACAGGAGAAAATATTTCTATATATCCCGCTTTAATTTTCCCTGCCAATAGATCTCTTTTCTTCATCTATTCTATTTATTTTATTTGTATTTATTTATTTATTTTAATTAATTTTTTAAATATGCATTCATTCCCGTTTGTTAAGGGAAATCGGCCCGTGTGTCCCCTGAAATTGTACACTTGATTTCGCCCATACGCAACGCAATTGGTTGATATATTTTAGCCGCACAGTCTGTAAGAAATAGAGACAGCAGCCAGGTGTAGAAAAGTCCTGCAGAACATACGAGCTTTTGAGGCGGAGCGTAGGGCGCCAGCACCGTTAGAGCTGACTGTGTAGTGCGCCGATACTTTCTAGAGCCGACCGTTGTAGTAAAGCATTTTTAAAATTTGTAACCAGTCTCGAGTTGGTTCGTGGGCTGACTAGGGGTGAAACAATGACTTTGTCATTATACTACTCAATATTTTAAAAGACCACTGAATCTGCTATGATACAATTTGACTTGAGCCTCTGAGCAAAATGTGACCAAATATGTTCAATTTTTTAATTTTTATTTTATTTATTTATTTATTTATTTTTAAATACATGAATGCTGATGTAGAGAGGGATTATTTTGGGTATCAGTTACAGCAAATCAACTTGCTAGCCTATTCAATTATTTACACATCAATTAGGAAGTTTTTTTTATACTGTAGATGGTCATTTTTAGTAATCTATTTGATTGTTGCATTGTTCAATTCCAATCACTGCCTTTTTGAATTGATGCATCAATCTAAATCAGCAGGTTGTTACACCCCTAGGGCTGGCTGTGTTCTGAAATGCATTATGACCATTCTTGCTTCTATTTCTTTCAGCTGTACTACACCTTCTAAAGCCCTCATCCTTATAAATTACCTCAGGCCAGAAATACCAAAGACTAACCATTCTCCAAACTAAATAAATCAAGAACAGAAGCAGAATGGAACGAGAGTTGGACTACTGTGCTCTTATGAAAGGGATTCAGGAGCTTGATTTCCAAGGGAATGCAGTGCCAAGTGACCTTGTGCTAACAGGCAGCCATGCCTTCCCACTCTCCATGAATCCAAGAGGTCAGGTCCTCATGGCTGCCTTCGCTATGGTCAGGGACGTATAGTAGTGTTGGGACATGAGGAGTATTTAACACGTTTCCCAGTCCTGGTTAGAAATGCCTTGACTTGGCGTATGCCGTGTGAGTCTGAAAGCACAACAGTAGGCATTCAAAAGGGTCTCAGTTCAACTGCAGAGAATTTATCCTACTGCTCTATATAACGAAGGTGGGAGATTTCCAAGACGTCGGTTTAGCAGTCTATGTCACTGATGCCTACAGTGTCGAGTCATGTGCCAAAGAGTTAGTAGCCTTCCTTAAATCTGGAGGAGGCTTGCTCATTGCCGGTCAGGCTTGGAATTGGGCTCAATCCCATCCAGGAAAGAATACGTTACTCGGCTTCCCCGGCAACAAAGTATGCAGTGTGGCAGGAGTCTATTTCTCAGAGCTTCCAGGGAATGTGGCAAATGTCCTGTGCCCATCGCAAATTCCCTCGAGCTGGTTGGCAGTGTCGTAAGTAAAGCACATGTAAATTTTCCTTTTGAAAAGTTTCTTGTAATTGTTTAAAATCTCACTTGATTTGTCTGCTTATTCCCAGAATTGGTAAGGACCTTAAAGATGACCTCAATTTCCTACTACAAGGTGTTTCAGAGTTTGACGTTCAAGGTGAAGCTTTAGCATCTGAAGTGATGGCACATGGACCCTTAGCCTTTCCTATTGCACTTGCCACATGTGGTAGAGCATTCATTGCTGGGGCCTATTATGGACAGGGGAGAATAATTGTGGCCACTCAGGAAAGCTTCCTTGGCCGTGATTCACTGTCTCGCTTCTTGATCAACGCTATCCACTGGCTTGATGAAGGACGCAAAGGGGTTATCGGAATCATGCCCCAACTTAAAGATGCCCATCGTGTTCTGAGCAAGTCAGGACTAAATTGTCAATTCACTGATTTGGATTGAAGACCAGAGTGTTTTTCTGTATCTCTTGTCTGTACCTCCTAACATATTCCTCATGCCAGAGTTTGTTGTAGAGGGTGGAGGTCTCATGATAGGAGGTCATGCTTTGTCCTGGGCAGAGACCAACCCTAACCGCGATGTGATTACTGATTACCCTGGAAACCGTATCCTCAATAAAATGGGACTGTGTCTCATTGGTAATACCTTGAAAGGTGACCTGTTTAAAGCCCAGCAAATAAGGGAAGATGGGGGAGGTGGTACACCGGCTTATCATTTCCGTGACTTGCTGCGCGCGCTTTGCTATCCATGCCATCCAGGGCCAGGATCTTACTGCACGTGAACAGGAATGTCGGCAGAAGCTCTCAAATGATTGCACAAATTATCTTCGCGCCACGCTACAGGGCTCCATACGCTTCCCAATTGTTCTCCTACTTTTGATCACCGATATGGTGAAAGAGGCAGGAGTTTCGCAAGTGTGCCATACATGTCCTGTTAATAATACCAAAGATAAACTGTTGCTTTATGTGGGAAGTGAGGGTGTACAAGGTGTGCAAAGATCCTGATGCACTTCCGCCATTCATCATCACAGACATACCCAACCTACCTACAGTGTCCAACACGAAGTCCGGATCAAGCGCGAACACAGCTGGTACAGATTCTCTTTTCTTCAATAGAAATGTAATTTCCTGTTTCAGATTGTATTTGAGTATACACTTCCCTAAAGTTTAAGGTTTACAACTGCTAGCTTAAGTTAATTTCTGCCAAACAATAATGGTTATACCATTATCTATCTGAAATAATTTGACAATGTCTAATGTTAAAAGCACTACACAGATAATGTGACTGAATTGTATATCTGCCACATACTGTACATTCCAAGTTTAAACATACTCAGGGTCATAACCAGGATCCAAATTTTAGTGAGGGGACACATTTCTGCAATGTGTACAGTACATCAATATGAATGTGTTGCATCGGTTTGCAAATTGAAATCTGTTATCCATTATCCTTCCATTGTTGCATAAATGCCATGAATCCATTGAGACTGTCTTCATTTTTCTGAAAAATTTCGGTTTACAGGCATAAATTAGCTAGCCTTTTCATTCCAGAATTGCATTACATGATGCTGTGCCAAGGTGGCTTAGTGGTTCATATGTTTGCCTCACAGCTCTGGGGTTTGGTTCTTGCCTCTTCCCTCTGTGTGGAGGTTGCATGTTCTCCTGTGCTTCTGGGTTCACTCTGGGTACTCTGTCCATAGTGTATGGTTTGGTACGCTGTCCACTGTGTTGACCATGTGTTCCCCGAGCTCCCTGGGATAGGCTCCAGGCTCTCGGTGACCCTGTTTATGATGGGTGGATACTGTGCCATCAATAGAGTGCATTATTTACTCCTCAAGTTCAGAGTTTGTTACTAATGAGTAATGTCACACAAGATAACAAGGTTCAATTTTAATTCAGTTAACATTAAATCTTTATTTATAGCCAGATAATGAGGTTGGAGCCCAACTTGATCAGTTAATGTTACTGCAACTAGCAAACTGATTTGATTAGGAAAGTTGCATGAAATAAATAAATGAATGAATGAAATAATTCGGGCTTGCATTTTTAAAAACCTCGAATTGCCCTCATATTCACTTTTATATCGTAGCTATGTCTGATGTTATCCTACAGTATATGTGTTACTTATCTCTCACCAAAACAGATGGAACTAAATGTAATGAGCAAAATTAAGCCTAAAGGCAAAACTCAGCTGCTGTGGGGCCACCGCTGATCTAAAACACTAAACCATGTTATCAGGACACCACTGTTTCCACTTTTAATTTGACATCTGGAGATGTGCTACATGAAGTTAAAAAAACAAGAATATCCTAATCTTCCACGAACCTGTGTCCTTGTGTCTGAGTACAAGAACATCCCTGGCTAAAACTAGAGGCACTACATGTATGGTATTTATTAACTGAGCCTATATAACACCCAGCTATAACTGTTACAGGTGGTGAAGAGTGGATAAGCACAGGTCTGTATCTTTCTCCTGAATAAGGACTTACATTACAGTACCTCAAGAAATCAAAGCCAAAGGTTGGCAGGTACTGCACTACTCTGTATATTCAGTATATTACTCTGTATGTAATTTTAACATGTATTTGCTGCAAATTAGGAGATGCATTATATATTTGAAGGAAAAGTGAAGAAAGTTAAGCTCATGTTTATACCATGTCTACAGCTGCAGATTGGATGTCAAACAGATTGCTTGGGTGAGGCAGATGTTCTGAAACGCGCTCCTGTGGTGCACAAGCTGTTTCGTTTGGAGAGTGACATGCCACAGGTCTGGAATTTGTGGGGAGGCCTCATATACCTGATTGCACCACCCAAGAGCAAAGTGGCTGGTGTGGAGGTTATTGTACAAACGGCCGTAAAAGCACCATACTACAAGTCTGGTAAACTCATTTGTCACTTCCTTAACAGCAGCAATGACTACTACTAGAACAGGAATTTACTAAAATATTTTAGCTGATTCTATGATTAGCTGATGGTGATCTGAAAAACATGAGCAAGTTTGGTGACATGTCACATTTCCATATGCAGGGAAATCTGTTGTCTTCTCAACTGACCAATTTTCCGATTGCCCTTTTGCATAAACTTGCTAAACTAACTGAAATAATCAAATTTGATGGAAAAGCTTTTGTTAATTCTCTGAGCTAATTGGTGGATTGCTGGTCTGCATTTTGGGCATTTACCAACATATTCTGTAGAATCAGGGGTGTAACGATCGTGCAGTTTGGATTGATGCATTGATTTTAAAAGGCAGCAAGTGAGAAGAATTGAGGAAATCCTAAATTAACTTGCAGTTGATTCTTGCAGAAAAAAAAATACAGTTGGGGTGCAACTTGATATTCTTAATCTGATTTGTAAATAGGGTTGTGAGGTTCTGTTCAGAATTCTTGTACCTATTAAATTGAATCTCCTCTTTGGTAGGAAATATACGACTTTCTGGCAAAATATCAATTAATTGACGGAATTAAATCCTGCATATACGTCAGTCAGTGAAAATCACCGAAGCCAGCCATCTTGGCGATCAAGCATAAAATACATCCAATTCCAAAAAGTGTTTAAATGTTTGATTAGCATATGCTGGTAAACCACAAGCTATTTTAGTGTAACCAAATGAGTAAACTTAACATTTCCTCTCCAGGACAAACCAGTGTAGCAGACTGGGTGAAGATCCGTGATGCACCAGCTCCTTGGGCAGAACTCGAGTTTGAGAATGTCATCATTACACTACAGTCTGACATCATACGTGAACTGGACCATCCCGATGAGGTGGCGGCTCTCTGGGATTCAATCATGAAGGGAGTGGCCGACTTGGCTGCAAAACCTGCCAAGTTTCAACGCAAGGAACGTTTTGTTGCTGATGTTCAGATCTCACATGGTTTGTACCAGGAAACTGTCAGTAGCACAAACGTCTTAACTCAAGCTACTTGGATGGAGAAAGGTCTAGCATGATTGACTAACCAGGCTTCTCGATCCCCCATCCTTTTGTAACAGGTTTCATGCATGCTGGCTACCCTGTAATGATTCACTCGGAGTCTGCCGCAGCACTTCTGAACCCAGAGATGGCTCGATGCAGGGTAGTTTGGGGGTCATTTTCATGAATTGGGGCTAATAAGCAGGCGCGCCTGTGTGGGAGTTCCCTCCAAATACCACCGAGGGCACCTGTAACCTGTGGGCAGTGTACGTGCATGAGGAGGTGCTGCGGGTGAACAGGGCAAAGGCTCATCCAGGCGTGTCTCCAGAAAACCGAAAGGCTCGAGCTGAGAATTATGCTAAGGGAGGCAGGAAGCTGGAAAACTGGAGCGTCTGGACAGCTCTGGAGACATACTTGCAGGTACACAACTTGCACTTTTTCTGATGCTTGATTTTTATTGAATAAGAATTTAAATACACAATCAAGACCCCCCTAACCTAACAAGTGAAGAAAAGAATTTCACTGTGCTATAATGTATGTGATGCATAAAGGCAAAATTATACCAAACTTACACAATATTGTGCCCATGATGAGATGTATCTTTATTTAAACCTTAAAAGTACTTCATACAAACACATTTTTTCTTTTTTCCCCTGACACTATTTTGTCAAGACTGTCTTATTCTCACTTCCTACATTAATGTTACTTTGTTGGCAAATGAGATTTGTGCACATTTAAACTTTTTTTTATATTATATTATTTTTTATAAACTTTCATGAGTCAAATTGTAAAATGTTTTGGACCCAAACTGCACCACTAACTCTAATCATAACCTACATTCCTTTCTGTACAAACTGATAAATGCAGCTATATAAAAATATCATAACTTCTAATTATTTGTTCAAATCGTGTATCTGGGGTTTTTTGGGTCAAGTATAATTGATCTTTAACGGAGGTAAGATTTTAACACAATAGCCAGATGGAAGTATAGATTTTCTGTACCTTTTTCACTCCTGCCCCTTCTTACCTTAACCTATTTTGTTTCAGCTGCAAGATAAATTTGGCTGGGTTGCTTTCAAGAAAGTCTTTGCAGTCTATCATGGCATCACTAACGTCCCAAAGAATCGAGATGGAAAGATGAACTTGTACGGGGAAACGTTCTCAAAGGCAGTGAACATGAATCTTGCTCCTTTCTTCAAAGCCTGGGGTTGGCCCAATTCAGCCCAGCACTGAGGAAACACTCAGAAATCTTCCTGTGTGGCACGACCATCCCATGGCCCAGTATGCTTAATTCCCTAATCCCAGTATGCTTGTCATGGTACACACAGAAATCTTGATAGGGGTGCTTCCTTTTTTTCTTTTTGGTGCTGGCTTGGGTATGAATATAATGGTGATAAATATAAACATAAGAAACTAATTCTGAGGTGCATATAGATTGCGCGATCTCTACATGATCTAGTTGTTTATTAGATTACTGTAAAACTGATGCATTATAAGCACATCATACTTGCAGCTAATCTCCTTTTGTATGCAAATATGTGCAGCTATAGAGTAGAATCAGCCAGATCTATGCATGGTGTTTGCAAAATAAACAAATGTTGAAATATAATGGCTATACTGTGGTTATGTTGTCATTATCAGTCATGTTTGGATTTGATTTAATTTCATTACGAAGTAGATCCAAACCAAAGGTGTGTTCTTTAATTTAATTACTTTTAGATTTTATTTTGGTATGAGGTCTGTGGAACAGGAAAGTGGGGTCATTTTGAAACTGGAGTCTTAAATATTTACAGCACTAATATTTGTGCTGGGAGGGGACATGTATAAATAAAACTATACTGTGTCCCTCTGTGTAAGCTCAAAACATTATTGCAGGTTATTCTTTTTAGTGTGAAAGGTTTTATTATTATTTTAATGTGATAAACTCCTCGAGATAGGTGGTGCTATTCTGTACATCAATAATCCTGAAAAATAAGCTGCTGCTGTTGCTCTGAGTGGGGTTCGGTGTAGCTCTGTGCTGACACTTTCTTAATATTTTCACTCTAAAATATACAAAGAATACATGATAATACTTTAATCCCCAGATGGAAAAATTAAGGCGTCACAGCAGCAGCCAAAAAGAGCCAAAGAAAGAAGAGATGGTAAGAACAATACAGGGTGTAGACATGAGTGCAAATTCTATATACACACATGAGCAGTATATACAGCAAGTGACAATGTACAGCCCAACTATCCAAGTAGCCCATGTACCAAATCTCGTATGTACAATACTATATACATATAGCAGCTGGATGGTATGATCAGTGTGGACATGTAAGAAAAGCTTTGAAGCAGTGATGTGATTTGTGAGAAGTACAAAAATATACAGAATGGTACCCATATGAAAACTGAGTAGCAGTGTATTTGTAGTGTAGTCAAAAGTAAGGTCAAGGGAGGGGGTGGCTAGGTGTTGTACAGCCTGATGGCTGTCGGCATAAAGGAGCATCTGAAGTGTTCCATCTTGCACCTGAGGGGATGAGCCTGTGGCTGAAGGTGCTCTCCATCTACCGTAGCTCAACATAAAGTGGATGAAGATTTCTCAAAATGGACCTGATCTTGTTTCTTATTGTCTTCTCCACCACTGTCTCCAGATTGTCCAGTTTGTGACCAACAACAAAGCTGGACTTCTTCCTTAACTTGAGTTTGTCAGCCTCCACAGCCTTAAATCCACCTCCCCAGCATGATCTCAGCAAAGAATAGGGCACTGGCTACTACAGACTGATGGAACACCAAAAACTACTAGACATGAGTATATGAGGCAGGACAGGAACCCACAGGACGAGATTATAACTATGTGTTTTAAAACTTAAAACAGCAATGCTGGTTTAAATCTAACATCACACAGAAAAAGAAAACATCCCACACACTGCAATACACGAGACGGAAAAACCCATTCTGTTAGACTGCAAAATATATGAAGAAGTAAGAACTGAACTAGAGATGCAAATTAGAAAGCAAAACATGACACTAGAGAAATTGCTGGGAAAAAACAACTGGAAAAGTGCACCGTTCCCTAAAAAATTATCTGAAAAATACTGGGATAAGTGAGAGACTTTAGTAATTGTTATTACCTTTTTCTGACCCCAGTCAATCTCACACTCTTGTTTTCCATCATATGTGAATAAGATTTAAAAAATGAAAGAAATTTAAACTTGTCCCCTGATCTCGCTCTGAGAATCATGGCTTTGATACACTTGAGTGCATGTCAGTGTTCCAGTTCAGACAGTGTTGAGAGAATATCATCTACAAATATCAAGGATGTTCCCTCTACCAGGGGTGTCAAACTCATTTATAGTTCAGGGGCCACATACAGCCTAATTAGATGTCAAGTGGGCCAAGCCATTAAAATCATAGCATAATTACCTATAAATAACTATAAGTCTTTATTAATTAAATAATAAAATTCATTCTGCGGGCCGGATTGAACCACTTAGCGGGCCGGTTTTGGCCCGCGGACCGTATGTCTGACACTTCCAGAGTCTAGTGTCTAACCTGTCCAAGAAAACCACAAAGGAGAGATGAGAGATGATCAGTCTGACGAGTCTGACACAAACTGTAAACAATTTTAGAAATAAGAAATAATGGGTCTATGAGTCCATGTTAAAGTTGTTTTGGGGCTGCTTTCAATCAAACCCTGCAACATATCTACATGAACCTTCATTTGACCCAATCACATGACGTCAGCAATGATTGAAAGACTTTAAGCAAGTATATTTCTAGACCTGCTCCTTCCCACTTTCTTTTCACTCTAATTCAGAGTAGATGTATTGGTGTGAACATGACATGAAAGATAATGGATTGTGTAAATATGTATAGTGCACTCCACTTGTACTGGCACCCTTGTTAAATATGAGCAAAGAAGGCTGTGAAAAATTGTCTCTTGTTTAACCTTTTTATTATATAAATACCTATTTATTATATATATATATATATATACATATATATATATATATATATATATATATATATATATATATATATATATATATATATATGTGTGTGTGTGTGTGCGTGTGTATTTGTGTGCGTGTGTATGTATGTATATATATACGTAATTTTTTTTATAAATCACAAAAATACTGTCTGCTCTCAAACAAAACACAGGTTTATCCATAATAAAATGTCTTTTGTTAAATATTGGTGTTCAACAATTATTGGTAGCCTTTTAGTCAATATTTGGTGCTACCTCCTTTTGCCAGGATAACAGTTCTGAGTCTTTAATACCTGATGATGCTGGAGAATACATAGCAAGGGATCTGAGACCATTCCTTCATACAGAATCTCTCCAGATCCTTCAAAGGTCCACGCTGGCTGGTCTCCTCTTCTATTTTGGTTTCATCTGACCATATAGCGGGGCCCCGCGGGGCCGCCTTGTGCCGCGACCCTGAAGCAGGAATAAGCAGTTGAAGATGGATGGATGGATGGATATATATATATATATATATATATATATATATATATATATATATATATATATATATATATATATATATATACACATATATACATATACACATATATACACACACACTCACACACACAACACTCATATATGTTGCATGTCATTTCACGTGTAGCTAGAAGTAATCTTCCTGACTACACAGTAATTCTGGATGGTCTGTCTGTTTCATCATGTACAGCAGTTAAAGACCTCGGAGTGATTATTGACTCCAGTCTATCATTTGATGCTCATGTAGATAATATTACAAGGATAGCTTTCTTTCATCTCTGAAATATTTCTAAGATAAGAAACATATTGTCACTACATGATGCAGAAATACTGGTTCATGCATTCATCACCTCTAGATTAGATTACTGTAATGCCTTACTGTCTGGATGTTCCAGTAGGAATATAAATAAACTCCAGTTAGTCCAGAATGCAGCTGCTAGAGTCCTAACTAGAACTAGAAGATACGACCATATCACATTGCATTGGCTCCCAGTAAAATCACTCATTAACTATAAAATACTTTTATTAAACTATAAAGCACTAAACGGTCTCGCGCCACAATATCTAAGCGACCTTTTGGTTTTCTATGATCCTCCACGCCTACTTAGATCAAAAGATGCAGGCTATTTGACGGTACCTCAAATAATGAAGGCTACAGCAGGGGAAGAGCCTTTCGCTTATAGACCCCACAATTATGGAACAGTCTTCCTATTAGTGTTCGGGACTCAGACACAGTCTCAGTGTTTAAGTCTAGGCTTAAAAGCGTATTTGTTTACTCAAGCCTACCCTGACTAGATTGTATTTTACTACTTCGCAGTCATAATAATCTTTTTTCTCCCTCTCTCCTTCTGCCGAGCCCCACACGAATTTATGGAGATAATGGAGATCCAGATCCTTTCTGCCTTTGGATGGAGCTCTAATCTTCTCTAATTCCGGACTGCTGGGACTACGGCTGCTCCTAAGACCTTACAGATTTCTTATAAATCCATAATCAACTTTTTCATATTATCGGTTGTTACCCAGATGAGGATGGGTTCGCTTCTGAGTCGGGTTCCTCTCAAGGTTTCTTCCGCTTAAAACATCTTAGGGAGTTTTTCCTTGCCACCGTCGCCACTCAGTGGCTTGCTCAGTTGAGATAAATTCACACCTTCATTATCTGTATACCATGTTTCTATTTCTGTAAAGCTGCTTTGAGACAATGTCTATTGTAAACACTATTCAGTGTTTCAGAATGCTATAAAAAGCTGTATCAAAAGCACTTGTGTCAGTTGATCTGCAGACCAGCTCAGACTTTGTTGCTTTTATAATAAAGTCTATTTTTTGGCATCAAGACCCCAAGACTCTAAGAGTGTTTTGTGCAGAAGATTCTTCCAGACCCACGACCCTGTGTTGGATAAGCGGTACAGAAACTGGATGGATGAGGATTAAATACTGAGTAGGTTACTCATTTCAGTATCAGTTTGATTATTAGGGCTCAGTATTGCGACCAATTAGTTGAATTGATTTGTGTGTGTGTGTGTGTGTATATATATATATACACACACACACACACACACACACAGTGCCTTGCGAAAGAATTCGGCCCTCTTGAACTATATATATATATATATATATATATATATATATATATATATATATATATATATATATATATATATACACACACACACACACACACACACACACACAGTGCCTTGCGAAAGAATTCGGCCCTCTTGAACTTTTCAACCTTTTGCCACATTTCAGGCTTCAAACATAAAGATATAAAATTTAAATTTTTGAAACATGAAATCCATGTTTTAATATAAAGCTTGTAACTGAAACCCTCCTACTTAGCTATATTACTGAAATACACATTTACTTTAACAACAGGGCCAACACAATTATGTTTAATTAATTTCCACTTTTACTTTGAGTAACAAACATTGTAACAATAAATCATAAACATGTGCATACACTGCACACAAGGTAAGCACAAACTGCACAGTGCACATTACTGTAAAAAATAAATAAATAAAAACATTGTAAACATGCAACAGTGAAATTCATTAACAACTTGAAACTTAAGAAATAAAACCGTTTTCAAAATCCAAAACCTGAAAGTTAGCGACATCTTCAGGATGAAAGGCGAACTACAGATAATATTCACATTCCCTCAGGCAAAGGGATAATATAATAGTTATATTTTCCAAAATAGATATCGCTTCGTTAAATTGAAGATCTATTAATATCGGAGTATCGCTTTTTTTTTTAAGACAGCCCTAATGATTATTCATGTGTATCAAAACATTGCGCCAAATAAACGGTATTGATGTTTGAGTTTTTCCCTGTTCTAACACACCTGATCTAACACACCTGATCTAACACTCCTGATCCAGCTAATGAAGGACTTGATAAATAGCAGATCCTGTGTAATGAAATAGGAAAACTGTGCATGCAGTGGACTTGTCATGCTGTATGTGTAAATAGTCAATAATACTGAGATCGTCTGGTCTGGGTGTCAATCTTTCTCCTTGACACACCTCTGATCACACAAATGATTATCCTGAAGAACATCCTGAAGCCGAGTCTGTGTGAGAGTTACTACAGCAGGACAGTCTGATGTTGGTGAGAACTTTCTTACTATCTGATCCCACACCGCGGCCTTGGGCAACACCTAATGCACATAGCTAGCTAACTACATGAGCTAGTCCATATGGATCTCTAAAAACTGAAATATTGAGTTGATCACTTTATTTTCGAGATCTAGGTTTTATTTGAAGTGATCTAGCTCTATATTTTAAGCAGCAGAGCATGAAGAACATTCCAGCATTGACTAGCTCACTGATCTACATCCTGGAGATCCAATTTATCTGATAAAACTCACAAACAGCCTGATCCATGTGATCAGACTCACTTATTATACGGAGTTAGATTAAGAAACTTAATTCTGTAGGAAGATGACGTTAACGTACAATATGCAGGAATGAGAATGTGAATGAGTTCCCAATATATTCTAAATTTCACCGTAAACAAGCACAGCAACAAACAAACAAACTCATAACCTGACCTATCACCTGAGATGAGAATGTTTAATAAAATCTTCAGCTATTCATCATACAGCTGTGTTTATTAATGCGGAAAAGTAAAGGGGGAAAACTACTTCTTCTTTGGCGGTTGGCAAAACACTAAAGGTGCATTACCGCCACCTACTGGAGTGTGAGCAGTAGCTAGGCGGGGGGAAATAATAGTTAAAAAAAATAATTTAATTAATTAAACAAAATGAATAGTAAAAATATAAACAATTTATGACAATACTAAAATTTAATTGGGGGGGACGACGACTAATAATACCAAAACGATGAGCGGAAACATTAGCTAGCTTGCTAGCTGAACAAATTGCGAAGACATGGAAGTCATGTGATTAAACTCGGGGTTCCCAGATCGGGAGAATTAAACCGTAACTTGGATTGAAACTATTTAAAAAAAAAATAATAATCGCCTGTTTCCGATTCAATTTAATAGCCTTTGATCAATATTCGACCAACTTTGTTCATTATCTAGGGTAGGCCTAAATTGATGATGGTGATTAGACTGGTACACATGGGCGTAACCACGCACTCTTTGGGGAGGGGTCGTTTCATCCCAATGTTGAGGTAATACCAATCTGTCCCCCACCAATATACAGGAGAAAATATTTCTATATATCCCGCTTTAATTTTCCCTGCCAATAGATCTCTTTTCTTCATCTATTCTATTTATTTTATTTGTATTTATTTATTTATTTTAATTAATTTTTTTTAAATATGCATTCATTCCCGTTTGTTAAGGGAAATCGGCGTGTGTCCCCCCTGAAATTGTACACTTGATTTCGCCCATACGCAACGCAAGTTGGTTGATATATTTTAGCCGCACAGTCTGTAAGAAATAGAGACAGCAGCCAGGTGTAGAAAAGTCCTGCAGAACATACGAGCTTTTGAGAGCCGGACGCGTAGGGCGCCAGCACCGTTAGAGCTGACTGTGTAGTGCGCCGATACTTTCTAGAGCCGACCGTTGTAGTAAAGCATTTTTAAAATTTGTAACCAGTCTCGAGTTGGTTCGTGGGCTGACTAGGGGTGAAACAATGACTTTGATTCATAACTACTCAATATTTTAAAAGACCACTGAATCTGCTATGATACAATTTGACTTGAGCCTCTGAGCAAAATGTGACCAAATATGTTCAATTTTTTAATTTTTTATTTTATTTATTTATTTATTTATTTTTAAATACATGAATGCTGATGTAGAGAGGGATTATTTTGGGTATCAGTTACAGCAAATCAACTTGCTAGCCTATTCAATTATTTACACATCAATTAGGAAGTTTTTTTTTATACTGTAGATGGTCATTTTTAGTAATCTATTTGATTGTTGCATTGTTCAATTCCAATCACTGCCTTTTTGAATTGATGCATCAATCTAAATCAGCAGGTTGTTACACCCCTAGGGCTGGCTGTGTTCTGAAATGCATTATGACCATTCTTGCTTCTATTTCTTTCAGCTGTACTACACCTTCTAAAGCCCTCATCCTTATAAATTACCTCAGGCCAGAAATACCAAAGACTAACCATTCTCCAAACTAAATAAATCAAGAACAGAAGCAGAATGGAACGAGAGTTGGACTACTGTGCTCTTATGAAAGGGATTCAGGAGCTTGATTTCCAAGGGAATGCAGTGCCAAGTGACCTTGTGCTAACAGGCAGCCATGCCTTCCCACTCTCCATGAATCCAAGAGGTCAGGTCCTAATGGCTGCCTCTCGCTATGGTCAGGGACGTATAGTAGTGTTGGGACATGAGGAGTATTTAACACGTTTCCCAGTCCTGGTTGAGAATGCCTTGACTTGGCTTATGCCGTGTGAGTCTGAAAGCACAACAGTAGGCATTCAAAAGGGTCTCAGTTCAACTGCAGAGAATTTATCCTACTGCTCTATGAAAACCGAGGTAGGAGATTTCCAAGACGTCGGTTTAGCAGTCTATGTCACTGATGCCTACAGTGTCGAGTCATGTGCCAAAGAGTTAGTAGCCTTCCTTAAATCTGGAGGAGGCTTGCTCATTGCCGGTCAGGCTTGGAATTGGGCTCAATCCCATCCAGGAAAGAATACGTTACTCGGCTTCCCCGGCAACAAAGTATGCAGTGTGGCAGGAGTCTATTTCTCAGAGCTTCCAGGGGAATGTGGCAAATGTCCTGTGCCCATGCAAATTCCCTCGAGCTGGTTGGCAGTGTCGTAAGTAAAGCACATGTAAATTTTCCTTTTTGAAAAGTTTCTTGTAATTGTTTAAAATCTCACTTGATTTGTCTGCTTATTCCCAGAATTGGTAAGGACTTCAAAGATGACCTCAATTTCCTACTACAAGGTGTTTCAGAGTTTGACGTTCGAGGTGAAGCTTTAGCATCTGAAGTGATGGCACATGGACCCTTAGCCTTTCCTATTGCACTTGCCACATGTGGTAGAGCATTCATTGCTGGGGCCTATTATGGACAGGGGAGAATAATTGTGGCCACTCATGAAAGCTTCCTTGGCCGTGATTCACTGTCTAGCTTCTTGATCAACGCTATCCACTGGCTTGATGAAGGACGCAAAGGGGTTATCGGAATCATGCCCCAACTTAAAGATGCCCATCGTGTTCTGAGCAAGTCAGGACTAAATTGTCAATTCACTGGATTTAGGGAAGACCTGAGTGTCTTTGTCTGTACCTCCTATGATGATTCTCAACGTCACCAGATCCAGGAGTTTGTTGCAGAGGGTGGAGGTCTCATGATAGGAGGTCATGCTTTGTCCTGGGCAGAGACCAACCCTAACCGCGATGTGATTACTGATTACCCTGGAAACCGTATCCTCAATAAAATGGGACTGTGTCTCATTGGTAATACCTTGAAAGGTGACCTGTTTAAAGCCCAGCAAATAAGGGAAGATGGGGGAGGTGGTACACCGGCTTATCATTTCCGTGACTTGCTGCAGCGCTTTGCTATCCATGCCATCCAGGGCCAGGATCTTACTGCACGTGAACAGGAATGTCTGCAGAAGCTGTCAAATGATTGCACAAATTATCTTCGCATGCAGGCTCATAACAGTGCTTCCTATACTTCAATGGTTTCACTGATCACCGATATGGTGAAAGAGGCAGGAGTTCCGCAAGTGTGCCATACATGTCCTGTTAATAATACCAAAGATAAACTGTTGCTTCATGTGGGAAGTGAGGGTGTACAAGGTGTGCAAAGATCCTGATGCACTTCTGCCATTCATCATCACAGACATACCCAACCTACCTACAGTGTCCAACACGAAAGTCCGGATCAAGCGCGAACACAGCTGGTACAGATTCTCTTTTCTTCAATAGAAATGTAATTTCCTGTTTCAGATTGTATTTGAGTATACACTTCCCTAAAGTTTAAGGTTTACAACTGCTAGCTTAAGTTAATTTCTGCCAAACAATGATGGTTATACCATTATCTATCTGAAATAATTTGACAATGTCTAATGTTAAAAGCACTACACAGATAATGTGACTGAATTGTATATCTGCCACATACTGTACATTCCAAGTTTAAACATACTCAGGGTCATAACCAGGATCCAAATTTTAGTGAGGGACACATTTCTGCAATGTGTACAGTACATCAATATGAATGTGTTGCATCGGTTGCTAAATTGAAATCTGTTATCCATTATCCTTCCATTGTTGCATAAATGCCATGAATCCATTGAGACTGTCTTCATTTTTCTGAAAAATTTCGGTTTACAGGCATAAATTAGCTAGCCTTTTCATTCCAGAATTGCATTACATGATGCTGTGCCAAGGTGGCTTAGTGGTTCACATGTTTGCCTCACAGCTCTGGGGTTTGGTTCTTGCCTCTTCCCTGTGTGTGGAGGTTGCAGTGTACGTGCATGAGGAGGTGCTGCGGGTGAACAGGGCAAAGGCTCATCCAGGCGTGTCTCCAGAAAACCGAAAGGCTCGAGCTGAGAATTATGCTAAGGGAGGCAGGAAGCTGGAAAACTGGAGCGTCTGGACAGCTCTGGAGACATACTTGCAGGTACACAACTTGCACTTTTTCTGATGCTTGATTTTTATTGAATAAGAATTTAAATACACAATCAAGACCCCCCCCCCCCACCTAACAAGTGAAGAAAAGAATTTCACTGTGCTATAATGTATGTGATGCATAAAGGCAAAATTATACCAAACTTACACAATATTGTGCCCATGATGAGATGTATCTTTATTTAAACCTTAAAAGTACTTCATACAAACCATTTTTTTCTTTTTTCCCCTGACACTATTTTGTAAAGACTGTCTTAGTCTCACTTCCGACATTAATGTTACTTTGTTGGCAAATGAGATTTGTGCACATTTAAACTTTTTTTTTAATTATTTAATTTTTTTTATAAACTTTCATGAGTCAAATTGTAAAATGTTTTGGACCCAAACTGCACCACTAACTCTAATCATAACCTACATTCCTTTCTGTACAAACTGATAAATGCAGCTATATAAAAATATCATAACTTCTAATTATTTGTTCAAATCGTGTATCTGGGGTTTTTTTGGGTCAAGTATAATTGATCTTTAACGGAGTAAGATTTTAACACAATAGCCAGATGGAAGTATAGATTTTCTGTACCTTTTCCCCTCCCGCTCCTTACCTTCAACCTATTTGGTTTCAGCTGCAAGATAAATTTGGGCGGGTTGCTTTCAAAGAAAGTCTTTGCAGTCTATCATGGCATCACTAACGTCCCAAAGAATCGAGATGGAAAGATGAACTTGTACGCTAAAACGTTCTCAAAGGCAGTGAACATGAATCTTGCTCCTTTCTTCAAAGCCTGGGGTTGGCCCCTTCAGCCCAGCACTGAGGAAACACTCAGAAATCTTCCTGTGTGGCACGCCCATCCCATGGCCCAGTATGCTTAATTCCCTAATCCCAGTATGCTTGTCATGGTACACACAGAAATCTTGATCGGGGTGCTTCCTTTTTTTTTCTTTTGGTGCTGGCCTGGGGTATGAATATAATGGTGATAAATATAAACATAAGAAACTAATTCTGAGGTGCATATAGATCGCTTGATTCCTACATGATCTAGTTGTTTATTAGATTACTGTAAAACTGATGCATTATAAGCACATCATACTTGCAGCTAATCTCCTTTGTTGCGCCAAATATGTGCAGCTATAGAGTAGAATCAGCCAGATTATGCATGGTGTTTTTGCAAAATAAACAAATGTTGAAATATAATGGCTATACTGTGGTTATGTTGTCATTATCAGTCATGTTTGGATTTGATTTAATTTCATTACGGAGTAGATCCAAACCAAAGGTGTGTTCTTTAATTTAATTACTTTTAGATTTTATTTTGGTATGAGGTCTGTGGAACAGGAAAGTGGGGTCATTTTGAAACTGGAGTCTTAAATATTTACAGCACTAATATTTGTGCGGGAGGGGGACATGTAAAATAAAACTATACTGTGTCCCTCTGTGTAAGCTCAAAACATTATTGGGCAGGTTCTTTTAGTGTGAAAGGTTTTATTATTATTTTAATGTGATAAACTCCTCCGAGATAGGTGGTGCTATTCTGTACATCAATAATCCTGAAAAATAAGCTGCTGCTGTTGCTCTGAGTGGGGTTCGGGTAGTGCTCTGTGCTGACACTTTCTTAATATTTTCACTCTAAAATATACAAAGAATACATGATAATACTTTAATCCCCAGATGGAAAAATTAGGGCGTCACAGCGCAGCCAAAAAGAGACCAAAGAAAGAAGAGATGGTAAGAACAATACAGGGTGTAGACATGAGTGCAAATTCTATATACACACATGAGCAGTATATACAGCAAGTCACAATGTACAGCCCAACTATTCAAGTAGGCCATGTACCAAATCGCATGTACAATACTATATACATATAGCAGCTGGATGGTATGATAAGTGTGGCTAAGAAAAGCTTTGAAGCAGTGATGTGATTTGTGAGCAGTACAAAAATATACAGAATGGTACCCATATGAAAACTGAGTAGCAGTGTATTTGTAGTGTAGTCAAAAGTAAGGTCAAGGAGGGGTGGCTAGGTGTTGTACAGCCTGATGGCTGTCGGCATAAAGGAGCATCTGAAGTGTTCCATCTTGCACCTGAGGGGATGAGCCTGTGGCTGAAGGTGCTCTCCATCTACCGTAGCTCAACATAAAGTGGATGAAGTTTCGTTCAAAATGGACCTGATCTTGTTTCTTATTGTCTTCTCCACCACTGTCTCCAGATTGTCCAGTTTGTGACCAACAACAAAGCTGGACTTCTTCCTTAACTTGAGTTTGTCAGCCTCCACAGCCTTAAATCCACCTCCCCAGCATGATCTCAGCAAAGAATAGGGCACTGGCTACTACAGACTGATGGAACACCAAAAACTACTAGACATGAGTATATGAGGCAGGACAGGAACCCACAGGACGAGATTATAACTATGTGTTTTAAAACTTAAAACAGCAATGCTGGTTTAAATCTAACATCACACAGAAAAAGAAAACATCCCACACACTGCAATACACGAGACGGAAAAACCCATTCTGTTAGACTGCAAAATATATGAAGAAGTAAGAACTGAACTAGAGATGCAAATTAGAAAGCAAAACATGACACTAGAGAAATTGCTGGGAAAAAACAACTGGAAAAGTGCACCGTTTTCCCCAAAAATTATCTGAAAAATACTGGGATAAGTGCGAGACTTTAGTAATTGTTATTACCTTTTTCTGACCCCAGTCAATCTCACACTCTTGTTTTCCATCATATGTGAATAAGATTTAAAAAATGAAAGAAATTTAAACTTGTCCCCTGATCTCGCTCTGAGAATCATGGCTTTGATACACTTGAGTGCATGTCAGTGTTCCAGTTCAGACAGTGTTGAGAGAATATCATCTACAAATATCAAGGATGTTCCCTCTACCAGGGGTGTCAAACTCATTTATAGTTCAGGGGCCACATACAGCCTAATTAGATGTCAAGTGGGCCAAGCCATTAAAATCATAGCATAATTACCTATAAATAACTATAAGTCTTTATTAATTAAATAATAAAATTCATTCTGGGCCGGATTGAACCACTTAGCGGGCCGGTTTTGGCCCGGACCGTATGTCTGACACTTCCAGAGTCTAGTGTCTAACCTGTCCAAGAAAACCACAAAGGAGAGATGAGAGATGATCAGTCTGACGAGTCTGACACAAACTGTAAACAATTTTAGAAATAAGAAATAATGGGTCTATGAGTCCATGTTAAAGTTGTTTTGGGGCTGCTTTCAATCAAACCCTGCAACATATCTACATGAACCTTCATTTGACCCAATCACATGACGTCAGCAATGATTGAAAGACTTTAAGCAAGTATATTTCTAGACCTGCTCCTTCCCACTTTCTTTTCACTCTAATTCAGAGTAGATGTATTGGTGTGAACATGACATGAAAGATAATGGATTGTGTAAATATGTATAGTGCACTCCACTTGTACTGGCACCCTTGTTAAATATGAGCAAAGAAGGCTGTGAAAAATTGTCTCTTGTTTAACCTTTTTATTATATAAATACCTATTTATTATATATATATATATATATATACATACATATATATATATATATATATATATATATATATATATGTGTGTGTGTGTGTGTGTGCGTGTGTATTTGTGTGCGTGTGTATGTATGTATATATATACGTAATTTTTTTTATAAATCACAAAAATACTGTCTGCTCTCAAACAAAACACAGGTTTATCCATAATAAAATGTCTTTTGTTAAATATTGGTGTTCAACAATTATTGGTAGCCTTTTAGTCAATATTTGGTGCTACCTCCTTTTGCCAGGATAACAGTTCTGAGTCTTTAATACCTGATGATGCTGGAGAATACATAGCAAGGGATCTGAGACCATTCCTTCATACAGAATCTCTCCAGATCCTTCAAAGGTCCACGCTGGCTGGTCTCCTCTTCTATTTTGGTTTCATCTGACCATAGCGGGCACCGGGGCCCCGCCTTGTGCCCGCGAACCGAAGCAGGAATAAGCAGTTGAAGATGGATGGATGGATGGATATATATATATATATATATATATATATATATATATATATATATATATATAGATATATATATATATATATATACACATATATACATATACACATATATACACACACACCACACACACAACACTCATATATGTTGCATGTCATTTCCGTCGTAGCTAGTAGTAATCTTCCTGACTACACAGTAATTCTGGATGGTCTGTCTGTTTCATCATGTACAGCAGTTAAAGACCCCGGAGTGATTGTACTCTCAGTCTATCATTTGATGCTCATGTAGATAATATTACAAGGATAGCTTCTTTTCATCTCTGAAATATTTCTAAGATAAGAAACATATTGTCACTACATGATGCAGAAATACTGGTTCATGCATTCATCACCTCTAGATTAGATTACTGTAATGCCTTACTGTCTGGATGTTCCAGTAGGAATATAAATAAACTCCAGTTAGTCCAGAATGCAGCTGCTAGAGTCCTAACTAGAACTAGAAGATACGACCATATCACATTGCATTGGCTCCCAGTAAAATCACTCATTAACTATAAAATACTTTTATTAAACTATAAAGCACTAAACGGTCTCGCGCCACAATATCTAAGCGACCTTTTGGTTTTCTATGATCCTCCACGCCTACTTAGATCAAAAGATGCAGGCTATTTGACGGTACCTCAAATAATGAAGGCTACAGCAGGGGGAAGAGCCTTCGCTTATAGACCCCACAATTATGGAACTGTCTTCCTATTAGTGTTCGGGACTCAGACACAGTCTCAGTGTTTAAGTCTAGGCTTAAAACGTATTTGTTTACTCAAGCCTACCCTGACTAGATTGTATTTTACTACTTCGCAGTCATAATAATCTTTTTTCTCCCTCTCTCCTTCTGCCGAGCCCCACACGAATTTATGGAGATAATGGAGATCCAGATCCTTTCTGCCTTTGGATGGAGCTCTAATCTTCTCTAATTCCGGACTGCTGGGACTACGGCTGCTCCTAAGACCTTACAGATTTCTTATAAATCCATAATCAACTTTTTCATATTATCGGTTGTTACCCAGATGAGGATGGGTTCGCTTCTGAGTCGGGTTCCTCTCAAGGTTTCTTCCGCTTAAAACATCTTAGGGAGTTTTTCCTTGCCACCGTCGCCCACTCAGTGGCTTGCTCAGTTGAGATAAATTCACACCTTCATTATCTGTATACCATGTTTCTATTTCTGTAAAGCTGCTTTGAGACAATGTTTATTGTAAACACTATTCAGTGTTTCAGAATGCTATAAAAGCTGTATCAAAAGCACTTGTGTCAGTTGATCTGCAGACCAGCTCAGACTTTGTTGCTTTTATAATAAAGTCTATTTTTTGGCATCAAGAGCCCCAAGACTCTAAGAGTTTTTTGTGCAGAAGATTCTTCCAGACCCACGACCCTGTGTTGGATAAGCGGTACAGAAACTGGATGGATGAGGATTAAATACTGAGTAGGTTACTCATTTCAGTATCAGTTTGATTATTAGGGCTCAGTATTGCGACCAATTAGTTGAATTGATTTGAAAATGAAAGAAATTTAAACTTGTCCCCTGATCTCGCTCTGAGAATCATGGCTTTGATACACTTGAGTGCATGTCAGTGTTCCAGTTCAGACAGTGTTGAGAGAATATCATCTACAAATATCAAGGATGTTCCCTTTACCAGGGGTGTCAAACTCATTTATAGTTCAGGGGCCATATCAGCCTAATTAGATGTCAAGTGGGCCAAGCCATTAAAATCATAGCATAATTACCTATAAATAACTATAAGTCTTTATTAATTAAATAATAAAATTCATTCTGCGGGCCGGATTGAACCACTTAGCGGGCCGGTTTTTGGCCCGCGGACCGTATGTCTGACACTTCCAGAGTCTAGTGTCTAACCTGTCCAAGAAAACCACAAAGGAGAGATGAGAGATGATCAGTCTGACGAGTCTGACACAAAACTAAACAATTTTAGAAATAAGAAATAATGGGTCTATGAGTCCATGTTAAAGTTGTTTTGGGGCTGCTTTCAATCAAACCCTGCAACATATCTACATGAACCTTCATTTGACCCAATCACATGACGTCAGCAATGATTGAAAGACTTTAAGCAAGTATATTTCTAGACCTGCTCCTTCCCACTTTCTTTTCACTCTAATTCAGAGTAGATGTATTGGTGTGAACATGACATGAAAGATAATGGATTGTGTAAATATGTATAGTGCACTCCACTTGTACTGGCACCCTTGTTAAATATGAGCAAAGAAGGCTGTGAAAAATTGTCTCTTGTTTAACCTTTTTATTATATAAATACCTATTTATTATATATATATATATATATATATATATATA
>CM022759.1:23881286-23903786 GCA_012411365.1 Ameiurus melas
ATCATAAACATGTGCATACACTGCACACAAGGAAGCACAAACTGCACAGTGCACATTACTGTAAAAAATAAATAAATAAAAACATTGTAAACATGCAACAGTGAAATTCATTAACAACTTGAAACTTAAGAAATAAAACCGTTTTCAAAATCCAAAACCTGAAAGTTAGCGACATCTTCAGGATGAAAGGCGAACTACAGATAATATTCACATTCCCTCAGGCAAAGGGATAATATAATAGTTATATTTTCCAAAATAGATATCGCTTCGTTAAATTGAAGATCTATTAATATCGGAGTATCGCTTTTTTTTAAGACAGCCCTAATGATTATTCATGTGTATCAAAACATTGCGCCAAATAAACGGTATTGATGTTTGAGTTTTTCCCTGTTCTAACACACCTGATCTAACACACCTGATCTAACACTCCTGATCCAGCTAATGAAGGACTTGATAAATAGCAGATCCTGTGTAATGAAATAGGAAAACTGTGCATGCAGTGGACTTGTCATGCTGTATGTGTAAATAGTCAATAATACTGAGATCGTCTGGTCTGGGTGTCAATCTTTCTCCTTGACACACCTCTGATCACACAAATGATTATCCTGAAGAACATCCTGAAGCCGAGTCTGTGTGAGAGTTACTACAGCAGGACAGTCTGATGTTGGTGAGAACTTTCTTACTGTCTGATCCCACACCGCGGCCTTGGGCAACACCTAATGCACATAGCTAATAACTACATGAGCTAGTCCATATGGATCTCTAAAAACTGAAATATTGAGTTGATCACTTTATTTTCGAGATCTAGGTTTTATTTGAAGTGATCTAGCTCTATATTTTAAGCAGCAGAGCATGAAGAACATTCCAGCATTGACTAGCTCACTGATCTACATCCTGGAGATCCAATTTATCTGATAAAACTCACAAACAGCCTGATCCATGTGATCAGACTCACTTATTATACGGAGTTAGATTAAGAAACTTAATTCTGTAGGAAGATGACGTTAACGTACAATATGCAGGAATGAGAATGTGAATGAGTTCCCAATATATTCTAAATTTCACCGTAAACAAGCACAGCAACAAACAAACAAACTCATAACCTGACCTATCACCTGAGATGAGAATGTTTAATAAAATCTTCAGCTATTCATCATACAGCTGTGTTTATTAATGCGGAAAAGTAAAGGGGGAAAACTACTTCTTCTTTGGCGGTTGGCAAAACACTAAAGGTGCATTACCGCCACCTACTGGAGTGTGAGCAGTAGCTAGGCCGGGGGAAATAATAGTTAAAAAAAATAATTTAATTAATTAAACAAAATGAATAGTAAAAATATAAACAATTTATGACAATACTAAAATTTAATTGGGGGGGACGACGACTAATAATACCAAAACGATGAGCGGAAACATTAGCTAGCTTGCTAGCTGAACAAATTGCGAAGACATGGAAGTCATGTGATTAAACTTCCGGGGTTCCCAGATCGGAGAATTAAACCGTAGCATTTGAAACTATTTAAAAAAAAAATAATAATCGCCTGTTTCCGATTCAATTTAATAGCCTTTGATCAATATTCGACCAACTTTGTTCATTATCTAGGGTAGGCCTAAATTGATGATGGTGATTAGACTGGTACACATGGGCGTAACCACGCACTCTTTGGGGAGGGGTCGTTTCATCCCAATGTTGAGGTAATACCAATCTGTCCCCAACGAATATACATGAGAATATATTACTATATAACCTGCTTTACTTATACCTGCCAATAGATCTCTTTTCTTCATCTATTCTATTTATTTTATTTGTATTATTTATTTATTTTAATTAATTTTTTTAAATATGCATTCATTCCCGTTTGTTAAGGGAAATCGCGTGTGTCCCCCTGAAATTGTACACTTGATTTTCGCCCATAGCATACGCGCAAGTTGGTTGATATATTTTAGCCGCACAGTCTGTAAGAAATAGAGACAGCAGCCAGGTGTAGAAAAGTCCTGCAGAACATACGAGCTTTTGAGAGCCGGACGCGTGGGGCGCCAGCCCGTTAGAGCTGACTGTGTAGTGCGCCGATACTTTCTAGAGCCGACCGTTGTAGTAAAGCATTTTTTAAAATTTTGTAACCAGTCTCGAGTTGGTTCGTGGGCTGACTAGGGGTGAAACAATGACTTTGATTCATAACTACTCAATATTTTAAAAGACCACTGAATCTGCTATGATACAATTTGACTTGAGCCTCTGAGCAAAATGTGACCAAATATGTTCAATTTTTTAATTTTTATTTTATTTATTTATTTATTTATTTTTAAATACATGAATGCTGATGTAGAGAGGGATTATTTTGGGTATCAGTTACAGCAAATCAACTTGCTAGCCTATTCAATTATTTACACATCAATTAGGAAGTTTTTTTATACTGTAGATGGTCATTTTAGTAATCTATTTGATTGTTGCATTGTTCAATTCCAATCACTGCCTTTTTGAATTGATGCATCAATCTAAATCAGCAGGTTGTTACACCCCTAGGGCTGGCTGTGTTCTGAAATGCATTATGACCATTCTTGCTTCTATTTCTTTCAGCTGTACTACACCTTCTAAAGCCCTCATCCTTATAAATTACCTCAGGCCAGAAATACCAAAGACTAACCATTCTCCAAACTAAATAAATCAAGAACAGAAGCAGAATGGAACGAGAGTTGGACTACTGTGCTCTTATGAAAGGGATTCAGGAGCTTGATTTCCAAGGGAATGCAGTGCCAAGTGACCTTGTGCTAACAGGCAGCCATGCCTTCCCACTCTCCATGAATCCAAGAGGTCAGGTCCTAATGGCTGCCTCTCGCTATGGTCAGGGACGTATAGTAGTGTTGGGACATGAGGAGTATTTAACACGTTTCCCAGTCCTGGTTGAGAATGCCTTGACTTGGCTTATGCCGTGTGAGTCTGAAAGCACAACAGTAGGCATTCAAAAGGGTCTCAGTTCAACTGCAGAGAATTTATCCTACTGCTCTATGAAAACCGAGGTAGGAGATTTCCAAGACGTCGGTTTAGCAGTCTATGTCACTGATGCCTACAGTGTCGGTCATGTGCCAAAGAGTTAGTAGCCTTCCCGTCTACTGGAGGCTTGCTCATTGCCGGTCAGGCTTGGAATTGGGCTCAATCCCATCCAGGAAAGAATACGTTACTCGGCTTCCCCGGCAACAAAGTATGCAGTGTGGCAGGAGTCTATTTCTCAGAGCTTCCAGGGGAATGTGGCAAATGTCCTGTGCCCATGCAAATTCCCTCGAGCTGGTTGGCAGTGTCGTAAGTAAAGCACATGTAAATTTTCCTTTTTGAAAAGTTTCTTGTAATTGTTTAAAATCTCACTTGATTTGTCTGCTTATTCCCAGAATTGGTAAGGACTTCAAAGATGACCTCAATTTCCTACTACAAGGTGTTTCAGAGTTTGACGTTCGAGGTGAAGCTTTAGCATCTGAAGTGATGGCACATGGACCCTTAGCCTTTCCTATTGCACTTGCCACATGTGGTAGAGCATTCATTGCTGGGGCCTATTATGGACAGGGGAGAATAATTGTGGCCACTCATGAAAGCTTCCTTGGCCGTGATTCACTGTCTAGCTTCTTGATCAACGCTATCCACTGGCTTGATGAAGGACGCAAAGGGGTTATCGGAATCATGCCCCAACTTAAAGATGCCCATCGTGTTCTGAGCAAGTCAGGACTAAATTGTCAATTCACTGGATTTAGGGAAGACCTGAGTGTCTTTGTCTGTACCTCCTATGATGATTCTCAACGTCACCAGATCCAGGAGTTTGTTGCAGAGGGTGGAGGTCTCATGATAGGAGGTCATGCTTTGTCCTGGGCAGAGACCAACCCCACCGCGATGTGATTACTGATTACCCTGGAAACCGTATCCTCAATAAAATGGGACTGTGTCTCATTGGTAATACCTTGAAAGGTGACCTGTTTAAAGCCCAGCAAATAAGGGAAGATGGGGGAGGTGGTACACCGGCTTATCATTTCCGTGACTTGCTGCAGCTTTGCTATCCATGCCATCCAGGGCCAGGATCTTACTGCACGTGAACAGGAATGTCTGCAGAAGCTGTCAAATGATTGCACAAATTATCTTCGCATGCAGGCTCATAACAGTGCTTCCTATACTTCAATGGTTTCACTGATCACCGATATGGTGAAAGAGGCAGGAGTTCCGCAAGTGTGCCATACATGTCCTGTTAATAATACCAAAGATAAACTGTTGCTTCATGTGGGAAGTGAGGTGTACAAGGTGTGCAAAGATCCTGATGCACTTCTGCCATTCATCATCACAGACATACCCAACCTACCTACAGTGTCCACACGAAGTCCGGATCAGCGCAGACACAGCTGGTACAGATTCTCTTTTCTTCAATAGAAATGTAATTTCCTGTTTCAGATTGTATTTGAGTATACACTTCCCTAAAGTTTAAGGTTTACAACTGCTAGCTTAAGTTAATTTCTGCCAAACAATGATGGTTATACCATTATCTATCTGAAATAATTTGACAATGTCTAATGTTAAAAGCACTACACAGATAATGTGACTGAATTGTATATCTGCCACATACTGTACATTCCAAGTTTAAACATACTCAGGGTCATAACCAGGATCCAAATTTTAGTGAGGGACACATTTCTGCAATGTGTACAGTACATCAATATGAATGTGTTGCATCGGTTGCTAAATTGAAATCTGTTATCCATTATCCTTCCATTGTTGCATAAATGCCATGAATCCATTGAGACTGTCTTCATTTTTCTGAAAAATTTCGGTTTACAGGCATAAATTAGCTAGCCTTTTCATTCCAGAATTGCATTACATGATGCTGTGCCAAGGTGGCTTAGTGGTTCACATGTTTGCCTCACAGCTCTGGGGTTTGGTTCTTGCCTCTTCCCTGTGTGTGGAGGTTGCAGTGTACGTGCATGAGGAGGTGCTGCGGGTGAACAGGGCAAAGGCTCATCCAGGCGTGTCTCCAGAAAACCGAAAGGCTCGAGCTGAGAATTATGCTAAGGGAGGCAGGAAGCTGGAAAACTGGAGCGTCTGGACAGCTCTGGAGACATACTTGCAGGTACACAACTTGCACTTTTTCTGATGCTTGATTTTTATTGAATAAGAATTTAAATACACAATCAAGACCCCCCCACCTAACAAGTGAAGAAAAGAATTTCACTGTGCTATAATGTATGTGATGCATAAAGGCAAAATTATACCAAACTTACACAATATTGTGCCCATGATGAGATGTATCTTTATTTAAACCTTAAAAGTACTTCATACAAACCATTTTTTTCTTTTTTCCCCTGACACTATTTTGTCAAGACTGTCTTAGTCTCACTTCCTACATTAATGTTACTTTGTTGGCAAATGAGATTTGTGCACATTTAAACTTTTTTTTTAATTATTTAATTTTTTTTATAAACTTTCATGAGTCAAATTGTAAAATGTTTTGGACCCAAACTGCACCACTAACTCTAATCATAACCTACATTCCTTTCTGTACAAACTGATAAATGCAGCTATATAAAAATATCATAACTTCTAATTATTTGTTCAAATCGTGTATCTGGGGTTTTTTTGGGTCAAGTATAATTGATCTTTAACGGAGTAAGATTTTAACACAATAGCCAGATGGAAGTATAGATTTTCTGTACCTTTTTCCACTCCTGCCCCTTCTTACCTTAACCTATTTTGTTTCAGCTGCAAGATAAATTTGGCTGGGTTGCTTTCAAGAAAGTCTTTGCAGTCTATCATGGCATCACTAACGTCCCAAAGAATCGAGATGGAAAGATGAACTTGTACGCTAAAACGTTCTCAAAGGCAGTGAACATGAATCTTGCTCCTTTCTTCAAAGCCTGGGGTTGGCCCATTCAGCCCAGCACTGAGGAAACACTCAGAAATCTTCCTGTGTGGCACGACCATCCCATGGCCCAGTATGCTTAATTCCCTAATCCCAGTATGCTTGTCATGGTACACACAGAAATCTTGATCGGGGTGCTTCCTTTTTTTTCTTTTTGGTGCTGGCTTGGGTATGAATATAATGGTGATAAATATAAACATAAGAAACTAATTCTGAGGTGCATATAGATCGCTTGATCTCTACATGATCTAGTTGTTTATTAGATTACTGTAAAACTGATGCATTATAAGCACATCATACTTGCAGCTAATCTCCTTTTGTATGCAAATATGTGCAGCTATAGAGTAGAATCAGCCAGATCTATGCATGGTGTTTGCAAAATAAACAAATGTTGAAATATAATGGCTATACTGTGGTTATGTTGTCATTATCAGTCATGTTTGGATTTGATTTAATTTCATTACGAAGTAGATCCAAACCAAAGGTGTGTTCTTTAATTTAATTACTTTTAGATTTTATTTTGGTATGAGGTCTGTGGAACAGGAAAGTGGGGTCATTTTGAAACTGGAGTCTTAAATATTTACAGCACTAATATTTGTGCTGGGAGGGGGACATGTATAAATAAAACTATACTGTGTCCCTCTGTGTAAGCTCAAAACATTATTGCAGGTTATTCTTTTTAGTGTGAAAGGTTTTATTATTATTTTAATGTGATAAACTCCTCGAGATAGGTGGTGCTATTCTGTACATCAATAATCCTGAAAAATAAGCTGCTGCTGTTGCTCTGAGTGGGGTTCGGTGTAGCTCTGTGCTGACACTTTCTTAATATTTTCACTCTAAAATATACAAAGAATACATGATAATACTTTAATCCCCAGATGGAAAAATTAGGGCGTCACAGCAGCAGCCAAAAAGAGACCAAAGAAAGAAGAGATGGTAAGAACAATACAGGGTGTAGACATGAGTGCAAATTCTATATACACACATGAGCAGTATATACAGCAAGTCACAATGTACAGCCCAACTATCCAAGTAGCCCATGTACCAAATCGCGTATGTACAATACTATATACATATAGCAGCTGGATGGTATGATCAGTGTGGACATGTAAGAAAAGCTTTGAAGCAGTGATGTGATTTGTGAGAAGTACAAAAATATACAGAATGGTACCCATATGAAAACTGAGTAGCAGTGTATTTGTAGTGTAGTCAAAAGTAAGGTCAAGGGAGGGGGTGGCTAGGTGTTGTACAGCCTGATGGCTGTCGGCATAAAGGAGCATCTGAAGTGTTCCATCTTGCACCTGAGGGGATGAGCCTGTGGCTGAAGGTGCTCTCCATCTACCGTAGCTCAACATAAAGTGGATGAAGATTTCTCAAAATGGACCTGATCTTGTTTCTTATTGTCTTCTCCACCACTGTCTCCAGATTGTCCAGTTTGTGACCAACAACAAAGCTGGACTTCTTCCTTAACTTGAGTTTGTCAGCCTCCACAGCCTTAAATCCACCTCCCCAGCATGATCTCAGCAAAGAATAGGGCACTGGCTACTACAGACTGATGGAACACCAAAAACTACTAGACATGAGTATATGAGGCAGGACAGGAACCCACAGGACGAGATTATAACTATGTGTTTTAAAACTTAAAACAGCAATGCTGGTTTAAATCTAACATCACACAGAAAAAGAAAACATCCCACACACTGCAATACCCGGACGGAAAAACCCATTCTGTTAGACTGCAAAATATATGAAGAAGTAAGAACTGAACTAGAGATGCAAATTAGAAAGCAAAACATGACACTAGAGAAATTGCTGGGAAAAAACAACTGGAAAAGTGCACCGTTCCCTAAAAAATTATCTGAAAAATACTGGGATAAGTGCGAGACTTTAGTAATTGTTATTACCTTTTTCTGACCCCAGTCAATCTCACACTCTTGTTTTCCATCATATGTGAATAAGATTTAAAAAATGAAAGAAATTTAAACTTGTCCCCTGATCTCGCTCTGAGAATCATGGCTTTGATACACTTGAGTGCATGTCAGTGTTCCAGTTCAGACAGTGTTGAGAGAATATCATCTACAAATATCAAGGATGTTCCCTCTACCAGGGGTGTCAAACTCATTTATAGTTCAGGGGCCACATACAGCCTAATTAGATGTCAAGTGGGCCAAGCCATTAAAATCATAGCATAATTACCTATAAATAACTATAAGTCTTTATTAATTAAATAATAAAATTCATTCTGCGGGCCGGATTGAACCACTTAGCGGGCCGGTTTTGCCTGCGGACCGTATGTCTGACACTTCCAGAGTCTAGTGTCTAACCTGTCCAAGAAAACCACAAAGGAGAGATGAGAGATGATCAGTCTGACGAGTCTGACACAAACTGTAAACAATTTTAGAAATAAGAAATAATGGGTCTATGAGTCCATGTTAAAGTTGTTTTGGGGCTGCTTTCAATCAAACCCTGCAACATATCTACATGAACCTTCATTTGACCCAATCACATGACGTCAGCAATGATTGAAAGACTTTAAGCAAGTATATTTCTAGACCTGCTCCTTCCCACTTTCTTTTCACTCTAATTCAGAGTAGATGTATTGGTGTGAACATGACATGAAAGATAATGGATTGTGTAAATATGTATAGTGCACTCCACTTGTACTGGCACCCTTGTTAAATATGAGCAAAGAAGGCTGTGAAAAATTGTCTCTTGTTTAACCTTTTTATTATATAAATACCTATTTATTATATATATATATATATACATACATATATATATATATATATATATATATATATATATATGTGTGTGTGTGTGTGTGTGCGTGTGTATTTGTGTGCGTGTGTATGTATGTATATATATACGTAATTTTTTTTATAAATCACAAAAATACTGTCTGCTCTCAAACAAAACACAGGTTTATCCATAATAAAATGTCTTTTGTTAAATATTGGTGTTCAACAATTATTGGTAGCCTTTTAGTCAATATTTGGTGCTACCTCCTTTTGCCAGGATAACAGTTCTGAGTCTTTAATACCTGATGATGCTGGAGAATACATAGCAAGGGATCTGAGACCATTCCTTCATACAGAATCTCTCCAGATCCTTCAAAGGTCCACGCTGGCTGGTCTCCTCTTCTATTTTGGTTTCATCTGACCATAGCGGGGCCCGCGGGGCCCCCGCCTTGTGCCCGCGACCCTGAAGCAGGAATAAGCAGTTGAAGATGGATGGATGGATGGATATTATATATATATATATATATATATATATATATATATATATATATATATATATATATATATATATATATATATACACATATATACATATACACATATATACACACACACTCACACACACAACACTCATATATGTTGCATGTCATTTCACGTGTAGCTAGAAGTAATCTTCCTGACTACACAGTAATTCTGGATGGTCTGTCTGTTTCATCATGTACAGCAGTTAAAGACCTCGGAGTGATTATTGACTCCAGTCTATCATTTGATGCTCATGTAGATAATATTACAAGGATAGCTTTCTTTCATCTCTGAAATATTTCTAAGATAAGAAACATATTGTCACTACATGATGCAGAAATACTGGTTCATGCATTCATCACCTCTAGATTAGATTACTGTAATGCCTTACTGTCTGGATGTTCCAGTAGGAATATAAATAAACTCCAGTTAGTCCAGAATGCAGCTGCTAGAGTCCTAACTAGAACTAGAAGATACGACCATATCACATTGCATTGGCTCCCAGTAAAATCACTCATTAACTATAAAATACTTTTATTAAACTATAAAGCACTAAACGGTCTCGCGCCACAATATCTAAGCGACCTTTTGGTTTTCTATGATCCTCCACGCCTACTTAGATCAAAAGATGCAGGCTATTTGACGGTACCTCAAATAATGAAGGCTACAGCAGGGGGAAGAGCCTTCGCTTATAGACCCCACAATTATGGAACTGTCTTCCTATTAGTGTTCGGGACTCAGACACAGTCTCAGTGTTTAAGTCTAGGCTTAAAACGTATTTGTTTACTCAAGCCTACCTGGCTAGATTGTATTTTACTACTTGCGCGTCATAATAATCTTTTTTCTCCCTCTCTCCTTCTGCCGAGCCCCACACGAATTTATGGAGATAATGGAGATCCAGATCCTTTCTGCCTTTGGATGGAGCTCTAATCTTCTCTAATTCCGGACTGCTGGGACTACGGCTGCTCCTAAGACCTTACAGATTTCTTATAAATCCATAATCAACTTTTTCATATTATCGGTTGTTACCCAGATGAGGATGGGTTCGCTTCTGAGTCGGGTTCCTCTCAAGGTTTCTTCCGCTTAAAACATCTTAGGGAGTTTTTCCTTGCCACCGTCGCCACTCAGTGGCTTGCTCAGTTGAGATAAATTCACACCTTCATTATCTGTATACCATGTTTCTATTTCTGTAAAGCTGCTTTGAGACAATGTCTATTGTAAACACTATTCAGTGTTTCAGAATGCTATAAAAAGCTGTATCAAAAGCACTTGTGTCAGTTGATCTGCAGACCAGCTCAGACTTTGTTGCTTTTATAATAAAGTCTATTTTTTGGCATCAAGACCCCAAGACTCTAAGAGTGTTTTGTGCAGAAGATTCTTCCAGACCCACGACCCTGTGTTGGATAAGCGGTACAGAAACTGGATGGATGAGGATTAAATACTGAGTAGGTTACTCATTTCAGTATCAGTTTGATTATTAGGGCTCAGTATTGCGACCAATTAGTTGAATTGATTTGAAAATGAAAGAAATTTAAACTTGTCCCCTGATCTCGCTCTGAGAATCATGGCTTTGATACACTTGAGTGCATGTCAGTGTTCCAGTTCAGACAGTGTTGAGAGAATATCATCTACAAATATCAAGGATGTTCCCTCTACCAGGGGTGTCAAACTCATTTATAGTTCAGGGGCCACATACAGCCTAATTAGATGTCAAGTGGGCCAAGCCATTAAAATCATAGCATAATTACCTATAAATAACTATAAGTCTTTATTAATTAAATAATAAAATTCATTCTGCGGGCCGGATTGAACCACTTAGCGGGCCGGCGGTTTTCGCCCGGACCGTATGTCTGACACTTCCAGAGTCTAGTGTCTAACCTGTCCAAGAAAACCACAAAGGAGAGATGAGAGATGATCAGTCTGACGAGTCTGACACAAACTGTAAACAATTTTAGAAATAAGAAATAATGGGTCTATGAGTCCATGTTAAAGTTGTTTTGGGGCTGCTTTCAATCAAACCCTGCAACATATCTACATGAACCTTCATTTGACCCAATCACATGACGTCAGCAATGATTGAAAGACTTTAAGCAAGTATATTTCTAGACCTGCTCCTTCCCACTTTCTTTTCACTCTAATTCAGAGTAGATGTATTGGTGTGAACATGACATGAAAGATAATGGATTGTGTAAATATGTATAGTGCACTCCACTTGTACTGGCACCCTTGTTAAATATGAGCAAAGAAGGCTGTGAAAAATTGTCTCTTGTTTAACCTTTTTATTATATAAATACCTATTTATTATATATATATATATATATATATATATATATATATATATATATATATATATATATATATATATATATATATATATATATATATATATATATATATATTGTGTGTGTGGGGGATTGCGTGTGTATTGTGTGTGCGTGTGTATGTATGTATATATATACGTAATTTTTTTTATAAATCACAAAAATACTGTCTGCTCTCAAACAAAACACAGGTTTATCCATAATAAAATGTCTTTTGTTAAATATTGGTGTTCAACAATTATTGGTAGCCTTTTAGTCAATATTTGGTGCTACCTCCTTTTGCCAGGATAACAGTTCTGAGTCTTTAATACCTGATGATGCTGGAGAATACATAGCAAGGGATCTGAGACCATTCCTTCATACAGAATCTCTCCAGATCCTTCAAAGGTCCACGCTGGCTGGTCTCCTCTTCTATTTTGGTTTCATCTGCGACCCGGTGCGGCCCGCGCCTTTGTGCCCGCGAATCCTGAAGCAGGAATAAGCAGTTGAAGATGGATGGATGGATGGATATATATATATATATATATATATATATATATATATATATATATATATATATATATATATATATATATATATATATATATATATAGATATATATAGATATATATATATATATATACACATATATACATATACACATATATACACACACACTCACACACACAACACTCATATATGTTGCATGTCATTTCACGTGTAGCTAGAAGTAATCTTCCTGACTACACAGTAATTCTGGATGGTCTGTCTGTTTCATCATGTACAGCAGTTAAAGACCTCGGAGTGATTATTGACTCCAGTCTATCATTTGATGCTCATGTAGATAATATTACAAGGATAGCTTTCTTTCATCTCTGAAATATTTCTAAGATAAGAAACATATTGTCACTACATGATGCAGAAATACTGGTTCATGCATTCATCACCTCTAGATTAGATTACTGTAATGCCTTACTGTCTGGATGTTCCAGTAGGAATATAAATAAACTCCAGTTAGTCCAGAATGCAGCTGCTAGAGTCCTAACTAGAACTAGAAGATACGACCATATCACATTGCATTGGCTCCCAGTAAAATCACTCATTAACTATAAAATACTTTTATTAAACTATAAAGCACTAAAAGGCTCGCGCCACAATATCTAAGCGACCTTTTTTCTTTTTATGATCCTCCACGCCTACTTAGATCAAAAGATGCAGGCTATTTGACGGTACCTCAAATAATGAAGGCTACAGCAGGGGGAAGAGCCTTCGCTTATAGACCCCACAATTATGGAACAGTCTTCCTATTAGTGTTCGGGACTCAGACACAGTCTCAGTGTTTAAGTCTAGGCTTAAAACGTATTTGTTTACTCAAGCCTACCCTGACTAGATTGTATTTTACTACTTCGCAGTCATAATAATCTTTTTTCTCCCTCTCTCCTTCTGCCGAGCCCCACACGAATTTATGGAGATAATGGAGATCCAGATCCTTTCTGCCTTTGGATGGAGCTCTAATCTTCTCTAATTCCGGACTGCTGGGACTACGGCTGCTCCTAAGACCTTACAGATTTCTTATAAATCCATAATCAACTTTTTCATATTATCGGTTGTTACCCAGATGAGGATGGGTTCGCTTCTGAGTCGGGTTCCTCTCAAGGTTTCTTCCGCTTAAAACATCTTAGGGAGTTTTTCCTTGCCACCGTCGCCACTCAGTGGCTTGCTCAGTTGAGATAAATTCACACCTTCATTATCTGTATACCATGTTTCTATTTCTGTAAAGCTGCTTTGAGACAATGTCTATTGTAAACACTATTCAGTGTTTCAGAATGCTATAAAAAGCTGTATCAAAAGCACTTGTGTCAGTTGATCTGCAGACCAGCTCAGACTTTGTTGCTTTTATAATAAAGTCTATTTTTTGGCATCAAGACCCCAAGACTCTAAGAGTGTTTTGTGCAGAAGATTCTTCCAGACCCACGACCCTGTGTTGGATAAGCGGTACAGAAACTGGATGGATGAGGATTAAATACTGAGTAGGTTACTCATTTCAGTATCAGTTTAATTATTAGGGCTCAGTATTGCGACCAATTAGTTGAATTGATTTGTGTGTGTGTGTGTGTGTATATATATATATACACACACACACACACACACACACACACACACACACACAGTGCCTTGCGAAAGAATTCGGCCCTCTTGAACTATATATATATATATATATATATATATATATATATATATATATATATATATATATATATACACACACACACACACACACACACACACACACACACACACACACACACAGTGCCTTGCGAAAGAATTCGGCCCTCTTGAACTTTTCAACCTTTTGCCACATTTCAGGCTTCAAACATAAAGATATAAAATTTAAATTTTTGAAACATGAAATCCATGTTTTAATATAAAGCTTGTAACTGAAACCCTCCTACTTAGCTATATTACTGAAATACACATTTACTTTAACAACAGGGCCAACACAATTATGTTTAATTAATTTCCACTTTTACTTTGAGTAACAAACATTGTAACAATAAATCATAAACATGTGCATACACTGCACACAAGGTAAGCACAAACTGCACAGTGCACATTACTGTAAAAAATAAATAAATAAAAACATTGTAAACATGCAACAGTGAAATTCATTAACAACTTGAAACTTAAGAAATAAAACCGTTTTCAAAATCCAAAACCTGAAAGTTAGCGACATCTTCAGGATGAAAGGCGAACTACAGATAATATTCACATTCCCTCAGGCAAAGGGATAATATAATAGTTATATTTTCCAAAATAGATATCGCTTCGTTAAATTGAAGATCTATTAATATCGGAGTATCGCTTTTTTTTTAAGACAGCCCTAATGATTATTCATGTGTATCAAAACATTGCGCCAAATAAACGGTATTGATGTTTGAGTTTTTCCCTGTTCTAACACACCTGATCTAACACACCTGATCTAACACTCCTGATCCAGCTAATGAAGGACTTGATAAATAGCAGATCCTGTGTAATGAAATAGGAAAACTGTGCATGCAGTGGACTTGTCATGCTGTATGTGTAAATAGTCAATAATACTGAGATCGTCTGGTCTGGGTGTCAATCTTTCTCCTTGACACACCTCTGATCACACAAATGATTATCCTGAAGAACATCCTGAAGCCGAGTCTGTGTGAGAGTTACTACAGCAGGACAGTCTGATGTTGGTGAGAACTTTCTTACTGTCTGATCCCACACCGCGGCCTTGGGCAACACCTAATGCACATAGCTAGCTAACTACATGAGCTAGTCCATATGGATCTCTAAAAACTGAAATATTGAGTTGATCACTTTATTTTCGAGATCTAGGTTTTATTTGAAGTGATCTAGCTCTATATTTTAAGCAGCAGAGCATGAAGAACATTCCAGCATTGACTAGCTCACTAATCTACATCCTGGAGATCCAATTTATCTGATAAAACTCACAAACAGCCTGATCCATGTGATCAGACTCACTTATTATACGCAGGTTAGATTAAGAAACTTAATTCTGTAGGAAGATGACGTTAACGCGTACAATATGCAGGAATGAGAATGTGAATGAGTTCCCAATATATTCTAAATTTCACCGTAAACAAGCACAGCAACAAACAAACAAACTCATAACCTGACCTATCACCTGAGATGAGAATGTTTAATAAAATCTTCAGCTATCCATCATACAGCTGTGTTTATTAATGCGGAAAAGTAAAGGGGGAAAACTACTTCTTCTTTGGCGGTTGGCAAAACACTAAAGGTGCATTACCGCCACCTACTGGAGTGTGAGCAGTAGCTAGGCGGGGGGAAATAATAGTTAAAAAAATAATTTAATTAATTAAACAAAATGAATAGTAAAAATATAAACAATTTATGACAATACTAAAATTTAATTGGGGGGGACGACGACTAATAATACCAAAACGATGCAGGCTAAACATTAGCTAGCTTGCTAGCTGAACAAAGTTCGCGAAGCAAGTCATGTGATTAAACTCGGGGTTCCCAGATCGGGAGAATTAAACCGTAACTTGGATTGAAACTATTTAAAAAAAATAATAATCGCCTGTTTCCGATTCAATTTAATAGCCTTTGATCAATATTCGACCAACTTTGTTCATTATCTAGGGTAGGCCTAAATTGATGATGGTGATTAGACTGGTACACATGGGCGTAACCACGCACTCTTTGGGGAGGGGTCGTTTCATCCCAATGTTGAGGTAATACCAATCTGTCCCCCACCAATATACAGGAGAAAATATTTCTATATATCCCGCTTTAATTTTCCCTGCCAATAGATCTCTTTTCTTCATCTATTCTATTTATTTTATTTGTATTTATTTATTTATTTTAATTAATTTTTTTTAAATATGCATTCATTCCCGTTTGTTAAGGGAAATCGGCGTGTGTCCCCCCTGAAATTGTACACTTGATTTCGCCCATACGCAACGCAAGTTGGTTGATATATTTTAGCCGCACAGTCTGTAAGAAATAGAGACAGCAGCCAGGTGTAGAAAAGTCCTGCAGAACATACGAGCTTTTGAGAGCCGGACGCGTAGGGCGCCAGCACCGTTAGAGCTGACTGTGTAGTGCGCCGATACTTTCTAGAGCCGACCGTTGTAGTAAAGCATTTTTAAAATTTGTAACCAGTCTCGAGTTGGTTCGTGGGCTGACTAGGGGTGAAACAATGACTTTGATTCATAACTACTCAATATTTTAAAAGACCACTGAATCTGCTATGATACAATTTGACTTGAGCCTCTGAGCAAAATGTGACCAAATATGTTCAATTTTTTAATTTTTTATTTTATTTATTTATTTATTTATTTTTAAATACATGAATGCTGATGTAGAGAGGGATTATTTTGGGTATCAGTTACAGCAAATCAACTTGCTAGCCTATTCAATTATTTACACATCAATTAGGAAGTTTTTTTTTATACTGTAGATGGTCATTTTTAGTAATCTATTTGATTGTTGCATTGTTCAATTCCAATCACTGCCTTTTTGAATTGATGCATCAATCTAAATCAGCAGGTTGTTACACCCCTAGGGCTGGCTGTGTTCTGAAATGCATTATGACCATTCTTGCTTCTATTTCTTTCAGCTGTACTACACCTTCTAAAGCCCTCATCCTTATAAATTACCTCAGGCCAGAAATACCAAAGACTAACCATTCTCCAAACTAAATAAATCAAGAACAGAAGCAGAATGGAACGAGAGTTGGACTACTGTGCTCTTATGAAAGGGATTCAGGAGCTTGATTTCCAAGGGAATGCAGTGCCAAGTGACCTTGTGCTAACAGGCAGCCATGCCTTCCCACTCTCCATGAATCCAAGAGGTCAGGTCCTAATGGCTGCCTCTCGCTATGGTCAGGGACGATAGTAGTGTTGGGACATGAGGAGTATTTAACACGTTTCCCAGTCCTGGTTGAGAATGCCTTGACTTGGCTTATGCCGTGTGAGTCTGAAAGCACAACAGTAGGCATTCAAAAGGGTCTCAGTTCAACTGCAGAGAATTTATCCTACTGCTCTATGAAAACCGAGGTGGGAGATTTCCAAGACGTCGGTTTAGCAGTCTATGTCACTGATGCCTACAGTGTCGAGTCATGTGCCAAAGAGTTAGTAGCCTTCCTTAAATCTGGAGGAGGCTTGCTCATTGCCGGTCAGGCTTGGAATTGGGCTCAATCCCATCCAGGAAAGAATACGTTACTCGGCTTCCCCGGCAACAAAGTATGCAGTGTGGCAGGAGTCTATTTCTCAGAGCTTCCAGGGGAATGTGGCAAATGTCCTGTGCCCATGCAAATTCCCTCGAGCTGGTTGGCCGTTTCGTAAGTAAAGCACATGTAAATTTTCCTTTTTGAAAAGTTTCTTGTAATTGTTTAAAATCTCACTTGATTTGTCTGCTTATTCCCAGAATTGGTAAGGACTTCAAAGATGACCTCAATTTCCTACTACAAGGTGTTTCAGAGTTTGACGTTCGAGGTGAAGCTTTAGCATCTGAAGTGATGGCACATGGACCCTTAGCCTTTCCTATTGCACTTGCCACATGTGGTAGAGCATTCATTGCTGGGGCCTATTATGGACAGGGGAGAATAATTGTGGCCACTCATGAAAGCTTCCTTGGCCGTGATTCACTGTCTAGCTTCTTGATCAACGCTATCCACTGGCTTGATGAAGGACGCAAAGGGGTTATCGGAATCATGCCCCAACTTAAAGATGCCCATCGTGTTCTGAGCAAGTCAGGACTAAATTGTCAATTCACTGGATTTAGGGAAGACCTGAGTGTCTTTGTCTGTACCTCCTATGATGATTCTCAACGTCACCAGATCCAGGAGTTTGTTGCAGAGGGTGGAGGTCTCATGATAGGAGGTCATGCTTTGTCCTGGGCAGAGACCAACCCTAACCGCGATGTGATTACTGATTACCCTGGAAACCGTATCCTCAATAAAATGGGACTGTGTCTCATTGGTAATACCTTGAAAGGTGACCTGTTTAAAGCCCAGCAAATAAGGGAAGATGGGGGAGGTGGTACACCGGCTTATCATTTCCGTGACTTGCTGCAGCGCTTTGCTATCCATGCCATCCAGGGCCAGGATCTTACTGCACGTGAACAGGAATGTCTGCAGAAGCTGTCAAATGATTGCACAAATTATCTTCGCATGCAGGCTCATAACAGTGCTTCCTATACTTCAATGGTTTCACTGATCACCGATATGGTGAAAGAGGCAGGAGTTCCGCAAGTGTGCCATACATGTCCTGTTAATAATACCAAAGATAAACTGTTGCTTCATGTGGGAAGTGAGGTGTACAAGGTGTGCAAAGATCCTGATGCACTTCTGCCATTCATCATCACAGACATACCCAACCTACCTACAGTGTCCAACACGAAAGTCCGGATCAGCGCAGACACAGCTGGTACAGATTCTCTTTTCTTCAATAGAAATGTAATTTCCTGTTTCAGATTGTATTTGAGTATACACTTCCCTAAAGTTTAAGGTTTACAACTGCTAGCTTAAGTTAATTTCTGCCAAACAATGATGGTTATACCATTATCTATCTGAAATAATTTGACAATGTCTAATGTTAAAAGCACTACACAGATAATGTGACTGAATTGTATATCTGCCACATACTGTACATTCCAAGTTTAAACATACTCAGGGTCATAACCAGGATCCAAATTTTAGTGAGGGACACATTTCTGCAATGTGTACAGTACATCAATATGAATGTGTTGCATCGGTTGCTAAATTGAAATCTGTTATCCATTATCCTTCCATTGTTGCATAAATGCCATGAATCCATTGAGACTGTCTTCATTTTTCTGAAAAATTTCGGTTTACAGGCATAAATTAGCTAGCCTTTTCATTCCAGAATTGCATTACATGATGCTGTGCCAAGGTGGCTTAGTGGTTCACATGTTTGCCTCACAGCTCTGGGGTTTGGTTCTTGCCTCTTCCCTGTGTGTGGAGGTTGCATGTTCTCCCTGTGCTTCTGGGTTCACTCTGGGTACTCTGTCCATAGTGTATGGGTTGGTACGCTGTCCACTGTGTTGACCATGTGTTCCCCGAGCTCCCTGGGATAGGCTCCAGGCTCTCGGTGACCCTGTTTATGATGGGTGGATACTGTGCCATCAATAGAGTGCATTATTTACTCCTCAAGTTCAGAGTTTGTTACTAATGAGTAATGTCACACAAGATAACAAGGTTCAATTTTAATTCAGTTAACATTAAATCTTTATTTATAGCCAGATAATGAGGTTGGAGCCCAACTTGATCAGTTAATGTTACTGCAACTAGCAAACTGATTTGATTAGGAAAGTTGCATGAAATAAATAAATGAATGAATGAAATAATTCGGGCTTGCATTTTTAAAAACCTCGAATTGCCCTCATATTCACTTTTATATCGTAGCTATGTCTGATGTTATCCTACAGTATATGTGTTACTTATCTCTCACCAAAACAGATGGAACTAAATGTAATGAGCAAAATTAAGCCTAAAGGCAAAACTCAGCTGCTGTGGGGCCACCGCTGATCTAAAACACTAAACCATGTTATCAGGACACCACTGTTTCCACTTTTAATTTGACATCTGGAGATGTGCTACATGAAGTTAAAAAAACAAGAATATCCTAATCTTCCACGAACCTGTGTCCTTGTGTCTGAGTACAAGAACATCCCTGGCTAAAACTAGAGGCACTACATGTATGGTATTTATTAACTGAGCCTATATAACACCCAGCTATAACTGTTACAGGTGGTGAAGAGTGGATAAGCACAGGTCTGTATCTTTCTCCTGGAATGAGGACTTACATTACAGTACCTCAAGAAATCAAAGCCAAAGGTTGGCAGGTACTTGCACTACTCTGTATATTCAGTATATTACTCTGTATGTAATTTTAACATGTATTTGCTGCAAATTAGGAGATGCATTATATATTTGAAGGAAAAGTGAAGAAAGTTAAGCTCATGTTTATACCATGTCTACAGCTGCAGATTGGATGTCAAACAGATTGCTTGGGTGAGGCAGATGTTCTGAAACGCGCTCCTGTGGTGCACAAGCTGTTTCGTTTGGAGAGTGACATGCCACAGGTCTGGAATTTGTGGGGAGGCCTCATATACCTGATTGCACCACCCAAGAGCAAAGTGGCTGGTGTGGAGGTTATTGTACAAACGGCCGTAAAAGCACCATACTACAAGTCTGGTAAACTCATTTGTCACTTCCTTAACAGCAGCAATGACTACTACTAGAACAGGAATTTACTAAAATATTTTAGCTGATTCTATGATTAGCTGATGGTGATCTGAAAAACATGAGCAAGTTTGGTGACATGTCACATTTCCATATGCAGGGAAATCTGTTGTCTTCTCAACTGACCAATTTTCCGATTGCCCTTTTGCATAAACTTGCTAAACTAACTGAAATAATCAAATTTGATGGAAAAGCTTTTGTTAATTCTCTGAGCTAATTGGTGGATTGCTGGTCTGCATTTTGGGCATTTACCAACATATTCTGTAGAATCAGGGGTGTAACGATCGTGCAGTTTGGATTGATGCATTGATTTTAAAAGGCAGCAAGTGAGAAGAATTGAGGAAATCCTAAATTAACTTGCAGTTGATTCTTGCAGAAAAAAAAATACAGTTGGGGTGCAACTTGATATTCTTAATCTGATTTGTAAATAGGGTTGTGAGGTTCTGTTCAGAATTCTTGTACCTATTAAATTGAATCTCCTCTTTGGTAGGAAATACGACTTTCTGGCAAAATATCAATTAATTGCCGGAATTAAATCCTGCATATATGCGTCAGTCAGTGAAAATCACTTCGAAGCCAGCCATCTTGGCGATCAAGCATAAAATACATCCAATTCCAAAAAGTGTTTAAATGTTTGATTAGCATATGCTGGTAAACCACAAGCTATTTTAGTGTAACCAAATGAGTAAACTTAACATTTCCTCTCCAGGACAAACCAGTGTAGCAGACTGGGTGAAGATCCGTGATGCACCAGCTCCTTGGGCAGAACTCGAGTTTGAGAATGTCATCATTACACTACAGTCTGACATCATACGTGAACTGGACCATCCCGATGAGGTGGCGGCTCTCTGGGATTCAATCATGAAGGGAGTGGCCGACTTGGCTGCAAAACCTGCCAAGTTTCAACGCAAGGAACGTTTTGTTGCTGATGTTCAGATCTCACATGGTTTGTACCAGGAAACTGTCAGTAGCACAAACGTCTTAACTCAAGCTACTTGGATGGAGAAAGGTCTAGCATGATTGACTAACCAGGCTTCTCGATCCCCCATCCTTTTGTAACAGGTTTCATGCATGCTGGCTACCCTGTAATGATTCACTCGGAGTCTGCCGCAGCACTTCTGAACCCAGAGATGGCTCGTACACAGGGTATTTGGGGGGTCATTCATGAATTGGGGCATAATCAGCAGCGCTCTGTGTGGGAGTTCCCTCCAAATACCACCGAGGGCACCTGTAACCTGTGGGCAGTGTACGTGCATGAGGAGGTGCTGCGGGTGAACAGGGCAAAGGCTCATCCAGGCGTGTCTCCAGAAAACCGAAAGGCTCGAGCTGAGAATTATGCTAAGGGAGGCAGGAAGCTGGAAAACTGGAGCGTCTGGACAGCTCTGGAGACATACTTGCAGGTACACAACTTGCACTTTTTCTGATGCTTGATTTTTATTGAATAAGAATTTAAATACACAATCAAGACCCCCCCCCCCTACCTAACAAGTGAAGAAAAGAATTTCACTGTGCTATAATGTATGTGATGCATAAAGGCAAAATTATACCAAACTTACACAATATTGTGCCCATGATGAGATGTATCTTTATTTAAACCTTAAAAGTACTTCATACAAACCATTTTTTTCTTTTTTCCCCTGACACTATTTTGTCAAGACTGTCTTAGTCTCACTTCCTACATTAATGTTACTTTGTTGGCAAATGAGATTTGTGCACATTTAAACTTTTTTTTTAATTATTTAATTTTTTTTATAAACTTTCATGAGTCAAATTGTAAAATGTTTTGGACCCAAACTGCACCACTAACTCTAATCATAACCTACATTCCTTTCTGTACAAACTGATAAATGCAGCTATATAAAAATATCATAACTTCTAATTATTTGTTCAAATCGTGTATCTGGGGTTTTTTTGGGTCAAGTATAATTGATCTTTAACGGAGTAAGATTTTAACACAATAGCCAGATGGAAGTATAGATTTTCTGTACCTTTTTCCACTCCTGCCCCTTCTTACCTTAACCTATTTTGTTTCAGCTGCAAGATAAATTTGGCTGGGTTGCTTTCAAGAAAGTCTTTGCAGTCTATCATGGCATCACTAACGTCCCAAAGAATCGAGATGGAAAGATGAACTTGTACGCTGAAACGTTCTCAAAGGCAGTGAACATGAATCTTGCTCCTTTCTTCAAAGCCTGGGGTTGGCCCATTCAGCCCAGCACTGAGGAAACACTCAGAAATCTTCCTGTGTGGCACGACCATCCCATGGCCCA